>NC_069400.1:5349679-5540556 GCF_026875155.1 Cherax quadricarinatus | reverse complement strand
GGCCTGATGCAGAGATCAATGCTCACCTTATGGCAAAAACAGTTCCCTTTATGAAAATTAAATTTTTTAATTTCTCCAGACATCAGTTATTTAACAAGAACAAATAAGTCAGTAAAGCAATATTAATTCACCAAAAGGCAGCAATTTTCTGCACATAAAAAATCTAACTGAGAGAAATACATGTGACTTACCTATATTAATTGATATGTTTGAATCTAACATATTTTACAAATTACGTATTAACAATACTTTCAACAAACCAAATGTCAAACTTTTCCTAAACATTAGATAGAAAGTAAAAACTGTTGAAAAAGGATACTCTTTTTCGAAGGTGATCCTGAGGCAATCCAGCGGTTGTTCATCTTGTGCTTTGTGGTTAAGACGAGATACATGGTTCTGCAAAGTGGCTGTTACCAACAAGTATTTGTCAGGCTCTGTTTGCTCTGAGATCAATTGTTCTGTTTCACCAACAATTGCCCACCTACAAAAACATCAAAGGCTTAAACATTTTTGACACATGCAAAATGTATGTTATGCCTTGGCAAAAAGAATATTTTCTCTTTTATCCAATACATATCTAAACTTACACAATTTTGCTTTAAATACAGCGTCTCCTCACTTAGCGACGTACTCGTTTACCGACGACTCAGACTTATGATTGGGTCTCTGACCAGTAAGCATACCTAAATAATGTAGATTAGAGCTATTTCCTCTATTCTGTTTATTACAATACACTACTGTATAAACATTTAAAAATATGCCAGAAACGTTATAAATGGTGCAAAGGTGACATTAAAACAATATCAAAGATGGTTGGTACGAGGTAGAGGTTGACCTAGGAAAGGTTGGAGGGAAGGGGTAAAGGAGGTTTTGTGTGTTAGGGGCTTGGACTTCCAGCAAACATGTATGAGCGTGTTAGATAAGAGCGAATGGAGACAAATGGTTTTTAGGACTTGACGTACTGTTGGAGTGTGAGCAGAGTAATATTTATGAAGGGATTCAGGGAAAGTGACAGGCCAGACTCGAGTCCTGGACATGGGAAGTCAAGTGCCTGCACTCTGAAGGAGGGGTGTTAATGCTGCAGTTTTATAATTGTAGTGTAAGCATATTTCTGGCAAGACAGAGATGGAGTGAATGATGGTGAAAGTTTTTTTTTTTTTTTTTTTTGGGGGGGGGGGGGCCCACCCTTCCTTGGTGGAAAATGGCTGATGTATTAAAAAAAAAAAAATTCCTCTACTGGCACAAGCCTCTTAAAGGTCCAAGTCCCTCAGCACTCAAAACCTCCCTCCAACCCTCCACCACACTAATTTGCTCCACCCTCTCTATACTGTATGTCCAAACTGTTGTAACAACCCCTTCTCTGGCCTCAGAATAATGCTTGGTAACTCTCACACCTAATCTCCATGCTCCAAATTCTCGGCATAATATTCATCGTATTTTCACTGCCTACAGCCTCCTCTTCACTATGACATTTAAAACCCATGCTTCACACCCATAGAAGTGTTGGTACCACTATACTCTGGTACATTTACCCTTTTTGCATCCATGGATAAGGTTCGTTGTGTCCACAGATGCCTCAATGTACCACCCACCTTCTTTCCCCCTCTTCAGTTCTATGGCTTACCTCATCTTATCTGCCAACAAGTAAACTCCCAAATATCTAAACACATTTACTTCACCTTTACCCCGTCACTCTGATTTGATAGCCAGTCTTCCACTGTCTAGATTTCTCGTTACCCTTATTACCTTGCTCTTTTCTATGCTCACTTTTAACTTCCTTCTTTCACATACCCCCCCCAAATTCTTCTACCAGCCTTTGCACCTTCTTTTCACAATCTCCTATAAGAACCATGTCACCAACAAAAAGGTACCGAGACAACTCTTACATTGTATCATATTCATTATCTTTTAATTCTACAACCCTCCCTCAGCATTCACTTCTTTTACAGCCCCATCTATAAATATGTTAAACAACCATGGTGGCATTATACATCCCTGTCTAAGGCATATTTTTACTGGAAAATGACCCCCCATCTCCTTCATACTCTAACTTAAATCTTGCTATCCACACAAACTCTTACTGCTTTATAATCGACTACCTATTCCATACTGTCTTATTTTTATTTTCAACAACAGCTATTATACACTTTACCTGGTATACTCAATAGGCTTATTCCTTTATTACTCTTACATTCTTTTATCCCCTTCTCCCACATATAAAGGAACTAAGCATACTCTCTGCCAATTCTTATTTACCTTTCCCATGCATATAATGATGAAATGTATCAACCATTCTAAAACTACATCCCCACTTGCTTTTAACATTTCTGTAAAGTAAAAGGACAAAAGTGCAACTAATGTGACATTTTATTGTGGCAATGTTTCCCTCTCCAGGAGCTCTGTCAAGCCGTTACAAACAGTACATGGACACAGAGGGTATATATAGGCTCAGAGTGAGGTGCAATACTAGTTGCACTTGTGTCCTTTTACTTTACATATTGTCGGTAATTCTACCAACATTATTACAATCTTTTAACATTTCTGTCGCGATCCCATCTGTTCCAGCTGCTTTACACCATTTGTCTTTCCATTTCCTCACACACCTCCCCCACCTTGCATCTTGCTCTTCCTCACTCCTGCAAGATGGTATATTTTCCTGTCCATTGCATGAAATCCCTGCATCTCTTTCTTCTTCAACTCAAAATATTCCCTTCATCTTCCCAATACCTTCACATCTTAAATAATGGCTGTCCTTGACTGGAACGATACACAAATAACCCGCACATAGGAGATAGGAGCTTACGACGATGTTTCGGTTCAACTTAGACCATTTACAAACTCCTCTTTAGTTTTAAACTGTTAAATCCATTTGTTCCTTAGACTTTCTCAACTTACTGATCTCATTCTATAACTTTTTATTCTCAGCAAAATTTGTTGATAAAACTTCACCCACAGTTCTTAGCACATTTTTTTTATTTCTATTTTACTCTCCACATATTAACTCTTCAACTTCTCATGTGCTAACTACTTCTCTCTTACCACCCTCTTCACCTCCTTCCACCAATTGCTTCTGTTCCCTCCAGGACCCAGCCTCCCATACTTGCACTGAACATTACATTCTATACCATCACATATGTACGTGTACATATACAATAACACCTTTCATTGATGGACCTCTCATTAACAGATAATTGGCAATTTCAGATAAAAAATTGGCTGGGCAAATGCTGTAATTATCAGACAAAATGGACAAAATTCTGTAATTCCGTATTTTGTCTGTAGTGATAGTGTCTAGCTGTCTTCTGAAATATCAGGTTAAGTCTGCTAACTCCAATGTTTGTCCAGTACAGGCAAAACTGCCTATGTTCAGTCCTATCCATTTTCATTGTTCCCAAGCCATAGGCCATTCATACCAGTACTGTTTGTGCTCACTCGTGCATACACTTGCAATTCAGTTTCTAATTTTCCCTAGATTTAAAACATTTCGTGACTTTATTAACATTATGTAAAGTGCAATTAACAATGGCTTCTAAAGCAAGTGCTGGGGCCCAGAGAAAATGTATAGTTCTCAGAAATCTGTCTTCTTGGTTATCTACATCATTTGTACTAGTAGAGTTTTAACTTTTATCTTGAGACAGAGATGATGTAGTCTGACTCACCACTATTGATCACAGCCATTTAAACTTCATCTCTACACCACAAAAGGTAAGTAAAATTTTTGTAAATTACACAAGTACTGTACTCTAAAATTACGATACAACACAGTACTGTACTGCAGTACTACAGGTAACAATACCTGTATTCTTAGTATCAGTTGTCTTCTGCATGAGCGGACCAAGTCGCTACTTCAGAAGACAACCAGATGATCATGAAATATTAATTTCATAATTCAGGAGCTGGGTAAAATTGAAATGATCATAAACTCCCTCCCTTGTTAGTCTGTTAATGAGAGGCTTTACTGCATCTGTTTAATAATCAAAGCTTGTGAACAAGATAACAAAATTTTAAATATAGTTCACTGCATTATGAAAATACATTATCAGAACAGAAAAAATGAAACTCTTAATAAAAAAAACTTTAAGGCACATTTCCACTCTCAGCTTCAATATACGTTTTGAATTTATGAACTTACCATAATAATTCATTAGAGTCTTTAGACAGCTTCCATGCCAAGTCAAACATCAAAGTTGCAGTCTGGGAAGGGAGGGAGAAAAAAAAAAAGTCACTCTCAGTTATGCACAACAGGTAGAATTAAAATCAGCCAGACACTAAAAATTCTGAAAAAAACTGAAGCATCAACCAAGAAAGCTACAGAATAATTTTACTGATGAAATATATGAAAAACATCTAAACATATATCATACAAGAAAAAAGAAATCACATACATTACTCATACAGTACAACAAAAAAGTGAACATATTAATATTATGGAAGTTTTGAATTAACACACACAACAAAGTATGAAATTTCATTATAAAACAACTAGCAGACTTCAAGAGATTAACTCATAATGTGAAGGAGGGAAAAGGGTTGAAGAGTGAGAAGTTACCAATAACAGACTTTGAAATGAACTGAGGTGTAACACATCTTAACTTGTAAACCCAAGAAGAAAAAAAAAAAGGAGATAGTGAGGTGGTCATAGTCTGGAGGGAGAGAAAGGAAAGGGGAAGTGGAAAAGTACAAAGAGTTAGGGGGAAAGAGAAGGTAAAAAAGAGGAGAGAGTAAAGAGTCAACTCTCCACCTAAAGAAAATATTTATTACTACAGTACTGCACATGGATATAACTGAATCCTCCTCAAGAGATGTTTTAGATTAGATTAACTGAAGTTAATTAAATCTAACAGAATATGAATACAATACACCAAAAATGTAATATCAATCAATCAAGTTTATTCTCTATAAGGATTACAATGCAGGGTTTACAGATTTTGGTTATTGTGTGGTTTACATGTAATAAAATGCTAATTACAGAGGGGGCCACTAGGACACCTAGCATGGCTAGGCATTTCGGACAGACTTAGATTAATTCTTAACCCTAAATTATTACAAATTATGGAGTAAGTTGACTAAATACTAGTTTGTGAGTTTAGCAATGTGAATGCTTTTGTTTTGGCACAATACATAGTTTATATATTGGAGTATCACAGGCAAACTTATGACTAGTTAGGAATCATTATCTTAAGATTAAGATTCATATTTCTGTGCTTATAGTCAAATGAGTGAGTGAGTGAGTGCAAGTGTGAACCACCAGGTGGTTTTTATGTAGTTAGTTGACGGGGTGTATCAGGGAGATAAGATGTTTTCTAACGGTAGTTTTGAAGGTGATGAATGTGTCTGCAGTTCTAGAGTTTTCAGATAGGGTGTTCCAGATTTTAGGGCCTTTGACATACATTGAATTTTTGTAAGGGTTTAGTCGGACACGGGGAATGTCATAGAGATGTTTGTGTCTGGTGTTATGCCTGTGGGTCCTGTCACAATTATCCACTCCAAGAAAGTTATTTCACTTTAGGAGAGGGCAGTAAAACAGAGAAATCCTTACGTTAAGAAAACATTCTGGCAGAGATACAGAATTACTTTTTGAGTCTTGGAGATGGGAAGTACAGTGCCTGCACTCTGAAGGAGGGGTGTTAATGTTGCAGTTTAAAAACTGTAGTGTAAAACACCCTTCTGGCAAGACAGTGATGGAGTGAATGATGGTGAAAAGTTTTTCTTTTCGAGCCACCCTGCCTTGGTGGGAATCGGCCAGTGTGTTAATAAAAAAAAAAAAATTACAAGGGAAAACTGATCTCTTAGATGGATGGGTTAAGAAGTGAAAGTTGAGTGGGAGAAGAAAAATCATAAATATAGAAATCCCTTACTGAGCTTCCATAATATGAAAATTGTGTGTAATCAAAAATAATTTTGTGACGCTGCTGCTCCCAGTGTCGTCTTTCCCTTCGTTTTTCAAGAGCCTCTTCATCAAAGCGTGGTCGCTTCCCTCCTTCTTCATCACTTTCTTCTTCACTCTATAAGAGGCCAATTTCATATTAGTGTTCACTATAAAACATCTGAATTTATCTGGATTTGTTGTCTTCTACCTAAAACTGGCTTTCCGTCCTTATTTGAACATAAAGAGTATTTATTTTATGATCATTTTGATATTTTCCAACAAGTGTATCACTGTATGTCTAATGAAATTATAGCTCTTACTTCATCCTCCCGAAACACATCATCAAAAGCTGGGACTTCCTCTTCATCACCAAGCTTGGTCATGATCCGAATCTGAAATAACATAAAACCAAGTTTTCTTAATTGTAAATAAAAAGAGAAATGCATCACTGTCAAGCAGTTCCCTATCAGTACAGCTGTAGTGACTCAGCATCTTGAAATGGGCTCAAATGTATGCTCAAAAATTATAACATTTTAATGAGGGGAATGAAGTTAGTTTAATATGTTTATTATGCATCCCATACTTATGGTGTGGTAGTCACAAGATAACAGAGGCACATAATGGATCCAGGGACTGCACCACAGTGTTGATTCAATTCAATTCAATTCTATTCAATTCAATTCAATTCAAATTCAATTCAAAGTTTATTCTCTATAAGGATTACAATGCTGAGTTTACAGAATTTGGTTATTGTGTGCTTTACATGTAGTAAAATAATGATTACATAGTGTACCACTAGAACACCTGCATGGCTAGGCATTTCGGGCAGACTTAGTTTAATTCGTAATTTTAAAATATTACAAATTATGAGGTAAGTTGGTATTATGGCTAAGTGACTAAATACTAGTTTGTGAGTTTAGCAATGTGAATGCTTTTGTTTTGGCACAGTACATAGTTTCAGTATTGGAGTATCACAGGATTCATTATTTTAAGACTGAGATTAATATTTCTGTTTATGGTCAAATGAGTGAGTGAGTGTAAGTGTGAACCACCAGGTGGTATTCGTGTAGTTAGTTGACGGGGTGCATCAGGGACATAAGATGTTTTCTAATGGTAGCTTTGAAGGTGATGAATGTGTCTGCAGTTCTAGAGTTCTCAGGTAGGGTGTTCCAGATTTTAGGGACTTTGACATACATTGAATTTTTGTAAAGGTTTAGTCGGACACGGGGAATGTCGTAGAGATGTTTGTGTCTGGTGTTATGCCTGTGGGTTCTGTCACAACTATCAAGAAAGCGTTTTAGGTCAAGGTTGATATTGGAGTTTAAGGTCCTGTAGATGTAGATTGCACAGTAGTAAGTGTGGATGTACTGAACAGGGAGTAAGTTTAGATCTATGAAGAGTGGGGGGGAGGGGTGTTGCCAGGGATGGGATTTGGTGATTATTCTTACTGCAGCTTTTTGTTGGGTTATTATTGGCTTTAGGTGTGTTGCTGCAGTTGATCCCGAAGCACAAATAGCATAGGTGAGGTATGGATAAATAAGCGAGTGGTATAGTGTGAGAAGGGCATTTTGCGGCACGTAGTATGTATCTTGGAGAGGATCCAACCGTTTTGGATACTTTTTTGGTTATGTGTTGTATATGGGTGCTGAAATTCAGGTTGTTGTCAAGGTATAGGCCTAGGAATTTGCCCTCATTATGTCTGGTAATTAGAGTGTTGTCTATCTTAATGTTAATTTGTGCATCTACTGCTCTGCTACCAAACATAATATAGTAGGCTTTGTCAGTGTTAAGCGTAAGTTTATTGGCTGTCATCCAAGTCGATATTTTGATCAGCTCCTCGTTAACAATGGTGTGAGGGTGGCAGATTTAGGGTGAGAGATGACATAAGTCGTGTCGTCAGCAAAGAGAATGGGTTTCAGGTGTTGGGATACGTTTGGAAGATCACTGATGTATATGAGGAAGAGCAGGGGACAAGGACACTTCCCTGCGGAACTCCGTTTTCAAGTGGCCGTGTTGTTGACGCTGTGTCTTTAATGGTGACATACTGATACCTATTAGTAAGATAAGATTTGAAATAAGCAAGCGCATGGCCTCTTATACCGTAATGGTCAAGTTTGTGGAGTAGGATGTCGTGGTCTACTGTGTCAAAAGCTTTTCTTAGGTCAATAAAAATTCCTAGTGGATATTCCTTATTTTCCAATGCTGTGTAAAGCAGATCTAGCATTTTTATGATTGCATCATTAGTGCTTTTATTTTTCCTGAATCCAAATTGGCAGGGGTTGAGTAAGTTTTGTGCCATTATAAATGAATATAGTCTCCTGTGCACGAGCTTCTCAAAGATTTTGGATAGCAAGGGTTTAAGTTTGATATTGGCCTATAGTTGTTTAAGTCTGTAGGGTCACCACCTTTATGTATTGGTGTAACCCTTGCCATCTTGAGTAGTTTCAGGAAGGTGCTAGTTTCTAGTGACTTGTTAAAAAGTAATGAAATAGCATGCGAAAGGACATGGGCCGCTAGCTTGTACAGTATATTATTATTATATTCAAAAAGAAGTGCTAAGCCAAAAGGTGCTTGTACGTAATGGTGGGACATGAGACAGATTCCCTGAGTTATTTTTAAGTGACTTTATAATCTCGATGACTTTGGTGGGCTCAGTTGGTGCAAGATAGAAGGAATTTGGGAAATTCCCATCTAGGTAGTCCCCGGCATGGGCATTGGTATGTGGGATTTTATTGGCGAGATTAGATCCTATGGTTGAGAAGAAGTCGTTTATCTTGTTAGCTGTGTCAGTGGGATGTAGTGGTGTTTCATAAGGTTTAGTTAGGACAATATTCTTGGTTTTTTTCAGTTTGTGGGTCCCTAGAATTAGTGGCAATGAAAATATTCACATGTTATTATCTGGTAAACTGTGTTTAGTTATTTGTGCAGACACGAATTAAAGTAAAAAAAAATATTACCAAAATATTTAAGCAACATACACTTGTAAAAAGATGCGTTACTTACACTGGGCAAAGTTGGGTATTTTCTAGAATAGTTGGTAATATATCATTTGGGATAAAATACTTTGATATTTTTTGAGCATTTCTGAGCAAGTTGTCTTTGAATTAAATTTATTGCATTCCAGTACATGACTCAAGGTGTGACAACTGCCCATAATTTGTGAAGGAGTGTGCTGTGATGATGGCATCAATACAGCTGAAGGGATAGTAGTTAGGAATGGGGAATGAAGAACTCTGTTAATTATAGATTTTTTTTTCTCAACAAGTCGGCTGTCTCCCACCTAGGCAAGGTGAACCAAAAAGAAAGAAAATCCCCAAAACAAAAATATTTTCATCATCATTCAACACTTTCACCTCACTCATACATAATCACTGCTTTTACAGAGGTGCCCCATAGAACATTTTAGAAACTTATATAAAGATACAATATAAAAAGTGACCTGAAATAATTACAATATCAGAGCCCCAATTATATATATACCGTCCTATTACACATCCCACCAAACTGCCAATATCCCAAAACCCCTCCTTTAAAGTGGAGGCATTGCACTTCCTATTTCCAGAACTCAAGTCTGGCTATATAAAAATAACAGGTTTCCCTGAATCCCTTAACTAAATATTACCCTGCTCACACTCCAACAACTCGTCAGGTCCCAAATACCATTCGTCTCGATTCACTCCTATTCAATACGCTCATGCACGCTTGCTGGAAGTCCAAGTCCTGCGCTCACAAAACCTCCTTTACCCCGTCTCTCCATTCTTTTCGAGGACGACCCCTACCTCGCCTTCCTTCCCTGACAGATTTATACACTCTCCATGTCATTCTATTTTGATCCATTGTCTTTAAATGACCAAACCACCTCAACAACCCTTCTTCAGCCCTCTGACTAATATTTTTATTAACTCCACACTCTCCTAATTTCCATACTTTGAATTCTCAGCATAATATTTACACCAAACATTGCCCTTAGACAGGACATTTCTTTTGCCTCCAACCACCTCCTCTCTGCAGCATTTACAACCCAAACCTCGCACCCACATAAGAGTGTTGGTACCACTATACTTTCATACATTCCCTTCTTTGCCTCCAGTGATAACGTTTTTTTGTCTCCACATATACCTTGACGCACCACTCACCTTTTTCCCCTCATCAATTCTATGGTTAACCTCATCCTTCATAAACCCATCCGCTGACACATCAACTCCCAAATATCTGAAAACATTCACTTCTTCCATACTCCTCTCCAATGTGATATCCAATTTTTCTTTATCTAAATCATTTGATACCCTCATCACCTTACTTTTATCTATTTTCACTTTCAACTTTCTACCTTTACACACCCCCCCAAACTTGTCCACTAACCACTGCAAATTTTCTTTAGAATCCCCCAAAAAAAGCACAGCATCATCAGAAAAGAAACTGTGTAAACTCCCATTTTGTTTTAATTCCCCCAAAATTTTTAATCCACCCTTCCTAACACCTAGATTTACTTCTTCAACAAGCTCATCTTAAAATGTAAACAACCATGGTGAATTAACTTCCTTTTCTAAGATCTACTTTTCGGGATTTTTTCCTCTTTTAAAACCCCCTAACTGAGCCTCCCTACCCAAATAAAAAACTCTTTACGCGAAATAACTTATCCTCTTCCATTACTGAAAACCCCCTGCCACTTGTCCCTATCCCTTCATATGGCCTTTTTAAAACCCATAAATGCATTGAAACTCCCTCCTTTATTAAAATTTTCACTATATGTTCAATGTAAATACTTGATCTACCCCCCTCCCCCATTTAAAAGCCTCCTTGCTCTAAAAAAAACCTTACTCTTACGTCTTCCCTTAATTTTTCCCAAAATAAAAACCCTACCGTACATTTTCCCCTGGTTACTCAGTCAACTTATTCCCCTCCAAATTTTTAAACTCTTTTGTCTCCCCCTTTTTTTATACATGCTTTCCCAATTTCCCTAGGTACCCCCCCCTTTCCTTAAATTTATTAAAAAAAAATCCCAAAACCACCCAAATTTATCTTCCCTGCTTTTAACCTTTTGTCTGACCCCATCAGCCCAGCTGTTTTACCCCCTTTCTATCCATAAACTGCACAGTGTTTTTTCGGGAAGAAACAGGCAGAAAAATGATCAACTAAATCTCCAAAGGGAAAAGAAGGTCTGTAGGACTTTTTTTTTGTGCCCCCGGGGAAAGAATTTAGCATTTAAAAATGGTGACCCGGATCCAAAAAAGCCCCTCTGCCCGACGTCAATAGCGAAGGAAATTTTTCATCTTTTCTGACGTTTTTTGTTGACGTAAACATCATATCCCGTACCTCAAATTTCCCTGTACCCGTGTACGAGGAAAGGGGAAAAACGGGAATGTTTAAATCACAGTCAAAACTCCCGGTTAAGGCGGATATCCCTCCCGTGCCAGTCGTGGAAGAAGTGAAAAAGTTAAACTCAAAATTAAAGTTTTAGTAGCTGACCTATATTCAGCTGCCCCGTGACAGCGAGGAATCATAGCAGAAAAAAGCCAAATATATTATAATCAAAAGGAAAATGGGGTTTTAGGTGGGGTTACTCCCCTCAGGTTTTAAAAAGGTGGTCGTAGAACAGGCGGAGACAACAAACACCCCAAACCCCCCTAAATGGAAATTTAGGGGGTTTGGAAGGATAAAAAACCATGGATTATACCTTTCGATCTACCAGAATGGAAAGGAGTTAGAAGTTAATTGGGAAGCCGACTGTAGAAGTGAGATGGGAGGGGGTTCGGCGGAATTGAATATCGGGGTTAACTGTAAGTGGGTTTGTGAAAGGTTAAGGAAAAGTGAGCAGAGAAGAGGGTTCTTGAAGACGAAAATTTTACTCGTAATTCAGTGGTGATTGTTTAAAGCAGATACTATGTGTATAAGGTCGGGAAAAAGAGAAATAAAAATATTATTGTATATGAGTAAAGAGCAAAGAGATGAAAATGGCAGGCCATTAGGGGGGTACAGGTGCCATAATTATATTTATTATTTCTTCTTCAATTCCTGAAGAAAGAAATCAGTCATGGGGGCTGGTATGGTGAATGGAGCCAGGAGTACACAGCGCCTGGACAGTGAAAGTCCAACAGTTGCATCCTACCATAAAAGTAAATGTCACTATCGGCTGCAAGGTATGGCAACACGCTTACCCCAAACCAAAAACTGTTGGCACACAGCTCGTAATTGTAGCGCTCTTAAGTGGTGATATCCATATTAATCCAGGACCTCAAACTATTGTGCAGAGGCAAAGCAATGACAGATAAATGACGGTGATAATGACGGTCTAGTTAGCTAGAATGATAACCTTAACTCCTATGTAAATGCATACATAGGTCAATGTGAGACAATACAGCCATTATTATCTCAAACACTCCAAAAACAGGTGCATACACTGTACTAAAGTACGCATTGAAAAACAGAAAAGGCACCTTATGTAAAATATGTAGGGGTGGGTGGCATGATGGATGTATGTACAATTATAGCAATGATTGCCAGATTCATTTTTGTGTGTTTAACAATGCACTTTTGGCCACAGTTACCTTTAGCAGTGATGACACTTGATTTACCTAATTTTAATACAACTGGACCCATTGCCATATATTGATGATTCTGATTGTCTTTATGAAAACAGGCTTCATTTGATTCATGTCAATGCAGAATCACTTCTTTCCTTAAATTGGCAGAGATTAGGATTCTAGCTACAAAATTAGGGCGGGGCAGTTGGCGTTATAACCATCTCTGAATCTTGGTTGGATGATACGGTGAATGACGACGGCCGGAGCGTAAAATAGATGGTTACATATAAAACGCTTAGATAGGAACAGAAAGGTTGTGGAAGTATGTGCTAATTAGAAATGACTTAGCTTACAAACCCAAGACCTGTTTTATATAACAATAACTGGAGGATTCTATGGTTTGAAGTGGCTGCTTCCTAAGTCCAAACCATCTTAGTAGGAACTAGGTTACCGCCCCTCCTACCCAGGACCAGTTCTTATAAGACTATTCCAGGAGTCTTGTCGGAGTTTGAAAACAAAAAATTGCGAGACCAATAATAGCTGGGCAGGACTTCAATATCTGTTGTTCAGCAGCAAAATACGGGCTATGCAAAAGGTATAAGGAAATTCTAGGATTAAATAGGTACACTCAACTAATTAATACTCCGACCCGATCACACCAGTTCTCAGCCACCCTAATTGACCACCCATACTTTGTAACCGCTCTGGAAACATTAGTCAGTCAGGCGTCATTACATGGTCTGAGTGATCATTTCATCATTTACTGCCACCAGGAAAATCACTAGGGATAGGGATAGGCCTACACAGGACAAATATAAATGAGGTCAACTAGAAACTACAGCAAAGAAACCACTGGTAAATAGGCTACACAATTGTGAATGGTCAGGAGAGTAACAAGTTGCACGGACGTAAACGATGCCTGGGAAAAAAATTCAAAACAATGTTCACTACCTATCCTTGATATATTGCCCAGTTAAAGAGGTTAGGATTTTAACGAAGAACTGAACCTGGATGCTAAACTGAGAATTAGATAATATGAAATTCAGAGACCCAGCTGCTAAAAAGATTTAAAGCAAACAGAACAGGATATTGCAGGACCACTAATGAATTTACAAAGGTGAGGAACAGAGTACAGAGACTTATAAAAAGGATGCTAAAGGCAAAGCATATGTCTCAAAAAATGAAGAGTATAAGCATAACCCAGAAAGCTCTGGCAACAACTAAAACAGTTGGGGGTATAGCCATAAGCCAGTAGATAGGTCTAACATGTACCTCACTATCGCTAATGAGGGATGCTACGAAACATCTAGGTTGCCAAATTGCTTTAAGTCATACTACAATCTGTTGCATCACACTAGTAAGTAAACTACAGCTGCATCAAATCCTTTAACACAGACTTGATAAGTTTCAAAAATACTATACCAATAAAAAAAAAAAAAAGGCGGGGTAAAACCACAAAAGTAGTCAAATAGTAAGTGTATCTCACGACTTTATTCAAAAGAACTAGCAGGTTAAACCCAAAACTAGCAGCACAGGCCTTGATAACATCCGTCTAAGTTCTAAAAGATGGTGCTTATTCTGAACTGTCAATCCCTATGCTTAATAATAAATCTATCAATCCACCCTAATACCGCTACAGAGGGGTTCAAGGAGGCCCTGAGTTAATCCTATATTCAAGAAAAATAGTAAGGTTGATGTAGCAACTATGGCTGTTAGTATACTCAGTATAATATCTAAAATTATAGAGTGGGCAGTGTATTCTCAAGTAGTTAAGTACCTTAATGACAACAACATTTCTCCATAGCTATCAATCGGGCTTTAGAAGATCATACTCAAACCGACACCTCTTATTAATCTGATGGATTACATGAGAACTGAAAATGTCAAAGGGGAAACCTCATTAGGTATGGTAAACCTAGGCCCCCCTGCAAAAGCCTTCGATACTGTCAACACAATATATTATGTATAAACTTCAAGCTATCGGTATAGTTCTGTAGACTGGTTTAAGTCCTACCTTAGCAACGCAGGAGACAAAATAGTCAAAATCAACAAAACAGATCAGAACCCCTGCACAATAACATGTGGAGTTCCCCTCAGGTAGTATTCGGGAGTCCTTATTATTCTTATGTTTATGTCATGATTTGCCTATCTGTGTCAAGTGCAAACTCCTATGTATGCAGATGACAGTGCTGCTCTGTTTGTGTCATGTAAAAGACCCACAAAAGATATTGCTAATGTTTTAACACTGGAACTGGAAAAGGGTTTTTCCTGCGCAAATGGTTTAGTAGGACTAACAAAACTATCATTACACCTAGGGAAAAACTGAAGCTATTCGCTTTGGCACGGAAACATAAACTGAGAAGGGTAAATAATTTTAATTTAATGTATGGGAGCCATCACTTTGGTTTCATCAGTAAATATTTGGGATTACCCCTTTGACCATGCATATTGTCAGGAGGAATTGATAGGGCAACGTGTAGTAAAGAAAGCGAATCGCAAGACTGAAGTTCCTGTAAGACAAGCACTGTGTCTACCTACTGATGGCCCGCAGGAACCTATGTCTAGCCCTTATACAATGCCATTGGATTTTAGCTTGCTCTTCTTGGTACTCTGCCTTGACAAAAAACTGAAAGATAGACTGAAAATCACCACAGAACAAAATCGTGAAGATTATCTGGTGGCTGGGACAATGAAAACATGTAGGCCGGATGAAATTACTGCTGTATGGAGATGCTGAATGTTGAGACAGAGTAAAACAACTGAAAGTAAATCATGTTTATAAAATTGCTCACAAACAATGTCCAGAATATCTTGCTGTCAATTTTGTCAAGGTTGGGAACCAAAGCAATCATAGTACTAGGGGGAGAGAGCACAACTTTGTAGTACCCACAGTCAGTGGCCAGGCTTCAAACACCTTTTATTGTACAGCAATAAAGGAATGGAACAGACTGCCCTCACATGTCAAAGCCAGTCATAGCATGAACCAGTTCAAGAAGAGTGCCAAAAGGTGTCTGATGAATGTAGCTACAGAAAGGGAGGGGAATGACTTTCTATTTTTTAGCTAACACACGTGTAAATTTTACCTTATTCCTAGTAATGACCCTCATATTGTAGATAGTCTTAATGACCCTCGTGTAGTAGATAGTCTTTTTAGTATGATAATAAGATGTTATCTTCATTATAGAATAATAAGAAAATTTTATAACCTTTATATTATAATAATAAGGTAAAAGGACCCCAATGGAAATAAGTCACTCTGTCTGACTTTTCTGGGTAATCCTAGGTTCTCTACACATATGCTGCTATGTATGATAATTCTATGTAACTGTATTTGTGTATACCTGAATAAACTTACTTACTTATTCATTCTACGTGATGCCTCACGCACCTCCCCCACACTCGCGTCTTGCTTTTCTTCACTCCCAAAAGGTATTATACCTCCCTGGCCAGTGCATTAAATGATCACCTCTCTTTCTTCGTCAACATTTAAAAGTTCCTCAAAATATTCCAGCCATCTACCCAATACCCCCAGCTCCCTATCTACTAACTCCCCTACTCTGTTTTTAACTGACAAATCCATTTGTTCCCTAGGCTTTCTTAACCTTTTTTATCTCACTCCAACATTTTTTCTCGTTTTCATTAAAATTTCTTCACAGTGCCTCTCCCACTATCATCTGCTCTCCTTTTGCACTCTCTCACCACTCTTCACCTTTCTTTTACTCTCCATATACTCTGCTCTTCTTATAACACTTCTGCTTTGTAAAAACCTCTCATAAGCTACCTTTTTCTCTTTCATCACACCCTTTACTTCATCATTCCACCAATCACTCTTTTCTCCTGCCCCCACCCTCCTATAGCCACAAACTTCTGCCCCACATTCTAATACTGCATTTTTAAAACTATTCCAACTCTCTTCAACCCCCCTCCCCCCCCCCCACTACTCATATTTGCCTTAGCCCACCTTTCTGTCAATAGTTGCTTATATCTCACCCTAACTTCCTCCTCCCTAAACTTATACACTTTCACCTCTCTTCCATTGTTTCCATTTTCATTTCATCCCATCTACCTCTTACTCTAACTGTAGCTACAACTAAATAATGATCCGATATACCAGTTGCTCCTCTATAAACATGTACATCCTGAAGCCTACCCATCAACCTTTTATCCACCAATACATAATCTAACAAACTATGGTACTTTCGTTACATGCTATATCATACCTTGTATACTTGTTTATCCTCTTTTTCATGAAATATGTATTACTTATTACCAAACCTCATTCTACACATAGCTCAAGTGAAGGCTTTCCACTTTCATTTACCCCTGGCACCGCAAATGTAAATACTACTCCGTCCATAACATTTTTAACCACTTAGCACTGAAATCCCCAACCACTAGTACTCTCTCACTTGGCTTAAAACTCCCCATGCACTCAACATTTCCCAAAATCTTTCTCTCTCCTCTACACTTCTCTCTTCTCAAAGTGCATAAATGCTTACTATAACCCACTTTTCACATCCAACCCTTATTTTACTCCACATAATCCTTGAATTAATACATTTACATTCCCTCTTTTCCTGCTATAACATCTTTCAACATTATTGCTACTCCTTGTTTAGCTCTAACTATTTGAAATCCCTGACCTTTTCCCATTTATTTCTCCCCATTGAAACTCTCCCACCCCCTTCAGCTTTGTTTCACTTAAAGCCAGGACATCCAGCTTCTTCTCATTCATAACATCCACAATCATCTTTCTTATCATTCACACAACATCCACACACATTCAAACATCGCACTTTGATGGTTTTCTTCTTTAGTTGGCTATACAGGAAAAGGGGTTACTAGCCCATTGTTCCCGGCATTTTAGTTGACTTTTACAACACGCATGGCTTACGGAGGAAAGATTCTTTTTCCACTTCCCCATGGATATAAAAGGAAAAGCAATGAGAATAAGAACTGTTAAGATAAAATCAAAGAAAACTCAGTCGAGTGTGTATATATAAATGTGTACATGTATAAGCAGTGTGACCTAAGTGTAAGTAGAAGTAACGAGATGTACCTGAAATCTTGCATGTTTACGAGACAGAAAAAAGACACCAGCAATCCTACCATCATGTAAAACAATCACAGGCTTTCGTTTTACACTCACTTGGCAGGACGGTAGTACCTCCCTGAGTGGTTGGTGTCTACCAACCTACTACAACCAATTACAGTATTATTACAACATATTCATTGGAAAGCACTAAACCCATAGGGGTCATACAGCCCCTGGGGACTAGGAGGTAATCAAGGTGAGAGTAGCTCCCATTCCTTGGATAAAAAGTGCTTCACCAGAACCAAGTCATCCCCCTTGAAAAAGAGGCTCTACTGAAATTTTGAAAAATTATTTTCTTGTACATTGTGGTCTTTGTTAACAAATATTTAGAAATACAGCATTATAGCGTCCCTAAATTTAAAAACCATGTGCCTTTTTTTTTTTATTCAACATATATATATGTACCAAATTTGATGTACTGTAGCTCAATTCAAGCATTAAAGATATTCTCTGGAATGAAACTAAAATTCATTATATTAAAACTTAAGAAAATGTCTCATAAAAATTTTCATGAAAACTAAAAATAAATATTGACATTAGGGCTATTTTCACAATCTTGGTGGAGAAAAAGGCCAACAGTCAGAACCACAGTTGTTGTAAGTATAAAACTCTTAGGAACTCAAACAAAAACCAAAAATAATAAAAATAAGAAATTCAATATTTGCAACTCAGTCTAATTACTCCTTAAGCAGATACATCACTATACAAGTTAAATTAATGTGCACTTATTGTAATGTATAATACACCAGGAAATGCAGTATGTACTAGGTTTGTTAGGAAATTCACATTTTTTTTTCCTTTGTTTTGATACAATCATTATATACACTTCAAGCATCATATGGTATACAAGAATAAGTAAGCAGTGTACAGTGGACCCCCGCATAACGATTACCTCCGAATGTGACCAATTATGTAAGTGTATTTATGTAAGTGCGTTTGTACGTGTATGTTTGGGGGTCTGAAATGGACTAATCTACTTCACAATATTTCTTATGGGAACAAATTCGGTCAGTACTGGCACCTGAACATACTTCTGGAGTGAAAAAATATCGTTAACCGGGGGTCCACTGTATATTCATTATAAAATTGTGCTTAAAGGATAATTAAATTTATAATAAATTAGCAATCTGCAGGCAAGCCTCTGTTTTGCTGACACTTCTCACACAACCCTTCAAAGCAAACAGCATTTTTCTAGCATTCTAGTCTCCAAATACATATAAATTTTCTGTAATTCGTACTTTGGTGGATCAGGTCAGCAACAAGGAGGCCTGGTCTGGGATCAGGATGTGAGGGTGGTAACCCCCAAAACCATTTACAGGTAATCTCCAGGTAAACCCTGCCACATGCATTACTGTGAACAAGATACAGTACATGTACAATATCTATATAACCACCCCCCCACATACACACAGCCTGACCCTGAAATTGCATAGAAAAAATGAGACCTTGCTTACAACAGTAAATTATGGAAAAAATGGCAATCTACTATAACTTAAGTAATATGTAGTATATATTTACAATATAAATGAAATCAGGGTATAATACAAAACATGTTGTAAGGGCTACAGAATGAATATTCTACCTTCATTATCATAAGGGAACAATAAAATAAGAAATATACAAGTCTTTACCTGTTCTGCATTATAAATATTGCAAATATCGAGAGGCCTGTGGTTATCAGCCACAAAGAATACGAGATCATCTGAAGGCTGCAGTAGGTCAACTAGATCAATACAACCACCACAGTTGATTAGAACTATGTGTTTCACCTGCAAGGAAAAACCCTACTAAGCATACAGTATGTGTTATAGCTGTAAATAGGTAAGATGAAACAAACTGCCATGTTTCCTAAAGAAGAGCTTGAAATACAACCTAGTTTCAATTTATTAAAACAAATATCCTCATGGTACACCATATTCAGTTATTCTTCAATCAAAACCTACCTCACATTTCTTAATAATAATAATAATAATAATAATAATCATAAATAATATTTATTTCAGCATATATTGTTTGTACAGAGATGGGCGACATTTAAGTGTGCATGCAGAAAACCCATTGTTATGCAGAGCATTCAATACATGTTTAATATTATTTATATAAATGCTCTGGAAAACGTACAGAGGAGGATGACAAAGATGATCCCTCGTATCAGAAATCTTCCCTATGAGGATAGACTGAGGGCCCTGAATCTGCACTCTCTCAAAAGGCGTAGAATTAGGGGGAATATGATTGAGGTGTATAAATGGAAAACAGGAATAAATAAAGGGGATGTAAATAGCGTGCTGAAAATTTCCAGCCAAGACAGGACTCGCAGTAATGGTTTCAAGTTGGAAAAAATCTGATTCAGGAAGGATATAGGAAAGCACTGGTTTGGTAATAGAGTTGTGGATGAGTGGAACAAACTCCTGAGTACAGTAATCGAGGCTAAAACGTTGTGTAGCTTTAAAAATAGGTTAGCTAAATATACATGAGTGGGTGTGGGTGAGTGTGAGTTGGACCTGACTAGCTTGTGCTGCTGGGTCTGGTGCCATGCTCCTTCCTTGAGTGGAGGTGACCAGACTGGGTGGGTCATTAGGCTAATCCTGGGAGAAACATGGACCTGCTCTGCATGGATCAGTAGGCCTGTTGCAGTGTTCTTTCTTTCTTATGTTCTTAATTGTATGTATTATACTTTATAATCTCTTATAAAGTATATCATACCATAAACATCTTAAGAAACACTGAACTGTAGATATTACACAAAACTTTAAAATAAAATACAAAATACAAATAATTTATTTTTCTGCAGTATAAAGGTAATGTAGTTTACATAAATACTGTTAAGCACAAAAGAAAGCAACAACCATATCGAAGATACGGTACTATGTTCCACAGTCAGCCCTCCTGGCCCAATATCACTCAATCATTTACCCCTATCTCACCTATGGAATCTGTGCATGGGGCTCAACAACAATAAACCATCTCGGACCATTAATTACCCAACAAAAGGCTGCAGTCAGAATGATAACAAATTCCCACTACAGGCAGCATACTCCACCAACATTCAAAACTCGAAGCTTACTCACCGTACAAAACATCCATACTTATTATTGTACCTACTACATACATAGAACACTTAACTCGGATATAAACCCTCCCCTCAAGCTTCTTGCCAACCTCAACAGAACATGACCTTGTGTCCATCTCACACTATGTAAAAGCACAATGCACATAAAAGGCCCAAAAATCTGGAATTCATTACCTGTGAATATAAAAGAAACACTGTCTGTTTATCAATTCAAGACTTCTTAAAAACCACTTACTCACTCACAACTAAATAAATACTGATTAAATGTATCTCAAACTAGGTTTTTTTTTGTAATTACATTACCTAATAGAATACTACATTCTCTTGAATGCTCAGTAACTCATCAAATGTGCTTCAAATTTGTACAACTATAAAGCCTCTTATTTGAAATACTCATTTGTACTTCATGTTCTAATTTGTTTACTGTATTTTTACCAATGAATATATCATTGCTTAGTTAATCTTAAGTTAATTTTTAAGCCTGCCCACAATGCTCTGCATACAAGGGGTTTTTGGCATGTACACTCAACCACTGTATTTCTTTTGTACAACTATGTATCATGTCCAAATAATAATAAATAAATAAATAAATAAATAAATTTTTCCAACCTGTTGCCATCTTTGTCACACTGATGCACTGCCTCCTGTATGCTTGTTTCTGGAACTGTTTATTTCCTTGAGAAATTACACCTATCACTAGACACAGGAGCGAAGCTATAATCACGGTACTCGCCTATCTGTAACTGCAGTTTAGTCTTAGCTCCTGGTCCTGCCTCTCAACTTGCTGCTTGACAGATTAATTTCCTCCTAGCTGCATGGGCCTTATTGTACCTGCATGTTACCTGTCTTCACCACATCTTCATTGAGATCACTCCACCTATCTACACACCATGAGAGTGGAAAAATACTCCCTGACATCCTGGTGGTTCAGCTGTTTAACTTCCAGTTGTGTCCTGAGTACGTTTCCCAAATCTTAAGAGGCACGTAAGTACCCCTGTCTTCTAATAACAAAGGTCTGAGCAAAGCTATTTTGTGTTGCAGAGGTCTGAGCTTTACTCAGACCTCTGCAACACAATTGTCTTCAAAGATTTGCTAAGTTATACCATGAATTAAGGAAAGATCCTAGACTTCACCTTACAAAACAGACAAAGCAAATGTGATAGTAATTATGGACAAGGTAGATCATAGTGGAAAAATGAACACGTTATTAGAAGACGGGGGAACTTACATGCCTCTTAAACAGTCTATCCCTGTCTACTCTATCAATGGCTATGAGTATTCTGTATGTTGCTATCACATTTCCTTGGTAAGTCTGTCAATCTATCACATCCTGAGTGTTAAAGAGATACCACAAACATGTGTTAAAGAAAAATGTGGTAAAATGGTCATTGCCATTGCACATTATACAAGCAAAGATAGACTTCACTTAAGCTGGGGCATTTTCTTTGCATGTTATACAAGAAACACTTCACTGAAGCATGCTTGCTACCACTGTATGCACCATGTACCACTCATAAAAACCTGACATTTACCCATAGAACACTGACATGCATAATTTTTACCCACATTTGGCAAGTATTATACTATACTGTCTAGCAAATACCTGTTCTGCATGCTGCTGAAAGGCATTAATGAGATCTGTCCGAGTTTGTATTGGGACAACTGTGTACAATATGTGATCTGTGCGGAACAGCGACTGTAGAATTTTACTTGCGCAGATACCATCGACGTCAAAGTGAACCAAGAGCAGGATACGCTGTGGGAATAAAAAAATTAATGTAGCTCATATAGCTTTGCGAAGAATTTGAATTTCATTACCCAATTTAAGATTATAAGAACAAATACTGCAGGAGTCCTACTGGCCCTGGCTAGGCAGGTCTAACTCATACCCACTCATATCTATTCACCCTATATTTAAAGTTACCCAAAGCTCTTAACTAATACTACCTAGGAGTTTGCTCTGCTTATCTACAAATACATTGCCAAATTAGTGCCTCCCCATATCCAATTTGAATCCATTGCAAAGCTCTTGCTTCACATGGCAAGGGTCTGGGTTCAATTCCCAGCGAGGGTAGAAACATTGGGCATGTTTCTTTATACCGGCTGTCTACATTCACCCATCAGTAAAAATGGGTACCTGGGAGTTCGTCAACTGGCGTGGGTCGCATCCTGGGACAAAACTGACCTAATTTACCTGAAATGCTCTGCAAAACAAGCAGCTTTCTATATAGTAGTATGTCATTGATGTCAGCTAGGTCTGTATACCATGTACATGTACTCATAGTAAATAAAGATGCAGCGGAACCTTGGTATATGACCAGCTCCCTACTCGAACAAAGCTCAGTACTTCACCAAACAAATACGACCTGCCAGAACTTCGCTGTAAACTGTGTGTTTCTTCACATTTTTTGGTGTTTTTTTGTATTACAGTGGTACCTCGAGTTATGAACTTAATTCATTCCAGAAGGCTGTTCGAGTGCCGATACCAAATTAATTTGTTCCCATAAGGAATGGTGTAAATTAGATTAGTCTGTTTCAGACCCCCCAAAAATACATTTACAAAAGCACTTACAAAAATACACTTACATAACTGTTAGAGTTGGGAGCTATTCGAAACTAGAGGTACCACTGTATTTGTATAAATAAGTCACCATGGGGCCTATGACGATTAGTGATAACAGCCAAGCAAACATAAAATTGGTTGGGAAGAACTTGTTCGATATTCGAACAGTCTTCTTGAATGAATTAAGGTCACATACTGAGGTTCCACTGCATTATTATTATAATACTTGTAGACTGTATTATCAACAATAAGAGTGAGCCTACTGGCATTCAACCAAATACTGTAGATAATTTTGAGTTTTTCCATTAGTTAATAGTGCTACCAAGAAACCAGATCTGAAGGGGAGATAATGAAAGTTGTGCCATCTATAAATAAATTACAAATACAAATAATTCTATTTCTTTTTTGCAGTATACAGGCAATGTAGATTCCATGTACAGGCAGGCCCTGCTTTACAGCACTTTGCTTTACAAGTGTTTTGCTACTGCAATGGTATTGAATTGTAGCCATTCTTCATTTATTCAGACTTCCTACAATAAATATGTATATTCATTACTCACTATAAGCTAAGGATGAGAATGTACTGTATATGCATTTTTTAGGCCTAGCTTTATTGCTCACTTAGTTTCATGATACTGTGAACATGTTATCAGGCTTTTTTATGCATATGAAAGTGAAAAGACTTTCGCTTTACAGCAGCAACTTGAGACCAAACTTGTCGTATAAGTGGGGCCCTACTGTAATAATGTTAGGCACAACAAAACCCATTACCATGAGGTGGTAGAAAGCTCTAAACTCAAAAGTTATACAGTGCTGTATGGTAGAAGGAGAGAGATGGAAGATGGGAGGATGAAGTAGGAAAGATAGAGGTGTTGAGGGAGGAACTTAAGTTGAATGATGGTCACTACTGAAGAAGCAAAACTGTGTTTATATTGTTTACCTCATGGGTTTATTTCGTTTACCATTGATACTTTACTACATTCATGCGTTTACTTTGTGTGTGCGAGAAGAAAGTTACCTTGCCAGTAATGAGGTTGTAGAACTGCTTGCGAAGGTCGGTGATGAACATTGCTGCAGGTAAGTGACACTGTCTCTGCCTGCAGACACTGACAGCAGCAGCAAAATTTCTCTGTCCACCCGACACCTACCAGCAGCAAGGTGTCACTGTCCACCCGACACCTACCAGCAGCAAGGTGTCACTGTCCACCCGACACCTACCAGCAGCAAGGTGTCACTGTCCACCCGACACCTACCAGCAGCAAGGTGTCACTGTCCACCCGACACCTACCAGCAGCAAGGTGTCACTGTCCACCCAACATTGCCAGCAGCAAGGTTTCACCATCCACCCGACACTTGCCAGCAGCAGCAGCAAGGTTTCACCGTCCACCCGACACTGCCAGCAAGGTGTCACCGTCCTCCCGACACTGCCAGCAAGGTGTCACCGTCCTCCCGACACTGCCAGCAAGGTGTCACCGTCCTCCAGACACTGCCAGCAAGGTGTCACCGTCCTCCAGACACTGCCAGCAAGGTGTCACCGTCCTCCAGACACTGCCAGCAAGGTGTCACCGTCCTCCAGACACTGCCAGCAAGGTGTCACCGTCCTCCAGACACTGCCAGCAAGGTGTCACCGTCCTCCAGACACTGCCAGCAAGGTGTCACCGTCCTCCAGACACTGCCAGCAAGGTGTCACCGTCCTCCAGACACTGCCAGCGAGGTGTCACCGTCCTCCAGACACTGCCAGCGAGGTGTCACCGTCCTCCAGACACTGCCAGCAAGGTGTCACCGTCCTCCAGACACTGCCAGCGAGGTGTCACCGTCCTCCAAAAACTGCCAGCAAGGTGTCACCGTCCTCCAGACACTCCCACAAAGGTGTCACCGTCCTCCAGACAACTGCCAGCAAGGGCCCACCGTCCTCCAGACCACTCCCAGCAAGGTGTCAAACCGTCCTCCAGACACTGCCAGCAAGGTGTCACCGTCCTCCAGACACTGCCAGCAAGGTGTAAACCCGTCCTCCAACACCCAGCAAGGTGACACTGTCCTCCAGACACTGCCAGCAAGGTGTCACTGTCCTCCAGACACTGCCAGCAAGGTGTCACTGTCCTCCAGACACTGCCAACAAGGTGTCACTGTCCTCCCAGACACTGCCAGAAGGTGTCACTGTCCTCCAGACACTGCCACAAAGGGTCCACTGTCCTCCAGACACTGCCAGCAAGGTTCACTGTCCTCCAGACACTGCCACAAGGTGTCACTGTCCTCCAGAACACTGCCACAAGGTGTCACTGTCCCCCCAGACACTGCCAGCAAGGTGTCACTGTCCTCCAGACACGGGCCAGCAAGGTGTCCACTGTCCTCCGACACTGCCACAAGGTGTCACTGTCCTCCAGACACTGCCAGCAAGGTGCCCACTGTCCCTCCAGACACTGCCAAAAAGGGTGTCACGGGTCCTCCAGACACGGGCCAACAAGGTGTCACTGTCCTCCAGACTGCCAACAAGGTGTCACTGTCCTCCAGACACTGCCAGCAGCAACAACAAGGTGTCACTGTCCTCCAGACACTGCCAACAAGGTGTCACTGTCCTCCAGACACTGCCAACAAGGTGTCACTGTCCTCCAGACACTGCCAACAAGGTGTCACTGTCCTCCAGACACTGCCAACAAGGTGTCACTGTCCTCCAGACACTGCCAACAAGGTGTCACTGTCCTCCCCCCCCCAACACGCCAACAAGGTGTCACTGTCCTCCAGACACTGCCAAAAAAGGTGTCACTGTCCTCCGACACTGCCAAAAAGGGGTGTCCACGTCCTCCAGACACTGCCAACAAGGTGTCACTGTCCTCCAGACACTGCCAACAAGGTGTCACTGTCCTCCAGACACTGCCAACAAGGTGTCACTGTCCTCCAGACACTGCCAACAAGGTGTCACTGTCCTCCAGACACTGCCAACAAGGTGTCACTGTCCCTCCAGACAACTCCCAAATCAGCAAACAACAAGTGGTCACTGTCCTCCAACACTGCCAACAAGGTGTCACTGTCCTCCAGACACTGCCAACAAGGTGTCACTTCCTCCAGACACTGCCAACCAAGGGGGCCCACTGTCCTCCAGACACTGCCAACAAGGTGTCACTGTCCTCCAGACACTGCCAACAAGGTGTCACTGTCCTCCAGACACTGCCAGCAGCAACAACAAGGTGTCACTGTCCTCCGGGCACTGCCAACAAGGTGTCACTGTCCTCCAGACTGCCAGCAGCAACAAGGTGTCACTGTCCTCCAGACACTGCCAGCAGCAACAAGGGTTCACTGTCTTCCAGGCACTGCCAACAAGGTGTCACTGTCCTCCAGACACTGCCAACAAGGTGTCACTGTCCTCCAGGCACTGCCAACAAGGTGTCACTGTCCTCCAGGCACTGCCAACAAGGTGTCACTGTCCTCCAGACACTGCCAGCAGCAACAACAAGGTGTCACTGTCCTCCAGACACTGCCAGCAGTAACAACAAGGTGTCACTGTCCTCCAGACACTGCCAGCAGCAACAACAAGGTGTCACTGTCCTCCAGGCACTGCCAACAAGGTGTCACTGTCCTCTAGACACTGCCAGCAGCCCAACACTTCTCATTGTTTACAATATTTTACTACACATTTTGGCGCCAAGCTGGTGTGATGTCACTGGGTGTAGCTGGGTTATGATTGGCTGCTTTTGGCAGGTCAGAGCCAATCACAACCCAGAAAAACCTGGCTCAGCAGAAAATGGGAAGTTTCAAAACAGCTGATGGCGGGGCAAAAATCAATGGAGGAGGAAGTGCCGCCTGTTGTCGAGGGTTTTGAGAAGGTTTTTGGCGGTGGAGGCGGCGGAGCTGGCACTGGCGGCGAGGGTAAGTGCGATGGCACTGGCAGGGACGGCAGTGCCACTCGGCACCCCCCATGCCCCCCTCTCCATGGGGTAGGGGGGAAGTGGCACCACTGGCACTCCCCCTCCC
This sequence comes from Cherax quadricarinatus, assembly GCF_026875155.1. Lineage (NCBI taxonomy): Eukaryota > Metazoa > Arthropoda > Malacostraca > Decapoda > Parastacidae > Cherax > Cherax quadricarinatus. Next base: position 5,513,466 of record NC_069400.1, on the reverse strand, counting down.
TCTCCCCTCCAGTGGAAATAAGTCACTTTGTCTGATCTTTTTTTTGGGGGTTATCCTGGGTGATTTACACGTATGCTAATATGTATGATAATTTGTGTAACTATAGTTATGTGTACCTGAATAATCTTACTTAAGTGTCTGGCATGCACACTGCTGCTTCTGCAGTGCCACTGTCAGCCTGCCGGTGCCACTTATATTGACAGCTCTGCCTGGCATTACTGTCTGGCTGGTCACTAGTATCAAGGGTTGACATATAATGTCTTGTTGGAGTACATTGTAGTGTAGTCCAGGTAACCTTCATCACGTCACTCCTGACATTTACCAACTAATATTGATGCTGTGATTCCTAACATAAATACCACAGAAAGGTAGATCTAGAAATTATTAATAATGACAATCAATATATTTCATTAAAAAAAATATTACATTTTGAATAATACTGTGTGAGTTTGTAATAGAGAGAAGACCCCAATTTGTCTTACTTTTTTGGGTTATCCTAGGTAATTTATACTATGTATGATAATTGTGCCTATGTGTACCTCTGCCTAAATATAATTACTTATGGTGCACCTGGTGCCAGATATTGTGTCATTCTTGTTACTTGGAAAATATTGCTGAAAGGTTCATAAAACAGTGTAAAGTATGAACTGGTAATTCTCACAGTGAAGAAAAGGGTTTCCATGGATAAGTGGAAATGCTTGAGTATGTTTCTTTGCACCTGCTGTCCCTGTTCACCTAGCAGTAAGTAGGTACCTGGGTGTTAGTCGGTGTGGATCACATCCTGGGGGAGAGGATTAAACTGCCCCCATGCTAAAAAGTCGGTCATTCTGATGACAGTAACTTTATTGAGTTTACCATGGTTACTAACTCTCTTTTTAATAATTCCAACAATATCATCTAGTCACTGAATCTGCACTCTGGAAAGATGTGGAATTTGGGGTGGAATATGTCTGAAGTGTGTAAATGGAAAGCAGGAATAAATGAAGGGGTGTCAGTAAAGTGGTGAAAGTATCTATGACAGGATTCATAGTAATGGATTCAAATTAGACATTAAGATTTAGGAAGGGTATAAGGAAATACTAATTTGGCAAAAGTTGCAGATGAGTGGAACAAACTCCCAAGTAGAGCCACTGAGGCAAGAACTTTAATAGCTTTAAATATTGGTTGGACAGGTTCATCATTGGGTGTAGCTAGGTACAAGTTGGACTTCCCTAGTACTGGCCCATAGGCCTGTTGTAGTGTTCCTTCATTCTTACACTCTTATTTTCATCCTTTAAATAGACTTAAACTAAGAGTAATACAGTACTTAATAATAGCTCATAAAAATACATTGCACACGTACAGTATATAACACAACTACTAGTAGCATCTCTAAAAATATACAGTGTACTACCATACTGTAAATGGTATTACAGGATGTTTTCCTAAAATGGTTTTTCATCTTCACTTAATTTATACAATACTGTATTTGGAAAATTTCTTAGTGTTGTGGTACACAATATGTACCTGTTGGAGTATATTATTTTCTCTGTGTTTTTAAAGTAAATACCATATTACAGTCACATATACAAATTAAGGTTTCTATTTTGTGAAGATTTTTTTACAATATATCTTCATTAATATAATAGATTTTTCTTGAAATTTGCATCTTTGCATAAGATTTCCTTATTAATGCATAATATATATAAAAAGTACTGGTGAAATTCTTTACTTTACTCACTTCAAAATCTTTATTAATGTTTTGAATTCTTTGTAACTTGGTCTATATTCTTCATGAGAACTATTTATACTTCTACCCATTTTCATTTTAGTTTGGCATTTATCTGCAGTAAATGCCATTATTCAGCTCCTCTTTTATTTTTTTTCTAAGTCTTCTACAATATTTTTCAGTTATTATATTTTTTACAAATATACTAATACATTTATACAATTTATTACTTCTGGGAAGTAACAGCTCGTAATAATTAAAAGAAAAGTCGTATGAAAACATGTAGAGGCAAAGTGTGTTATGTAAGCCCTTGAGTGGTTCTTGTTTCCAGCACCTACTTGTATGTCAAGTTTTGTGGGAGTCAGTGACCTCACACTATGTAACTCTAGCTTCTTGCAACCTTCCTCAGGTATGTACCACATCTAAGTTTCATATCCTTTTTTTTTTCACCACATATTTAGCCTTCTATGAAGGAGCTACATCATTAAAGTGTTGATATTTACCTCAAGATTTAACTGTTTGGTAACTTATTGCTCAAGGTATGGATGTATAAACACAACCGAACTTGATGTATCTGGTGCAGAATAAACCTCTGCAACATTCAGTTGGTGGAATATACGAGAACTGTCCTTTATTGTGCTGGGGTAAAACACCCAAGAAACATAAAGTGAGCCATCTTTTTTATAGAGCTTCTGTGACATTCAGTTAGAGCTGTTGTCTCATAGATTCAGGCAGTACATCTCTAGCACTTTCAGTGTAAGTTTGAAAGTGTACCTGTGAAACACTGTGTGAGCTGTTCTCCTTTGAGTTTCATGGTGCACCTGTGGAACATTCAGTGTGACCTGTCCTTCCTTGAGTTTGATAGTGCACCTGTGAGACATTCAGTGTAAGTTGTTCTCCAGAGTTTGAGTAGCCTATTTTATCTGTAATCATTCAGTAAAATCTGTTCCCTCTTGCATTCAGGTAATGCACCTGTGAAACATTTAGTAAGAGACTTTTATATATTATTTTGCTTTAAATGCATCTCTGGCACATTCAAAGAGACATTGCACCTATGGAACATTCATTGAGTTCTGCCTTTACTTGTATTTGTATAATGCACATAAATCCACATTATTTGGAAACAAAATCATCTAATCAAGCTGAGTTTATAAACTGTACAGTATATGACAACCAATTAACCCTTAAACTGTCCAAACGTATATCTACGGTCACTCGCGTAGCTCTCCAAACGTAGATCTACGTTTTATTTTACATGCCTTTAAGTGTAAAATGAAATGTAGATCTAAGTACGGAGCACTACGCGAGTGAATGTAGATCTACATGTGGACAGTTTAAGAGTTAAAGAAAAATGCAAATACTTGTACAGTACAATACATTTAGACCCATACATAGGTTAAAAAATAAATAAAAATCCACATCCCCTACGTATCTAAAAATTTCAAAATCAATAAGTATATTCTGTACATTTAAAAAATAAACCACTGTTTCCCAAGTTTTAGTTTACCAATCCTATATCTCTTCATGATCTATCCACACCTTACATACCAGTTGTTATACTGATAAAATTAGCAACTTTATACACTGCTTAACTTAAACTGTATTTCTAACCCTAACTTGAGGCTGTATGTGAGCTTCAACAGAATTTGTGAACATAACACAAGGCATCTTTAAAGTCTTTGATGTACCTCATGTGAGACTTGACCTGTGTAGAAACCAAATGCAAAGAAACTTTATTTAAAACACTAAATGACTTACCAGTTGGAACGAAAGCTTTATGTGTTCTTGCTAAATTTAAAAAAACTTCTTAAGGAACATTGGACCTCATATATCAAACCTAAGTGTGCCCAGTTCTAAAAACCATTAACAGCATATCCTAACACCATACTTTCCCTAACTAGCATATTCCCTCCTCATAGTCTTATTATCTTTTAGCTTAAAACTTGAACTGTCTGTTCAGTGTACTCTATGGAAATTTCTTAAATGATAATTTTTTCCTCTATACATTAATTTCTACCTCAATTATTCATTCTTCCTCCATTAACCCTTTGACTGTCACAAGCCCCTTTCTGAAACTGTCATTCTATGTTTTTCCTTTGAAGTGATAGAAAATCTTTTCCCGATGGTAATGACACCAAAAGTACGAAATTTGGTCGAAAACTCACGAAATTACGCTCCCGCGAAGTTAGCGGTCTCAGTGACATATACGCATCGGCGATTTTGCCGACTTTGAGCCCCATTTTTGGTGAATTGTGTTGTTCTAGTTGACCAAACTCATAGCTATTTCTTCAGAACTCCATTTTTTCTATCAATTGAGTACAAAAAATCGCCCATTTACCGATTTGAATTACCCAATAAAGTGGTCAGAAATTGGCAATTTGGCCAATTTCATGCAAATTAAAAAAGATGTCAATTTCAAAATAGGGTCCAGAATAAACAGTGTAGACATTCTTGGCACTAAAATAACATATCCTCTGTTCATTAGTCATGTCTCTAGGCCCCTCTTATATTACTATTGCTTTCTATTTTGATTTTTATTCTTACAAAAAATAGAAGATTTACTGTTATGCAGACTACTGCATTATTGTAAAAATGATATAAATATCAGTGCACTAGTGCAGAATATTAGACTCCCCAGTTGACGTGTATTGGACGTGTAGTGTGATTTGCTTACTCTTGAACATTGATAAAAATGGAACATTTCCATTATTTTGAGCTCAGTTTCAAGGTCGTTTTCATCATGAAACTAATCACAATCATCTTTATTTCTGTAATGTGTTTTCCATTTTATCACCTGAGACCATGAAAACGAGAATACAACAATAAATACTATATGAAAATACACCTCAAAGTCGGCTTTTTAATCCAAAAAAAAAAAAAAACGGTTGGATAAAATAAGGCTAAAATTAATAGATGTATGTACTGTGTTTTGCAGCGCCCATACTGCACACAACATTATGAGCAAATCTGCAGCTGACATTACATATATCTCACACATAGGAGACTGAAACTTATTATGACGGGGTAGGAAGGGTTAGCAATAATGTTGAAGGATCAGTTATGGAAGGAGAAAAGAGAATATGAATGTGTAAATTCAAGGATTATGTGGATTAAAGTAAAGGTTGGATGTGAAGAGTGGGTCATAATAAGCGTGTATGCACCTGGAGAAGAGAGGAATGTAGAGGAGAGAGAGAGATTTTGGGAGATGTTAAGTATACAAGATATGATGTAGGGCGAAATGACAGTAGTTTGTTGGATTATGTATTGGTAGATAAAAGACTGTTGAGTAGACTTCAGGATGTACATGTTTATAGAGGGGCCACAGATATATCAGATCACTTTTTAGTTGTAGCTACACTGAGAGTAAAAGGTAGATGGGATACAAGGAGAATAGAAGCATCAGGGAAGAGAGAGGTGAAGGTTTATAAACTAAAAGAGGAGGCAGTTAGGGTAAGATATAAACAGCTATTGGAGGATAGATGGGCTAATGAGAGCATGGGCAATGGGGTCGAAGAGTTATGGGGTAGGTTTAAAAGTGTAGTGTTAGAGTGTTCAGCAGAAGTTTGTGGTTACAGGAAAGTGGGTGCAGGAGGGAAGAGGAGTGATTGGTAGAATGATGATGTAAAGAGAGTAGTAAATGAGAAAAAGTTAGCATATGAGAAGTTTTTACAAAGTAGAAGTGATGCAAGGAGGGAAGAGTATACGGAGAAAAAGAGAGAGGTTTAGAGAGTGGTGAAGCAATGTAAAAAGAGAGCAAATGAGAGAGTGGGTGAGATGTTATCAACAAATTTTATTGAAAATGAGAAAAAGTTTAGGAGTGAGATTAACAAGTTAAGGAAGCCTAGAGAACAAATGGATTTGTCAGTTAAAAATAGGAGAGGAGAGTTATTAAATGGAGAGTTAGAGGTATTGGGAAAATGGAAGGAATATTTTGAGGAATTGTTAAATGTTGATGAAGATAGGGAAGCTGTGATTTCGTGTATAGGGCAAGGAGGAATAACATCTTGTAGGAGTGAGGAAGAGCCAGTTGTGAGTGTGGGGGAAGTTCATGAGGCAGTAGGTAAAATGAAAGGGGGTAAGGCAGCTGGGATTGATGGGATAAAGATAGAAAAGTTAAAAGCAGGTGGGGATATAGTTTTGGAGTGGTTGGTACAATTATTTAATAAATGTATGGAAGAGGGTAAGGTACCTAGGGATTGGCAGAGAGCATGCGTAGTTCCTTTGTATAAAGGCAAAGGGGACAAAAGAGAGTGCAAAAATTATAGGGGGATAAGTCTGTTGAGTATACCTGGTAAAGTGTATGGTCGAGTTATTATTGAAAGAATTAAGAGTAAGACGGAGAATAGGATAGCAGATGAACAAGGAGGCTTTAGGAAAGGTAAGGGGTGTGTGGACCAGGTGTTTACAGTGAAACATATAAGTGAACAGTATTTAGATAAGGCTAAAGAGATTTTTGTGACATTTATGGATTTGGAAAAGGCGTATGACAGGGTGGATAGGGGGGCAATGTGGCAGATGTTGCAGGTGTATGGTGTAGGAGGTAGGTTACTGAAAGCAGTGGAGAGTTTTTACGAGGATAGTGAGGCTCAAGTTAGAGTATGTAGGAAAGAGGGAGATTATTTCCCAGTAAAAGTAGGCCTTAGACAAGGATGTGTGATGTCACCGTGGTTGTTTAATATATTTATAGATGGGGTTGTAAGAGAAGTAAATGCGAGGGTCTTGGCAAGAGGCATGGAGTTAAAAGATAAAGAATCACACATAAAGTGGGAGTTGACACAATTGCTCTTTGCTGATGACATTGTGCTCTTGGGAGATTCTGAAGAGAAGTTTCAGAGGTTGGTGGATGAACTTGGTAGGGTATGCAAAAGAAGAAAATTAAAAGTGAATACAGGAAAGAGTAAGGTTATGAGGATAACAAAAAGATTAGGTGATGAAAGATTGGATATCAGATTGGAGGGAGAGAGTATGGAGGAGGTGAATGTATTCAGATATTTGGGAGTGGACGTGTCAGCGGATGGGTCTATTAAAGGTGAGGTGAATCATAGAATTGATGAGGGGAAAAGGGTGAGCGGTGCACTTAGGAGTCTGTGGAGACAAAGAACTTTGTCCTTGGAGGCAAAGAGGGGAATGTATGAGAGTATAGTTTTACCAACACTCTTATATGGGTATGAAGCATGGGTGATGAATGTTGCAGCGAGGAGAAGGCTGGAGGCAGTGGAGATGTCATGTCTGAGGGCAATGTGTGGTGTGAATATAATGCAGAGAATTCGTAGTTTGGAAGTTAGGAGGAGGTGCGGGATTGCCAAAACTGTTGTCCAGAGGGCTGAGGAAGGGTTGTTGAGGGTGGTTCGGACATGTAGAGAGAATGGAGCGAAACAGAATGACTTCAAGAGTGTATCAGTCTGTAGTGGAAGGAAGGCGGGGTAGGGGTCAGCCTAGGAAAGGTTGGAGGGAGGGGGTAAAGGAGGTTTTGTGTGCGAGGGGCTTGGACTTACAGCGGGCATGCGTGAGCGTGTTTGATAGGAGTGAATGGAGACAAATGGTTTTTAATACTTGACGTGCTGTTGGAGTGTGAATAAAGTAACATTTATGAAGGGATTCAGGGAAACCGGCAGGCCGGACTTGAGTCCTGGAGATGGGAAGTACAGTGCCTGCACTCTGAAGGAGGGGTGTTAATGTTGCAGTTTAAAAACTGTAGTGTAAAGCACCCTTCTGGCAAGACAGTGATGGAGTGAATGATGGTGAAAGTGTTTCTTTTTCGGGCCACCCTGCCTTGATGGGAATCGGCCAGTGTGTTAATAATAAAAAAAATAGGAGACTGAAACTTATTATGACGTTTCAGACTGACTTGGACCATTAACTGGTAACCAGTTAATGGTCCATGTCGGACTAAAATGTTATAAGTTTCAGTCTCCTATGTGCGGGTTGTTTGTGTATTGTTCCAGTTATGGTATTGTGCTTTTTCATTCTTCCTAAAGCTGCCATTTATTTAAGTGGAGAACAGTGATTAAAAAAATATTGGTAATATCCAAGAAGATAATTTAAAATTTTTAATTGTTTCTGCTGTAGTTTTGTAATACTGTACGTACAATAAAACTAGGTTTAAGTGTTTCAAATATTTAATGTAGTGTATATAGTACAGAATATAGAGGGCAAGAGATGGCACAAACTTCAAGGCATATTACTGCCTTTTTATCTGCAGATTTGAAATGTAACATCAGCACCCCTCTGGCAAGACAGTGATGGAGTGAATGATGGTGGAAATGTTTCTTTTTTATTGGATCACCCTGCCTTGGTGAGAGTGGCCAGTTTGTTAACCCTTTCAGGGTTTCGGCCGTACTAGTTTGGCTTACGCACCAGTGTCCATGACGTACTAGTATGTCTAAATTCTAGTGCCCTCAAATCTAGTGAGAGAAAGCTGGTAGGCCTACATATGAAAGAATGGGTCTATGTGATCAGAGTGTGCAGTATAAAAAAAATCCTGCAGCACACAGTGTGTAATGAGAAAAAAAAAACTTTGACCGTGTTTTTGGATTAAAACAGCGGCTTTGCACTGTATCTTCGTATGCTATTTATTGTCTCATTTTATAGAATGGTCTCATTTTATAGAATGGAAGACATATTACAGAAATTGAGATGATTTTGACTGGTTTTACAATGAAACGCACCATGAAATTGAACTCAAAGTAGCAGAAATGTTCGATTTTTACCAAAGTTCAAAAGTAAACAAATCATGCTATGCGTCCAATACACGTCAACTGGTGAGTCTAATATTCTTTCACAAGTGCGCTGATATTATTTATACCATTTCTATACTAATGCAGTAGTCTGCATAACAGTAAATCTTCTATTTTTTGTGAGAATAAAAATTCAAAGTGAAAAACAAAAGAATGTAAGAGGGGCATGGGGACATGACTAATGAACAGAGGAAATGTTATGTTGGTGCCAGGAATGTCTTTCTTGTTTATTCTGGGCCCTATTCAGAAATTGGCATCTTTTGAAATTTGTGTGAGATTGGCAAAATTGCTAAATTCTGACCACTGTATTGGATAGTTGAAATCAGTAAATGGATGGTTTTGTGTACTCATTCGATAGAAAAAATGGAGTTCTAGCTAAATAGTTATGATTTTTGTCGACTAGTACACTGGAATTGGCCGAAAATAGGGCTCAAAGTGGGCAAAATCGCCGATGCGTAAACATCGTCGAGACTGCTAACTTCGCGAGAGCATAATTCTGTAAGTTTTCCATCAAATTTCATACTTTTGGTGTCATTATGATCGGGAAGAGATTCTCTATCTTTTCATAAGAAAAAATAATTTTTTTTTTTTTGAAATTTGAGGGACCCTGAGAACATGTCTTGGAGAGGGCCTGTGGACCTTGAAAGGGTTAAAAAAAAAATTTTATACATATTAGATGTATCTGTAGTGTACAGGAATATTTTTGGTTTGCCATTTATTTATTATTTCACTTATTTCAGTACTGTGAATACAAGAAGTGGATTCTCATCATGGCTGCCAAAATGCCAGAGGCACTATATTCTTGTGAAGTGTGCGGGTTGGATGGACTCACTGATGATGACTTACGGTCCCACATGTTGTTTGCTCATATAGAGGGGACAACATCATGCCCTTTCTGTGATCTAGGAGATATAAGCCCTGAAGAAATGGTTCATCATGTTAATTCTGCCCATTTGGACTATTTGAGTCCACAAGATGAAACTTTTGACGATACTTTAATTGTGACAAATGGTTTTGGTGACCACATTTTAATTGCTAGCCCATTAAGAAAAGCACTAGTGAATAATAAAGTCTTGGACAATCATGTGCCTGTGATTACTGTAGAAAATGATAATGATAATTACAATGCTAACCTAAGTCCCTCTCATAGTAAGGGTGGGGAAAACAGTAACCAGGGCTCACCAGATCGTGCCCAACTGTCACTTAATCTTAATCAGCTTGATAGACGGGACAGATTAATGAGTCCTTGTGTGCGTAGTCCCCTGTTAGATGCCAGGGTAACATTGTGTCCAATATGTGGAATGAAGGAACCTTCGCCAGCCAAATTGGAAGAGCACGTCAATCGAGCACATTTTGACTTGATGTCTCCTTCGTTCCCAGCTGTTACTCCTCAAGAAGAAGTCATCTTTACTTGCCCTGTATGCATGAAACAGTTTGAATGTAGTCCAGATCTTGAGCTACATGTCAACATTGAGCATAAAGACATCCTGAGTCCTGCAAAGGTAATAAGTGTGACACCTCATTTAATCATTCATATGCTTCAGTAGATCCTGTAAAGTTGCATGTGTAAATTAACCCTTTTATTGATTTTTTCTTGAGACTACATGATTCATGTTCTCTAGTGCCTTTAACCCATTCACTGTCTCCCACATAGATGTACATCGTTGATGCCAGTGTTGCTCCAGTAGATCTACATTTTGAGCTCAATTCCCTCAGACATAAATTTTGGTCTAGACATGAGAGACTGGGTCTCTGCTGAGTGTGTGCACAGATTAAAAAAAAAAAATTGCCCTACCCAGTGCTTGATGGGAAGAACAAACCTCTGAACTTTTGTGTGGTAGATTTTGTTTTTATTGGCTGTTTCTTAGTATCATTAAATAGAATGGAAGACATACTGTTGAAATAGAGATAATTTTGGTCAGTTTAAGACTGAAATAGTTTGAAATAAGGCTCAAAGTGACAAATATTTTAACTTTGCCTATTCTTGAGGATGGGTAGGGGGCCCTCGGCCCCCTGTGTGTCTTATGGGTTTTTGCTAGGTCTGCTTCAATTACTGGGATGACCTAAACCTTGACCACTCATTCTTCATTATATTCATTTATCTGAGAAATAGGGTAATACAATTTTTTGTGATTTCAAAATGGGGGGGGGCAAATGTTATTTAGGAGAGGCCTGGAGATCTGATTAATGAACAGCGGAAGGTTGCTTTAGTTTCTGGAATACCTGCAGTGTTTACTTTGGACTCCATTTTTAAATTGTAACTTTTTAGTTTTGTGATAATATAGCCTCTCCTCACTTAGCGATGACTCGGACTTACGACGGGCTCTCTGACCAGTATATACATACCTAAATAATGTATATTAGAGCTTATTTCCTCTATTCTGTTTATTACAATATACAGTACACTACTGTATAAACATTTAAAAATATATTAAAAATGTTTTAAATGGTGCAAGGGTGACATTAACCCTTTCAGGGTCCGTCCCGTAGATCTACGGCTTTACGTTCAGGGTCCAAACTGTAGATCTACGCCATGAGCTCAGCTCACTCTGATAAACTATGAGTGGTAAATTTGGGCCTAGATATGAGAGAATACACCTATGTGGTATGTGTGCACGACATAAAACAAATCCTGCAGCACACTGTGTATAATGAGAGAAAAAACTGAGACCGTGATTTTCGATTAAAACAGCGATTTTGCAGTGTTTTTTCGTATGATTTTATAGATGTATTTGCGATTTCTTGGTCTCATTTGATAGAATGGAAGACATATTACAGAAATAGAGATGATTTTGATTGGTTTTAGCACTGGAAATGGCTTGAAACTGAGCTCAAATTAGCGGAAATGTTAAATTTTTGCTGATGTTCAAGAGTAAACAAACGACCTCACACATCTAATACATGCCAGCTGGTGGGTCTAATATACATTCACAAATATGGTGATGATATTTATACAATTATTGCAATATTGCATAACAGTAAATCTTCTATTTTTTGGTGCGAATAAAAATTCATTATGTGAATAAAAAAATCAAAATGGAATTTATTTGTAAAGCCTCAAAATGTAACTAATGAACAGAGGAAATGTTAGTTTAGTGCCAGAAATACCTACAATGTTTATTCTGGGCCCTATTTTGAAATTGGAATATTTTGAACTTTGTGTTAAATTGGCCAAATTACCAATTTCCGATCACTTTATTTTGTAGTTGAAACAGTTGACTTGGCGATTTCTTGTGCTCAATCGATAGAATAGAAGTAATACTAGTGAAATAGCTAAGAATTTGGTTGACTGGAATAATGTAATTGGCCTAAAATGGGAGTCAAAGTCGGCAAAATCGTCGATTCGTAAATATTGCTGACACATCAAAATTCGTGAGAGCATAATTTCGTCAATTTTCCATCAAATTTCGTACTTTTTGTTTTATTACCTTCACAAAAAGATTCTCTCCCATTTCATAAGAAAAAATAAAAAAAAATATTTTTTGAAAATTCTTGGACACTGGGACACCACTTCAGATTTTGGCCTTGGACCCTGAAAGGGTTTAGCAATATCAAAGATGGTTGACATAAACCCACTACCATTATAGTATGTTCCTCGTTTAGCGACGAATTTGTTTATCGACACGGTATTAGGAACGGAACTCCGTCGTTAAGTGAGGAGAGGCTGTATTGGTCAAATTATCAATGACTGTGCACAATGATAAGTAAGACACATGTGTACAACAGTTAGCTATCATATCAACTTGTCAGTATTACATACCATTTTTATTATATTCACACATTTGTGCACATTATAGATTAGTTCCGATAGTTGAATGGGCAGTTTCCTTGCTCAGTCGATAGAATGAAAGACACACTAGCTTTCTGGCATTCTAGCTATTTCTAGCAAAATAACTAGAAATTGGATTTAATTGATCAGTGGGATTGGTGTAAAATTGTACTCACAGTTTGTGAAATTACTGAGGCATAAATTACACCCAGACTGCCGACTTTGCATTTGCGTAATTTATAAGTTTTTCCATCAAATTTCCAGTTTTTGGTGTCATTGTCTTCACAAAAAGATTCTCTACCATTTCAGAAAATATAATTATATTATTATTATTTTTTTAAAATTGTGACTCTCAGCACTTTAAAATTGGGGGTTGCGACAGTGAAAGGGTTAAGCATTTTTCCCTAAGACATTTCCAAGTATAAAGTCACTATGCATTCTATTTTTAGAGAGACTTTTTTTTTTGTTTCAAGATTACAAGTAGATAATACAAAAATATACAGTATATAGGAGTATGAAGCCATCCCTTCCTTAATATTTTCTGTAAGACGGAACAATTTACTTTCTATTTTCTCAAGCAGTTGTTATGTCCCCTGTTTTAGAATGCTGTATACATTTAATCATAGTTTCACTTTTAAGCTATAGTATTTAAAGATTAAAATATTACTCTCAGCTATATTACTGAAATTATTTTATTTCCTGAGATCTCACCATTAAAGGGATCTCAGAAATCTTTCTGTCTCTGAAATTTTTTATATCATGAGTGCTCATTCTCCAAGAAATTTCAGTGCTTGTGTGGTATAAACAAGTAAGATCTGTAGTTTCTCTAGCAGTGTGTTAAAATTCATCTAGTGGCTGAATAATTACACATTCACTTAAATCTAGAGGGAGGTTTCATGCTAACTTATGTGACTTAGTTTGAAACCTTACTCTCGTGATCCAATATATGAGGTAAGCAATTGCGGTGTACTTTTGCTGAAAACAAGAATGTTTGAAAAGAATGAGTTTCCTTCAGCAGGCACATAGGTGAGAGAGTAGACAGGAAGAAACTGAAAGGTTCAGGTTAGGCCAAAAGTAAGAAATTAAATGTTGGTAAACTCGGTAATGTGCTTTGGAGAAAATAATGCAGACTACAGAGTGGCAATCATTCATGTGTCAAGTGGAAGTGATGCAAGTGTTTGTCATTAGAAATCATCTCTTAATGGGGTAAAAGTTGCCCCATTTATTTTCCCCATGACAGTCATCTCCTAATTACTAATTCATTTACCATATTACATAGTGATCACTGCCATACTGTAGTAAATAAAAAACTATGATAATTCTATGGGAAAAAATTACTGATGAGATGTGAGAGAGATAGAAGATACATAAATATTCATATTGCTTATGAATTTCTCAGATATCTCTTAAAGATATAATTACACATGTATATGTATTCATTCTTGTTGTGCACATGTATGGGGAAAATGTATGTGAGTAACTGTACATCAAGAAAGGCAATGAGTTCCTGTGTATGCATGGATGTGCATGTGTTTGTTTCATTTTTGTGTTTTGGCTTGAAATGCATTTTGAATTATAGATGCAGTACTGTCATCCTTATATTGTTTTTGCTCACATGTGATTGTCTTAACAGTCTGATGTTGTAACTCCTGTGGAAAGTGAAGATAGTGATATTGGTGTTTGTCCAGTGTGTAGTCGAGCTGGGTTTGGTTCACATAACGACCTTGCTGCTCATATTGATACCCACTTCTCACGTAAATCATCCATTGGTAGGTATTCATGGATTTTTTTTTTTTTATTTAGTTTTAGTAAGTTTTGTAGATGTTTGAAGAAGTAATCCACAACCTGGGCTTGGGAGAGAAAGGACATGAGATATCAGTGTACCAGGACCTAGGTATAAAGGTGGTCCAGGCTTTGGCACTTTTACTTAGAAAAGCAACTTGCTTTCTGTCTGTATCTTTTTTAATGCAGTATTAAATAATATTAAAAAATTTGACTAGCAGTTATGTAGATACTGTATTGCTAGGAGAAGGCTTTTAAATGGGCTGAGGTTGGATAACAGCCCTTAACTTGTACAATAAGTACAGGATCTAACCTAACCTTGAAGGACCTTTAAATGTATAAATGCTAATAGAATTAACCATATACGTACTGCAAAAAATATTTATCACGTAGATTGTCCTTTGCACGTTCAACCCCTTGTAAGTCAAAAATTTATAGAGGAATATATAATTTTTTGAGGCTTACTGTACTTCCATTTGTCTCTCAGCATATGAATTATGGGCTACAGTAATCTTGAGGTTGAACTAAAAATATGGTATATACAGTAGGGCCCCACTTATATGGTAGGATAGGTTCCAGGCTACCACCATAAAGTGGAACACCCTTATTTTCCACTATAAATGCATATAAATGCCAGATAACAAGTTTACACTAACATACATTAAGTTAGCAATAGAACTAGGCATTAAAAACAATAAAAAAGTAAAATACACATATAGTACACTCATTACTTACTTTAAAATATTTGTAGTCTTAATGTAGGGTGAGATGAGTAATAGTTATTGTAAGAAATCAAGTGTGGTATGTATGGTAGCCAGCCAGGCTACTATACCTACCATACCAGGCTACCCCACCCACACATAATATTCTATGACATTTAAAGCATCCCAGAGTGATAAAATGCATATACAGTTCACTCTTTACTTCCCTTAAAATATTTGTAGTCTTAATGTAGGGTCAGAGGTGAGTAAATGAGATAAAACGAATAAACGAGAGAGAGAGAGAATGAGTACATGACAGAGGACAGGCATGAAGTTATGTAAACAAACCAGGCGAACACGTCTGGTTTGTGTACAAGTTACATTGTGTGTAAGTTGCTTCCACGTTGATACAGTAGAATAAATAAAGAACAACACTTCCATTCTCATGTAACCCCATTTTTTTGAAGAAATGACACTCTGAGTGAAGGCATACGAAAGGAAAAAATTTTTACAGTTACCCCGAGTAATATTATAGTGTACACATTTTCTCTGATGTTGGACTAGAGGAAACATTATTCTTACCGTCACTCCTACAAGTTGTCTGGCTACCACATCTTATATTTATGTTAATTTATTCTACTGTGGGGTGTATTTTTCATGTTTATATGTTACATGTCATGTTTATTATATAATTTTGAAAAAATTTCATAGATGGATTAATGAAAATGTTTATATTAACGTAATATGTGACATTTAACGAGACTGATTATTAGTAAGTATTATTATTTTCATTATTAATATGGCATCTCGAGACATAACACACAATTGCTGATTTTATTGTGTATCTGCATGCCAGCACAGTGTGTAAGTTTATGTAGGTACAGGTATACAAAAGTATAATTATCAGAGTACGTATATATAAAATATGAAATAACTTTTAAAAACACTTGAAGTTTTGGAAAGCTTCCAGACATAATGGAGAGACGCTGTGCTCATGGAGCTCACAGAGAATGTAAACAAACCGGGCAGGGCACAGGGACCGTATTAGACAGTCAGGTGGGGGAGCAGTATAGTGAGCTTTGGTCATACGTAATTTGAAATGTCCGTATTAGCGGAATGCCGTAAATCGAAATGCCATAAAGCGGGGCCCTACTGTATTTCCTGATCTTTTTTTTTTGGGGGGGGGATTAATAAGTGATATAATTGACGGTAGCACTGTTTATATAAAAAATCTATCTACTAATAGATAGTTGTATTTTCCTTGTATTTTGCTCTTAGACTTGAACGTGTCATACACCTGAACATGTTAATCATAAATCAAGATACAGAAATTGCCAGTAAATAAATAAACTATCTTTTCTTTTACTAGTAACCCCAGATGATGGAGGATGGGAAAGACGTCTTGTTACAGACTTAGAGAAACAAGAAAAAGAAGTTCAACGCATGAGGGAACAACAAGAGTTTTCTCTACTTAGGGTAGGTCACTGCAGATCTCAGACAATTGAAAATGAGAGACTAGATGCATATACAGTAATATGAGATTCCAAATTTGTGTGTTGTTGTATATTGTGTCACAAGTGGGAAAGTAAAAAAGACTCTTTCCTCCATAAGCCATGTGTGTTGTGAAGGGCAACTAAAATGCCGGGAGCAAGGGGCTAGTAACCTCTTTGGAATAAATTTCTAAATATAAAAAGAAGAAAAACTTCATAGTTTTTTATTCTTCAACTGGTATTTTTGCTTCCAACTGGGGTTCCCATTACTCCTTACTGGTATGATCTGCATTGGCTCCTTGTCATGGCAAGAAGTGAATTTAAACTTTGTTTGTTAACATTTAAAGTTACTAAATTTAATAAACCCAAGCATTTTACTGATATGCTTGTAGTTGTCACATTGAGTTTAGGGATGTTTCTGCAAATTACCACAGACCCTTTTAGATTGAGTGAGCCTCATGCTGGTGGAGAGCAATCATTGCAGAAAGAACATTTTTTTTTGTAGCTCCTACATTGTTCAGCAGGTTGCTAGTGTATTAAAAATCAGGTATCTCTTAATACTTCCAAGTCTTTTCTGAAAATGCATCTCTTTTCTAGAGCTTATCTCACAGTTCTTCATTATCATTGCTACATTTATATTTTGTTGCGAGAGCACCTGTGAATTTCTTGAATGCTCAAGTGCTAAAAGAAAAACAAAATACCAAATTATTACAGTCTTGTTATCATATGTAAAGTAAATTTCATATACAGTTTACATAAAGTAGCACAAATTTTATTTTATTCTATTGCCCTTGTATAATTAAAATTTAACCTATTTATTTGTCAAGGTTTTGTGATTTTCTTAATGCATATAATGGTTCCATGGATTCAAAACATTTGAAAAATCTCTGAACTAGAGGATCAATTTGTTGTTGATAGGGAGTCATATTTTAAAATCTCTCTACGTATTGTGTTAAGAAATGGACTAATGCTGTACTACCATAAGTAATAAATTTATGGTTTATTAATGGGTGATTCCACTTTTCAGTATCATCGGTTCTCCAGTATTAACCACTTCATCAGCCACTTATGTTTAAATGCAGACTGCAATATTAACAAGCCACACATGTTCAAAACCTCCAATATTAACCAGCGAATGATGTTGAGGTCTCCAATATTAATCATAATATTTGGCTTCATTATCTTTCTCCACTTCGTTTCTTTCTGGAGAAATTACAAATTTATCATAAATAGGAATGTACTGTGTATAATTTTTGTTTTGAAGCCTTTTTTTAATATTTAAAATCTCTAAGGATAGTTAATGATAGAACTTTTTCCATTAATTTGATAGAAACTTTATTATGATGATTAGGTAGAGCTCTAAAAAATATTTTGTCTGTAGCACATGTAGATTTTCTTTAGCATATTAAAGCCTCGCTCATCACCTAAATAAGTGATATACCTATGACAGTTGCATCAAGATTAGAGACATTAGTTGTAGCTGTAAATTTGTTGTTGATTCTTGTGGTTCTCTGTAGGCTCAGTATGGCATGGATAATGAAGGCAACTTCTCACAACAGTCTCTGAGCAACATGCAGAGAGCAGTTTATGCAGGGGAAATGACAGTAGCAGATTATTATGAGAGACAGATAGAGTTAAAAGTTGCTGAAAAGAATGGTGTTGATGATGGACACTCATGTACAAAAGGTAATTTTGGGCTACTACATTTTTAGTGTTTGCCTTACATTTAGATATGCATTCCCATGTAGAAAAGAGATGTCAGCAGGGCATCTTTTAATGCATGCTATTCTTTTCTTCATTAGAAAAGATGTGGAAACTCCAAATGCCTTATTCACAAACATCTGTACATACTAGCCTATCTATGGTCGAAGGGATTGAGTCTCAACTTGTCACTTGCCTGTGTTGCTTTGTTATTGCACTTATGTTTACTTTTATTCTTAAGGAAAATACTCTACTTTCTGTAGTATTTTCAATCAAGATTATATCTTTTGTAACTTAGTTGATTTCTTCAGAATTTTCCTTATATTGACTGTCACTCCATGTTAATGACTGCCGGTTACTATTTTGCACAGATGTGTTCTTGGATATACTGTATATGATATGATTGATGTGGAAATAAGAAAATGATGTAACACTGTACATCTAATGATAATGAAAGAAACATGTGTTGGACACCAAAATCAGTGGTGTGTGATTACTTTGTCTTAGGTCTCCTGGGGCCTATTAGAGCAGTCAGCGAAGGTGGCATCGTCAAAGGAACATATCTTTGTACCACGGTTGATCATTATGGCTCCACGTATGGTGACCGTGGTTGGGGCTGTGGTTATAGGTGAGCATACAATTTGCTTTATAAACTTAGTTCAATGTATCATATAATTTTCTGCTCATTCTTCTTCAAGTGGATTGCCTGGATGCAGTAAAGGGTGTTTGATCTTAGAAATCAGAGTTAACTTTTCCTTGAATCAAACCTATTTACCTCCCATTCCCCAGGCACTTTATAATCCCTACACATTTAGCACCTCATAATTATAATCATTTCTACCACACCGGCCATCTCCCACTAAGGTAGGATGACCCGAAAAAAAAGAAACATTTTCATTATATTGCCAGTGGTGTGCCAACATTATAGTGCAGATGCCCTTTCAAACTGCACTATTCATCCTGCCTTCTTCACAGTGCAGACACTGTGCTTCCAGGACTCAAGTCTGGCTACCTGGTTTTCCCTGAATCCTTTCACAAATTACCCTGCTTATACTCCAAGAGCACGTCAAGTCATAAAAACCATTTGCTTTACACTCTTGCACATGCTTGTTGGATGTCCAAACCTCTCGCATAACATCTCTTCCTTGCTGCAATGTTTTATTAAAACCTGTACTTCACACACATATAAGAGTGGTACATTTCTCTCCTCTGTGGATAAGGTTCTTTGTCTTCAAAGATACTTCAGTGCACCAACCACATTTCTCCCCTCATTAATTCAATGGTTCAGCTTATCTTTTATAGACCTGTCTGCCAACAAGTCCACTCCCAAATATCTGAACACATTCACTGCCTCCATACTCCCTCCTTCCAATCATTCATTATCTAATTTTTTGTTAATCTCATCACCCTGCTCTTTTATGTGTTCACTTTTAATTTCCTACTTTCACATACCTTCCCAAATTTGTCTACCCACCTTTGCAGTTTTTCTTCAGAATCCCCAAAAAGCACTGTATCATTGGTAAAAATCAATCTGTATTAGATTCTTCATATTTTAATCCCACACCTCTCCAACACTCTAGCATTCACTTCTTTTACAATCCCATCTATAAATATGTTCAACAACAATGGTGACATCACACATCCTTGTCTAAGACCCACTTTTACTGGAAAAGAATTTCCCTCTCTCTCTTACATACCCTAACCTAAGCCTCACTATCCTCATAAAGATTCTTAACCGCTTTAAGTAACTTACCACCTATTCCATACACTTGCAACATCTGCCACATTGCTTTCCCCATCTACCCTATCATATTCGTTTTCTGAATCCATAAATGTCACAAAAACTTCCTTACCATTATATAAGTATTGTTCACTTTTACGCATCAGTGTAAACACTCAGTCTGCACATCCCCTACCCTTTCTAAAATCTTGTTCATTTGTGTTCTTACTGTCATACCTTGAATTCTTTCAATAATAACTCTTCCATATACTTTACCTGGTATACTCAACAGACCTATTCTCCTGCAGTCCAGTTTGATTTATAAATTCTATAAAGAATTCTTCCTATTGATTTTCCATTGCTTTACATATATGATATATTTATGAGATTATGGCATATTGTGTTGCAGTATATTGTTACTGTATTATAGAATGCTAGTCATGATAGGGATTACACATTAGAGATTCCATACATACAAATGACTGTGATTCTGCTGCATTTCCTATAAATCACTGGTGGTGTGTGAAACTAGTAAAAACATGCTTACTGCATCAACCATATCCTACCAAGATTTTCTTTCTGTTTTATGAACATGTAAGATAGGTAAATCTTGCAACAACTGGTTATATCCAGTATACATTACATATTTGTGAATGGGCATGTATACACACTCATCTTAGTTTTCTTCTGTATTCTTAACAGTTTCAGGGTCCAGAGGCCAAATTTTAAAGTGTGCACCGGTGTCCAAGAATTTTCAAAAAATAATTTTTTTTTTCTTACGAAATGGTAGAGAATCTTTTTCTGAAGGTAATAAAACAAGAAGTATGAAATTTGATGAAAAATTGATGAAATTATTCTCACGAATTTTGATGTGTCAGCGATATATACACATCAGCGATTTTGCTGATATTGACTTCCATTTTAGGCCAATTACCTTATATCAGTCGACCAAATTCTTAGCTATTTCACTAGTATTACTTCTATTCTATCAATTGAGCACAAGAAATTGCCAACTCGACTGTTTCAACTACAAAATAAAGTGATCGGAAATTGGTAATTTGGCCAATTTAGTGCAAAGTTCAAAATATTCCAATTTCAAAATAGGGTCCAGAATAAACAGTGCAGGCATTCCTGGCACTAAACTAGCATTTCCTCTGTTCATTAATTATGTGTTCAGGCTTTACAAATGAATTCCATTTTGATTTTTTATTCACATAATAAATTTTTATTCAAACCAAAAATTAAAAGATTTACTGTCATGCAATATTGTAATAATTGTATAAATAATATCAGCACATTTGTGAATGTATAATAGACCCACCAGCTAGCGTGTATTAGACGTATGAGGTCGTTTGCTTACTCTTGAGTATCGGCAAAAATTTAACATTTCCACTACTTTGAGCTCAGTTTCAAGAAATTTTCAATACTAAGACCAATAAAAATCATCTTTATGTTTGTAATATATCTTCCATTCTATCAAATGAGACCAAGAAATTGCAAATACAACTATAAAAAACATACGAAAAAACACTGCAAAGTCGCTGTTTTAATCGAAAATTACAGTCGTTTTTTTTCTCTTATGCACTGTGTGCTGCAGGATTTCATTTATGTGGTGCACACATACCACAGATGTATTCTCTCATATCTAGGCCCAAATTTACCGCTCACAGTTTATCAGAGTGAGCTGAGCTCATGGGGTAGATCTACGGTTTGGACCCTCAACGTAAAGCTGTAGATCTACGGCACGGACCCTGAAAGGGTTAATAATTCTTGTCTTTGTAGTTTTTACTGTAAATTATATAGGGAAGTGGTCTAGAATAATTCCTCCATTAGCTATGGATGCTATAAAAAGCAACTAAAATGCCAGGATAAGGGGCTAGTAACCTGTTCTTTTTCAGTTACTAAAAATATAAAGAAAGTTTTAGTTGCAAGTGGTAAACAGTGTAAGCAAAAAACATTTAAGTGAAAAACAGGGTGTTCCTGCCTTAAAAAAAAGATTGCAGAGCATATTTACCATAACTGTACTGAAGAAATTTTGCAAGTACGGTAGGCCATTTTATTACATGGATTTATTTGCCACTTTTTGGTTATTGCATTACTGAAAAATTGCTGCACAATTTTATACAACACTTCGTAAAATTAACTTTACACAGTTCCATTTGTGGGCGCAGGAAAAAATTTCCCCAGCTCAAGCTGCCACCTTGTGTGTCAGCAGGGGAGACCTCCCGCTATCCCCTGCCACCCCTAACACTCCTGCCACCACCATCCCAGCCTTCGTGATGCCTTACCATCAGTTGTATAATGTACTGCGGGGTAAGGTAGAACAGAAATCCATTACAGATTTATGCACACTCCAGTACAACCATCGACTTAAGTACAAGAACTACCATCCACCTCAGCCCAGTAGGGCCACAGCATAACTCTTCACAATTATCCACAAACACCAATACCCACAATTTAAGGCAAGAAATACTATTATTTCTGTTGCATTTGTAATGATAAGCAGTAAAAACAACATAATACATTGTGACAATGAACTACAATTACATATTCACTTTTATTTTTGTAAGTGCTAGATGTCAAAAAAAAAGTTGCTTGGCCTTTTTGGGGCTCTCAGGAATGTAACCCTATTTATCCCATAAGTTTTACAGTTTATCTAACATGGATTTTACCTAACATGGCATTTTCAGGAACGTAACTACCATGTAATATAACGGTCTACTGTACAATATTTATGTATGTGTGTATGCTTACTATGCCTGTTCATGTTTTGATATCCAAGCAAGCAAGGATAATTCAATATATTTTACTTCTTCAACAAACTGGCCGTGTCCCACCTAGGCAGGGGGGCCCAAAAAGAAACACAAAAGTTTCTCTTTTTAACTTCAGTAATGTATACAGAAGAAGGGGTTACTAGCCCTTTGCTCCCAGCATGCATGGCTTACGGAGGAAAAATTCTGTTCCACTAACTCATGGAGATAAGAGGAAATAAACAAGAACAAGAACTAGTAAGAAAATAGAAGAAAACCTAGGGACGGGGTGTGTATATATTCTTGTACATGCGTGTGTAGTGTGACCTAATTGTAAGTAGCAAGACGTACCTGAAATCTTGCATGTTTACGAGACAGAAAAAAAGACACCAGCAGTTCTATCATCGTGTAAAACAATTACAGGCTTCCGTTTTACACTCACTTGGCAGGACGGTAGTACGTACCTCCCTGGGTTGTTGCTGTCTATCAACTTACTACCTAGGAATTCGATGTATGTGGATGTTTATATGTAGAGTGGAGGGAGGGGGTAAAGGAGGTTTTGAGTGCCAACAGACTTCTTTGAGCACTTTAGATCAAAATGAATGGGGACATGTGGTTTTTATGGCTTGACATACTGTTTGAGTGTAAGGTAACATTTATGAAAGGATTCAAGGAAACCGATTGGCCTGACTTGCATTTTTAAGGTGAGCAGTATAGTGCCTGCATTCTTAAGAAAGGGTGAGGATGTTGAAGCTTGAAGGGTCATATGAGTTATGATGTCACAGCACTTCTGGCAAAACACCAATTGAATGAATGATTGTGAGTGTATTTTCTCGTTTTTTGTCACCCAACCTCGATGGAAGATGGCCTTTGGATTAAAAAAAGAGATGTTAGTATTTTGAGTCATTGATCTAATGAACATTCATTGATAATATAAATTCAGATTTGAAAGTCCTAATTTGTCAATACCTATTGCACTAACAAGTCTATTTATATCTTTAACTTTTCACTCTTGAGAACTTCTCATACTTGTGGAGATAGCTACAGTTAAATTCTTGCCAGGATATTATGTATGCCTTTATGTGTCAAAGGCTCTTCAAGGAGTAGCTGTAGCATTTGCTAAAAGCAACTGCCCCTGTTATATGCTAGATAACAAGAATGTGCAGAAAAGGAGGAGGATTATCCTTGGCAATGAAAACATAAGGGAAGAAATGTGAAAAAAATAGAAATGCATGTGTGTGGATTAAGAACAAATGGAGAACAGGTGAGCTACCTCCTTGTACCTCCTGCTTGTGCTTGCAAGGTTAACTGTCACCAGCTAGTCTATAAATTAATGTAAACTTCATTATTAATGTCTGTACAAATCTTTTCAAATTCAAATTCAAATTTTCCAGAAATATACAGATGCTGTTAAGTTCTCTTCAGCATCATACAGGCTACTATGCTCGACTCTTTTCTGGACCAAACTTGATGCCTTCTATCTCTCAGATTCAGAAATTAATTGAGCAAGCATGGAGAAATGGCTTTGATCTACAAGTAAGTCTTTATTACTTTGAACTTAGTTTTATGTGTAATACTGAGAGTAGGAAAAATGTTTTAAACTGATTAAGGATATAGGTGTCTCTCACATTTTGCAATAGATACGTTTGTGGCCAATGGAGCAAAAAGTATAATGTCAAAACGTCATATGTAAAGCATATGAATTTCTTCTGAGACTTTTCGAATTCTACCATCCTAAACAGTCATATGCAAAAAATAAATGCAGTTGATCCAAAAATAAATGAGAAAAAAATTATTCAAAATTAAATTTTTATCCTCTTCTCTTGTAACCTGCCTCCCTTGTCAATTAACCAACCTTTCTTTGGGTTGGAGTGATTACATTATGAACCTGTGAATCCTTATCTCTCAGTTACTTCCCCCCCTCCCTCCTTCCCTCTCTCCAGCCACCCCTAGTCCACACTTTGTGTCAACACGACTTCTTCTGGCCAGATGTCCATTTTCCTTTGGCTTGATGCAAGACACTCAAATTAAAAACTAGTATAATAGGATTTTCTTTAGGTATGCTCATTGGATTTACCACACCCAAATCTGTTTTCTTTCTATAAAGTCTTATAAATGTTAATACAGTGGAACCTCGGTATGCGACCTTAATTCATTCCAGAAGGCTGTTCTAGTGCTGTTCCGTTTGAGTATCAAACAAGTTCTTCCCAACCAATTTTCTGTTTGGTTGGCTATTATCACTAATTTTCGTATGTTCCACGGTGACTTATTTATACAAATAATACAAAAAAGAAAAACACCGAAAAATGCGAAGAAATGCGAAATAGTTTGCAGCGATGTTCTGGCAGGTCGTATTTGTTTGGTCAAGTGCTGAGCTTTGCTCGAGTAGGGAGCTGGTCGTTTACCAAGGTTCCACTGCATATAAACCAGTATAGTAATATTTAAACAGTCATTGTTAAAAAAATCAAGTGATGCTGAGCTTCAGTGATCGCATATGAGAAAAAAGTGAAAGTCAAGTGCACAGACCACTTACTAACTGGTAAATTCTTTATTCATCATATATGTTCTCATTTCATCTCTTCACTCTCCCTGTCCTGTATCTTGGTCTCACATTATCCAACTCCATTTTTTGTATTCTTCTGTAATTGTGTATTTACAGGGATGTGAGCAATTAGGTGGCAAGTTATCTAACACAAGGAAATGGATTGGAGCAACTGAGGTTGTAACATTACTCTCGTCTTTCAGAATCAGGTACGCTAATATGTCAAGCTGACTTGTATATTAATTCTATATATTGAAAGCACTTGTTGTATAGATGGAGTGTGTATGGTAAACAAAGTTCCAGGAAATTAAATAAACACTAGGAGTGAATTATAGCCTCGGTGGGAAACTGCCGATGTGTTGAAAAAGAAAAATACATACAGCCTCTCCTCACATAACGACGGAATTCTGTTCCTAAGACCACATCTGTAAACGAATTTGTCATGAAGTGAGGAGCACACTATAATGGTAGTGGGTTTGTGTCGACCATCTTTGATATTGTTTCAATGTCACCTTTGCACCATTTATAACATTTCTGGCATATTTTTAAATGTTTATACGGTGAATAACTGTATACTGTAATAAAGAGAATAGAGGAAATCAGTTCTAATATACGTACCTTATTTAGGTATGCATACTGGTCAGAGAGCCCGTCATAAATCCGAGGTCGGTAAACGAGGACGTTGCTAAGTGAGAAGAGGCTGTATAATATGTTTGAATTCTATTTTTAATTTAGGAGTGAACAAGTTTAATTCAATGAGAAACATGCATGTCACATGTGTTTGACTTAGGTCTCAACTTCAGGTGTCAATTGATTGACTGCCATCGACCAACAGGAGCAGATGGGACCCACCCAGAGTTGTTCCGATGGTGCCTTGAGTATTTTTCCAAGCCTGCAGAGTTCAAGCCTCCCATATATCTCCAGCATCAGGGTTAGTTTGCATTTATATTACTTGCCTCTATTTTGTATTACATGTTTCTATAGGCATCTGTCCTGACTGCTTTTCTCAGCAGTATGATACATTGTTTCCTCAGTGAGCCTTTTCCTCCTTCAGGAGGATGAAACTAGTGTAGAATCTTAGCTCTTTAAAATAATATAAAGTACTAAATCTTGCAAATGAGCACTTTAATCTCTAAATATTGGTTTTACTCTCACAAGAATAAAGTACTGTACTTTTTTTTTTTTTAACAAGTTGGCCGTCTCCCACCGAGGCAGGGTGATCCAAAAAGAAAGAAAATCCCCAAAAAGAAAATACTTTCATCATCATTCAATACTTTCACCTCACTCATACATAATCACTGTTTTTGCAGAGGTGCTCAGAACACAACAGTTTAGAAGCATATACGTATAAAGATACATAATATATCCCTCCAAACTGCTAATATCCCGAACCCCTCCTTTAGAGTGCAGGCATTGTACTTCCCATTTCCAAGACTCAAGTCCGGCAATATAAAAATAACCGGTTTCCCTGAATCCCTTCACAAAATATTACCCTGCTCACACTCCAACAGATCATCGGGTCCCAAATACCATTTGTCTCCATTCACTCCTAATGAACACGCTCCTGCACGCCTGCTTAAAGTCCAAGCCCCTCGCCCAAAAAACCTCCCTTACCCCTTCCTTCCAAGCTTTTCGAGGACGACCTCTACCCCGCCTTCCTTCCCCTACAGATTTGTATGCTCTCCATGTCATTCTACTTTGATCCATTCTTTCTAAATGACCAAACCACCTCAACAACCGCTCTTCAGCCCTCTCACTAATACTTTTATTAACTCCACACCTTCTCCTAATTTCCATATTCCAAATTTTCTGCATAATATTTACACCACACATTGCCCTTAGACAGGACATCTCCACTGCCACCAACTGCCTCCTCGCTGCTGCATTCACAACCCAAGCTTCACACCCATGTAAGAGTGTTGGTACTACTATACTTTCATACATTCCCTTCTTTGCCTCCATAGATAATGTTTTTTGTCTCCACATATACCTCAATAAGTTCTATGATTAACCTCATCCTTCATAAATCCATCCGCCGACACGTCAACTCCCAAGTATCTGAAAACATTCACTTCTTCCATACTCCTCCCCAATTTGATATCCAGTTTTTCTTTATCTAAATCATTTGATACCCTCATCACCTTACTCTTTTCTATGTTCACTTTCAACTTTCTACCTTTACACACACTCCCAAATTCATTCACTAACCTTTGCAATTTTTCTTTAGAATCTCCCATAAGCACAGTATCATCAGCAAAAAGCAACTGTATCAATTCCCATTTTGTATTTGATTCCCCATAATTTAATCCCAACCCTCTCCCGAACACCCTAGCATTTACTTCTTTTACAACCCCATCTATCAATACATTAAACAACCATGGTGACATTACACATCCCTGTCTAAGACCTGCTTTTACTGGGAAGCAGTCTCCCTCTCTTCTACACACCCTAACCTGAGCCTAACTCTTTACAGCATTTATTAACTTACCACCTATTCCATATATGTACTTGCAACATCTGCCACATTGCTCCCCAATCCACTCTATCATATGTCTTTTCTAAATCCATGAATGCAATAAAAACTTCCCTACCTTTATCTAAATACTATTCACATATATGCTTCAATGTAAACACTTGATCTACACATCCCCTACCCACTCTGAAACCTCCTTGCTCATCCGCAATCCTGCATTCTGTCTTACATCTAATTCTTTCAATTGTAACCCTACCTGGAGTTTACCTGGAGAGAGTTTCGGGGGTCAACGCCCCCGCGGCCCGGTCTGTGACCAGGCCTCCTGGTGGATCAGCGCCTGATCAACCAGGCTGTTGCTGCTGGCTGCACGCAAACCAACGTACGAGCCACAGCCCGGCTGATCAGGAACTGACTTTAGGTGCTTGTCCAGTGCCAGCTTGAAGACTGCCATGGGTCTGTTGGTAATACCCCTTATGTGTGCTGGGAGGCAGTTGAACAGTCTCGGGCCCCTGACACTTATTGTATGGTCTCTTAACGTGCTAGTGACACCCCTGCTTTTCACTGGGGGGATGGTGCATCGTCTGCCAAGTCTTTTGCTTTCGTAGTGAGTGATTTTCGTGTGCAAGTTCGGTACTAGTCCCTCTAGGATTTTCCAGGTGTATATAATCATGTATCTCTCCCTCCTGCGTTCCAGGGAATACAGGTTTAGAAACCTCAAGCGCTCCCAGTAATTGAGGTGTTTTATCTCCATTATGCGCGCCGTGAAAGTTCTCTGTACATTTTCTAGGTCGGCAATTTCACCTGCCTTGAAAGGTGCTGTTAGAGTGCAGCAATATTCCAGCCTAGATAGAACAAGTGACCTGAAGAGTGTCATCATGGGCTTGGCCTCCCTAGTTTTGAAGGTTCTCATTATCCATCCTGTCATTTTTCTAGCAGATGCGATTGATACAATGTTATGGTCCTTGAAGGTGAGATCCTCCGACATAATCACTCCCAGGTCTTTGACGTTGGTGTTTCGCTCTATTTTGTGGCCAGAATTTGTTTTGTACTCTGATGAAGATTTAATTTCCTCATGTTTACCATATCTGAGTAATTGAAATTTCTCATCGTTGAACTTCATATTGTTTTCTGCAGCCCACTGAAAGATTTGGTTGATGTCTGCCTGGAGCCTTGCAGTGTCTGCAATGGAAGACACTGTCATGCAGATTCGGGTGTCATCTGCAAAGGAAGACACGGTGCTGTGGCTGACATCCTTGTCTATGTCGGATATGAGGATGAGGAACAAGATGGGAGCTAGTACTGTGCCTTGTGGAACAGAGCTTTTCACCGTAGCTGCCTCGGACTTTACTCTGTTGACGACTACTCTCTGTGTTCTGTTAGTGAGGAAATTATAGATCCATCGACCGACTTTTCCTGTTATTCCTTTAGCGCGCATTTTGTGCGCTATTACGCCATGGTCACACTTGTCGAAGGCTTTTGCAAAGTCTGTATATATTACATCTGCATTCTTTTTGTCTTCTAGTGCATTTAGGACCTTGTCGTAGTGATCCAGTAGTTGAGACAGACAGGAGCGACCTGTTCTAAACCCATGTTGCCCTGGGTTGTGTAACTGATGGGTTTCTAGATGGGTGGTGATCTTGCTTCTTAGGACCCTTTCAAAGATTTTTATGATATGGGATGTTAGTGCTATTGGTCTGTAGTTCTTTGCTGTTGCTTTACTGCCCCCTTTGTGGAGTGGGGCTATGTCTGTTGTTTTTAGTAACTGAGGGACGACCCCCGTGTCCATGCTCCCTCTCCATAGGATGGAAAAGGCTCGTGATAGGGGCTTCTTGCAGTTCTTGATGAACACAGAGTTCCATGAGTCTGACCCTGGGGCAGAGTGCATGGGCATGTCATTTATCGCCTGTTCGAAGTCATTTGGCGTCAGGATAACATCGGATAGGCTTGTGTTAATCAAATTTTGTGGCTCTCTCATAAAAAATTCATTTTGATCTTCGACTCTCAGTCGTACACTTTTCCTAGTAAACTCAGTTAACTTATTCCTCTATAATTTTTACAATCTCTTTTGTCCCCCTTCCCTTTATATAAAGGGACTATACATGCTCTCTGCCAATCCCTAGGTACCTTCCCCTCTTTCATACATTTATTAAACAAAAGTACCAACCACTCCAACACTGTATCCCCCCCTGCTTTTAACATTTCTGTCATGATCCCGTCAGTTTCAGCTGCTTTACCTCCTTTCATTATACGTAATGCCTCACACACCTCCCCCACACTCACATCCTGTTCTTCTTCACTCCTAAAAGATGGTATACCTCCCTGGCCAGTGCATGAAATTACCGCTTCCCTTTCTTCGTCGACATTTAAAAGTTCCTCAAAATATTCTCGCCATCTACCCATAACCTCCATCTCCCCATCTACTAACTCCCCTACTCTGTTTTTAACTGACAAGGTAAAATGAAAGGGGGTAAGGCAGCCGGGATTGATGGGATAAAGATAGAAATGTTAAAAGCAGGTGGGGATATAGTTTTGGAGTGGTTGGTGCAATTATTTAATAAATGTATGGAAGAGGGTAAGGTATCTAGGGATTGGCAGAGAGCATGCATAGTTCCTTTGTATAAAGGCAAAGGGGATAAAAGAGAGTGCAAAAATTATAGGGGGATAAGTCTGTTGAGTGTACCTGGTAAAGTGTATGGTAGAGTTATAATTGAAAGAATTAAGAGTAAGACGGAGAATAGGATAGCAGATGAACAAGGAGGCTTTAGGAAAGGTAGGGGGTGTGTGGACCAGGTGTTTACAGTGAAACATATAAGTGAACAGTATTTAGATAAGGCTAAAGAGGTCTTTGTGGCATTTATGGATTTGGAAAAGGCGTATGACAGGGTGGATAGGGGGGCAATGTGGCAGATGTTGCAAGTGTATGGTGTAGGAGGTAGGTTACTGAAAGCAGTGAAGAGTTTTTACGAGGATAGTGAGGCTCAAGTTAGAGTATGTAGGAAAGAGGGAAATTTTTTCCCAGTAAAAGTAGGCCTTAGACAAGGATGTGTGATGTCACCGTGGTTGTTTAATATATTTATAGATGGGGTTGTAAGAGAAGTAAATGCGAGGGTCTTGGCAAGAGGCGTGGAGTTAAAAGATAAAGAATCACACACAAAGTGGGAGTTGTCACAGCTGCTCTTTGCTGATGACACTGTGCTCTTGGGAGATTCTGAAGAGAAGTTGCAGAGATTGGTGGATGAATTTGGTAGGGTGTGCAAAAGAAGAAAATTAAAGGTGAATACAGGAAAGAGTAAGGTTATGAGGATAACAAAAAGATTAGGTGATGAAAGATTGAATATCAGATTGGAGGGAGAGAGTATGGAGGAGTGAACGTATTCAGATATTTGGGAGTGGACGTGTCAGCGGATGGGTCTATGAAAGATGAGGTGAATCATAGAATTGATGAGGGAAAAAGAGTGAGTGGTGCACTTAGGAGTCTGTGGAGACAAAGAACTTTGTCCTTGGAGGCAAAGAGGGGAATATATGAGAGTATAGTTTTACCAACGCTCTTATATGGGTGTGAAGCGTGGGTGATGAATGTTGCAGCGAGGAGAAGGCTGGAGGCAGTGGAGATGTCATGTCTGAGGGCAATGTGTGGTGTGAATATAATGCAGAGAATTCGTAGTTTGGAAGTTAGGAGGAGGTGCGGGATTACCAAAACTGTTGTCCAGAGGGCTGAGGAAGGGTGTTGAGGTGGTTCGGACATGTAGAGAGAATGGAGCGAAACAGAATGACTTCAAGAGTGTATCAGTCTGTAGTGGAAGGAAGGCGGGGTAGGGGTCGGCCTAGGAAGGGTTGGAGGGAGGGGGTAAAGGAGGTTTTGTGTGCGAGGGGCTTGGACTTCCAGCAGGCATGCGTGAGCGTGTTTGATAGGAGTGAATGGAGACAAATGGTTTTTAATACTTGACGTGCTGTTGGAGTGTGAGCAAAGTAACATTTATGAAGGGATTCAGGGAAACCGGCAGGCCGGACTTGAGTCCTGGAGATCGGAAGTACAGTGCCTGCACTCTGAAGGAGGGGTGTTAATGTTGCAGTTTAAAAACTGTAGTGTAAAGCACCCTTCTGGCAAGACAGTGATGGAGTGAATGATGGTGAAAGTTTTTCTTTTTCGGGCCACCCTGCCTTGGTGGGAATCGGCCGGTGTGATAATAAAAAAAAAATAATAAAAATCCATTTGTTCTCTAGGCTTTCTTAACATTTTTTAACTCACTCCAAAATTTTTTCTTATTTTCATTAAAATTTCTTGACAGTGCCTCTCCCACTCTATCATCTGCTCTCCTTTTACACTCTCTCACCACTCTCTTCACCTTTCTTTTACTCTCCATATACTCTACTCTTCTTATAACACTTCTTCTTTGTAAAAACCTCTCATATGCTAACTTTTTCTCTTTTATCACACCCTTTCCTTCATCATTCCACCAATCACTCCTCTTTCCTCCTGCACCCACCCTCCTATAACCACAAACTTATGCCCCACGTTCTAATGCTGCATTTTTAAAACTATTCCAACCCTCTTCAAATTCCCCCCCCACTACTCATACTTGCACCAGCCCACCTTTCTGCCAATAGTTGCTTATATCTCACTCGAACTTCCTCCTCCCTTAGTTTATACACTTTCACCTCCCTCTTGCTTGTTGTTGCCATTTTCATCTTTTCCCATCTACCTCTTACTCTAACTGTAGCTACAACTAAATAATGATTCGATATATCAGTTTCCCCTCTATAAACATGTACATCCTGGAGCCTACCCATCAACCTTTTATCCACCAATACATAATCTAACAAACTTTCATTACGTGCTATATCATACCTTGTATATATTTATTTATCCTCTTCTTCATAAAGTATGTATTACTTATTACCAAACCTCTTTCTACACATAGCTCAATTAAAGGCTCCTCATTTTCATTTACCCCTGGCCCCCCAAATTTACGTACTACTCCCTCCACAACATTTTTGCCCACTTTAGCATTGAAATCCCCAACCACCATTACTTTCACACTTGGTTCAAAACTCCCCACGCATTCACTCAACATTACCCAAAATCTCTCTCTCTCTCTCAACACTTCTCTCTTCTCCAGGTGCATATACGCTTACTAAATAACCAACTTTTCACATCCAACCTTTATTTTACTCCACATAATCCTTGAATTAACACATTTACATTTTTTTTTTATTATCACACTGGCCGATTCCCACCAAGGCAGGGTGGCTCGAAAAAGAAAAACTTTCACCATCATTCACTCCATCACTGTCTTGCCAGAAGGGTGCTTTACACTACAGTTTTTAAACTGCAACATTAACACCCCTCCTTCAGAGTGCAGGCACTGTACTTCCCATCTCCAGGACTCAAGTCCGGCCTGCTGGTTTCCCTGAACCCCTTCATAAATGTTACTTTGCTCACACTCCAACAGCATGTCAAGTATTAAAAACCATTTGTCTCCATTCACTCCTATCAAACACGCTCATGCATGCCTGCTGGAAGTCCAAGCCCCTCGCACACAAAACCTCCTTTACCCCCTCCCTCCAACCTTTCCTAGGCCGACCCCTACCCTACCTTCCTTCCACTACAGACTGATACACTCTTGAAGTCACTCTGTTTCACTCCATTCTCTCTACATGTCCGAACCACCTCAACAACCCTTCCTCAGCCCTCTGGACAACAGTTTTGGTAATCCCGCACCTCCTCCTAACTTACAAACTACGAATTCTCTGCATTATATTCACACCACACATTGCCCTCAGACATGACATCTCCACTGCCTCCAGCCTTCTCCTCGCTGCAACATTCATCACCCATGCTTCACACCCATATAAGAGCGTTGGTAAAACTATACTCTCATAAATTCCCCTCTTTGCCTCCAAGGACAAAGTTCTTTGTCTCCACAGACTCCTAAGTGCACCACTCACCCTTTTCCCCTCATCAATTCTATGATTCACCTCATCTTTCATAGACCCATCCGCTGACACGTCCACTCCCAAATATCTGAATACATTCACCTCCTCCATACTCTCTCCCTCCAATCTGATATCCAATCTTTCATCACCTAATCTTTTTGTTATCCTCATAACCTTACTCTTTCCTGTATTCACTTTTAATTTTCTTCTTTTGCACACCCTACCAAATTCATCCACCAATCTCTGCAACTTCTCTTCAGAATCTCCCAAGAGCACAGTGTCATCAGCAAAGAGCAACTATGACAACTCCCACTTTATGTGTGATTCTTTATCTTTTAACTCCACGCCTCAAAATATTCCCTCCATCTTCCCAATACCTCTAACTCTCCATTTAATAACTCTCCTCTTCTATTTTTAACTGACAAATCCATTTGTTCTCTAGGCTTCCTTAACTTGTTAATCTCACTCCAAAACTTTTTCTTATTTTCAACAAAATTTGTTGATAACATCTCACCCACTCTCATTTGCTCTCTTTTTACATTGCTTCACCACTCTCTTAACCTCTCTCTTTTTCTCCATATACTCTTCCCTCCTTGTATCACTTCTACTTTGTAAAAACTTCTCATATGCTAACTTTTTCTCCCTTACTGCTCTCTTTACATCATCATTCCACCAATCGCTCCTCTTCCCTCCCGCACCCACTTTCCTGTAACCACAAACTTCTGCTGAACACTCTAACACTACATTTTTAAACCTACCCCATACCTCTTCGACCCCATTGCCTGTGCTCTCATTTACATATAGTCCCTATTTTTCTGCCATAACTTATCCTTCAACATTATTGCTACTCCTTCTTTAGCTCTAACTCTATTTGAAACCCCTGACCTAATCCCATTTATTCCTCTCCACTGAAACTCTCCCATCCCCTTCAGCTTTGTTTCACTTAAAGCCAGGACCTCCAGCTTCTTCTGATTCATAACATCCACAATCATCTCTTTCTTATCACGCCCAACATCCACGCACATTCAGACTTCCCACTTTGACAATTTTCTTCTTATTCTTTTTAGTAATTATTACAAGAAAAGGGGTTACTAGCCCATAGTTCCCGGCATTTTAGTTGACTTTTACAACACGCATGACTTACGGAGGAAATATTCTTATTCCACTTCCCCATGGATATAAAAGGAAAAGTAATAAGACCAAGAACTTTTAAGATAAAATAAAAAAACAACTCAGATGAGTGTGTATAAATAAACATGTACATGTACGTGTAGTGTGACCTAAGTGTAAGTAGAAGTAGCAAGACGTACCTGTAATCTTGCATATTTATAAGACAGAAAAAAGACACCAGCAATCTTACCATCATGTAAAACAATTACAGGCTTTCGTTTCACACTGACTTGGCAGGACGGTAGTATCCCCCTAGGTGGTTGCTGTCTACTGTACTTGCACTGTGATTATTGAGAAATATATGCAGAAAGTTAAAAGGAATGCTTAAGGATACCATATTCATAAGTATTTTGCAAAATACATATAATTGTGTTAGTTGGGATGACTTATTTAAAACTCTGTAGTGACCTGTTGCATAACAAATTTTATTCTTAGCTACAAAATTCAGAGTCTTCTTTCTTTCTTTCAACACACCGGCCGTATCCCACTGAGGCGGGGTGGCCCAAAAGGAAAAACGAAAGTTTATCCTTTTACATTTAGTAATATATACAGGAGAAGAGGTTACTAGCTCCTTGCTCCCGGCATTTTAGTCGCCTCTTACAACACGCATGGCTTACGGAGGAAGAATTCTGTTCCACTTCCCCATGGAGGTAAGAGGAAATAAACAAGAACAAGAACTAGAAAGAAAATAGAAGAAAACCCAAAGGGGTGTGTATATATATGCTTGTACATGTATGTGTAGTGTGACCTAAGTGTAAGTAGAAGTAGCAAGACATACCTGAAATCTTGCATGTGTATGAGACAGATAAAAAAAGACACCAGCAATCTTACCATCGTGTAAAACAATTACAGGCTTCAGTTTTACACTCACTTGGCAGGACGGTAGTACCTCCCTGGGCGGTTGCTGTCTACCAACCTACTACCTAGAAAAATTCAGTCACTACCTAATATTTAAAGTTGAATTTCAAAAGTGTTAGGCATTGAATATAGATTTTGTCCAGTCTAACAATAGAGCAGAATACTTTGATGCTGGTGAAGAGCTCTTGATCCAAGGAATTTGGAGATATTCTACCTCTCCTCTGGCTCAAACCTGATTGCCTCCCATTCTCCTAGTGCTGTATGACTTGCGAGTTAAATAAATTATGTTATCAGGTATAGTTTTTTTTACAACATTAGGTGACATTTAATAATTTAGGAATTGCCTCAGTTCAGCATCAGCATTTCAGTGTGCTGTTTTGAACTTGTGGATTGTAACAGCAGTAAGTATGAATTGCATTTATATTTAGTTGATTTAACCCTTTGACTGTCGCGGCCGTATATATACGTTTGTGAGGTACCGTGTTTGACGTATATATACTCATAAATTCTAGCGGCTTCAAATCAGGCAGGAGAAAGCTAGTAGGCCCACATGTGAGAGAATGGGTCTGTGTGGTCAGTGTGCACCACATAAAAAAAATCCTGGAGCACGCAGTGCATAATGAGAAAAAAAAAACTCCAACCGTTTTTTTTTAATTAAAATGCCGACTTTGTGGTCTATTTTCGTATAGTATTTGTGGTTGTATTCTCGTTTTCATGGTCTCATTTGATAGAATGGAAACTATATTATAGAAATGGAGGTGATTTTGATTAATTTTACTATAAAAAGAACCTGGAAATGGAGCACAAAGTACAGGAAATGTTTGATTTTTGCCGATGTTCAAAGTAAACAAATGATGTCATTGTCCAATAAATGTCCAAATAGCCATTCTAATACGCAGTCATGAATGGGTTGATGTAATTTTTACAATTATTACAGTATTGCAGTAGTCTGCATAACAGTAAATCTTCTATTTTTTGTTTGAATAAAATTTCAAAATAAAAAGCAAGAGTAATATCACAGGGACCTGGAGACATGACTGATGAACAAAGAAAATCTTATTTTAGAGCAGGAATGTCTGCATTGTTCATTCTGGACCTTATTTTGAAATTGTCGTATTTTTTAATTTTCGTGAAATTGGCCAAATTGCAAATTTCTGACCATGTTATTGGGTAGTTGAAATCGGTAAATGGGCAGTTTCTTGTGCTCAATCGATAGAAAAAATAGAGTTCTGAAGAAATAGTTATGAGTTTGGTTGACTGGAATAACGGAATTAGCCGAAAATAGGGCTCAAAGTGGGCGAAATTGCCGATTTTTAAATATCGCCGAAGTCGCTAACTTCGCGAGAGCGTAATTCCGTCAGTTTTCCATCAAATTTCGTTTTTTTGGTGTCTTTACAATCGGGAAAAGATTCTCTATCATTTCATAAGAAAAAATAATTTTTTTTTTTTTCGAATATTTTGCGACACCAGGAGCAACTTCAGGATTGGGCCCTTCGACAGTCAAAGGGTTAAGGATTCAAATAAAGACAGTGTTTTGCCTATTGGTTGAATTTGAGATTGTTCTGAGAGCTGCCATTCGTTGAGTTATACAATAATTAGTTTATTATGCAAGTTATTAAGTAACAGTTCAAAGAAAATTAGCATTAATTACGGTGGTGGTTGTATTGATAACTCTGTGTTTAGCAAATGTTAGTAATGAATAAATTTTTTTTTTTATTATCACACTGGCCGATTCCCACCAAGGCAGGGTGGCCCGAAAAAGAAAAACTTTCACCATCATTCACTCCATCACTGTCTTGCCAGAAGGGTGCTTTACTCTACAGTTTTTAAACTGCAACATTAACACCCCTCCTTCAGAGTGCAGGCACTGTACTTCCCATCTCCAGGACTCAAGTCCGGCCTGCCGGTTTCCCTGAACCCCTTCATAAATGTTACTTTGCTCACACTCCAACAGCACGTCAAGTATTAAAAACCATTTGTCTCCATTCACTCCTATCAAACACGCTCACGCTTAAATTTTTACAGGCCACAGTCGAACTGTCATTGGTGTGGAGCAGCTTGGTGGCAATGAAGGAGGGATCCGGCTGCTGGTATTAGACCCGTCCCATGCTCCAACACAAGTAGCCCAGCTGCTACACACACACACAGCACCTGCTGCTATGAGACTACTGCGAAAGCCACTTTCCAGCATGCGTGCCAAGCAGTACCAAATGGTTGTGGTGGTTGGCCTCATCGAAACTGAGCAGGAGTATCAGGTCAGATATTTCATGCTAAACATTCATATTCTCTTATATTGATGGCCAGAGAATATAGAAGGTATATTTATGTTTTTTTTTTTTTTTTTTTTTTTTTTTTTTTTTTTTTTTTTTTTTTTTTTTTTTCAACAAGTCGGTCGTCTCCCACCGAGGCAGGGTGACCCAAAAAAAGAAAGAAAATCCCCAAAAAGAAAATACTTTCATCATCATTCAACACTTTCACCACACTCACATTATCACTGCTTTTGCAGAGGTGCTCAGAATACAACAGTTTAGAAGCATATACGTATAGAGATACACAACATATCCCTCCAAACTGCCAATATCCCAAACCCCTCCTTTAAAGTGCAGGCATTGTACTTCCCATTTCCAGGACTCAAGTCCGACTATATGAAAATATATTGTTTTCTCGAAAATTATTAAATGGTGTGCAAATGATTTTGATAAAGGTATTGTGTGTGTAAAGAAAGTTGAAAGTGAACATAGATAAGAGTAACATGATGAGGGGTATCAAACAAGTTAGGTAAAGAAAGATTGGATATCACATTGGAGGGAGAGAGTACAGAAGAAGTGAATGTGTTCAGATATTTGGAAGTAGATTTGTCATCAGATGGGTTTATGAAGTACAAGGTTAACCATAGAATTTATGAAGGAAAAACGTGAGTAGAGCATTAAGGTGTCTGTGGAGACAAGAAACATTATTCATGGAGGCAAAAAAAAGGAATGTACAAGAATACAGTGGTACCAACACTCTTATATGGGTGTGAAGCATGGGTTGTGAATACTGCAGCGAGGAGGGGGTTGGAGGCAATGAGATGTCATGTCTAAGGGCAATGTGTGGTGTAAATATGCAGAGAATTTGTGGTGTGAAAATTAGGAGGATATATGGAGTTACTAAAAGTATTATTCAGAGGGGTGAAGAGGGGTTTTTGAGGTGGTTTGG
This sequence comes from Cherax quadricarinatus, assembly GCF_026875155.1. NCBI lineage: Eukaryota > Metazoa > Arthropoda > Malacostraca > Decapoda > Parastacidae > Cherax > Cherax quadricarinatus. The sequence continues at coordinate 5,474,930 of NC_069400.1, read as the reverse complement.
ACATTTAGAGAGGATGGAGCAAAATAGAATGACTTGGAGGGTGTATAAATTGGTAGTGGAGGAGAGGAGGGGTAGGGATTGTTCGAAGAAAGGATGGAGGGAGGGGATAAAAGAGGTTTTGTGTGCAAGGGGCCTGGATATGCAGCAGGCACATGTGAGTGTGTTAGATAGGAGCGAATGGAGACAAAGGGTATTTGGGACGTGACGAGCTGTTGAAGTGTGAGCAGGTAATATTTCGTGAAGGGATTCAGGGAAAACGGTTAGCTGGACATGTGTCCTGGAGGTGGGAAGTACAATGCCTGCAGTTTAAAGGAGGGGTTTGAGATATTGGCTGTTTGGAGTGACATCTAAATTGTCATATCTGGGCACCTCTGCAAAGACAGTGATTGTGTGAATGATGGTAAAAGTGTTTCTTTCTTGGGTCACCCTGCCTCAGTGGGATATGGCTGGCATGTTGAAAAAAAATTATGTGCTTATAATTAAATTGGACTACCTGTCCCATGGTGACTTATAATAAACTTCAGCTGTCTTAAACTCATTGTATTGTATCATTACTGGCAGATTTTCATTTTAAAAATTAAATTAATCATTAAAACTACAAAATTAAAAGTAGCCTAACACATTTTAATTATCTAATAACAATCTAATACAGTGAAGTACAATTTTTTGGGAATTTTTATGGCATTTAATTTTTATAAGTCATAATATTCAATATACTGTACATGTTAACAAGCCACTAATTAGTCAGTATGTCTGCTATTTAAGTGTACAGTAAGGTGTCATGCATTAGTGACTGATCTGAAGCATTATCCTACATATTCTGAGTTATTCTGATTTAGAAAAGGCATATGATAGAGTGGATAGAGGAGCAATGTGGCAGATGTTGCAAGTATATGGAATAGGTGGTAAGTTATTAAATGCTGTAAAGAGTTTTTATGAGGATAGTGAGGCTCAGGTTAGGGTGTGTAGAAGAGAGGGAGACTACTTCCCGGTAAAAGTAGGTCTTAGACAGGGATGTGTAATGTCACCATGGTTGTTTAATATATTTATAGATGGGGTTGTAAAGGAAGTAAATGCTTGGGTGTTTGGAGAGGGGTGGGATTAAATTATGGGAATCAAATTCAAAATGGGAATTGACACAGTTACTTTTGCTGATGATACTGGCTTAGGGGAGATTCTAAAGAAAAATTGCAAAGGTTAGTGGATGAGTTTGGGAATGTGTGTAAAAGGTAGAAAGTTGAAAGTGAACATAGAAAAGAGTAAGGTGATGAGGGTGTCAAATGATTTAGATAAAGAAAAAATTGGATATCAAATTGGGGAGGAGGAGTATGAAGAAGTGAATGTTTTCAGATACTTGGGAGTTGACGTGTCGGCGGATGGATTTATGAAGGATGAGTTAATCATAGAATTGATGAGGGAAAAAAGGTGAGTGGTGCGTTGAGGTATATGGGATGTCAAAAAACGTTATCTATGGAGGCAAAGAAGGGAATGTATGAAAGTATAGTAAGTTACACAACACTCTTATATGGGTGTGAAGCTTGGGTGGTAAATGCAGCAGCGAGGAGACGGTTGGAGGCAGCGGAGATGTCCTGTTTAATGGGCAATGTGGTGGTGTAAATATTATGCAGAAAATTCGGAGTGTGGAAATTAGGAGAAGGTGTGGAGTTAATAAAAGTATTAGTCAGAGGGCAGAAGAGGGGTTGTTATGGTGGTTTGGTCATTTAGAGAGAATGGTCACAGTAGAATGACTGGAAAGCATATAAAATCTATAGGGGAAGGAAGGCGGGGTAGGGGTCGTCCTCGAAAGGGTTGGAGAGATGGGGGTAAAGGAGGTTTTGTGGGTAAGGGGCTTGGACTTCCAGCAGCGTGGTGAGCGTGTTAGATAGGAGTGAATGGAGACGAATGGTACTTGGGACCTGACGATTTGTTGAGTGTGAGCAGGGTAATATTTAGTGAAGGGATTCAGGGAAACGGTTTATTTTCATATAGTCGGACTTGAGTCTGGAAAATGGAAGTACAATGCCTGCACTTTAAAGGAGGGGTTTGGGATATTGGCAGTTTGGAGGGAATGTTGTGAATCTTTATATGTTTATGCTTCTAGATGTTGTATTCTGAGCACCATCTGCAAAAACAGTGATAATGTGCGAGTGTGGTGAAAGTGTTGAATGATGATGAAAGTATTTTCTTTTTGGGGATTTTCTTTCTTTTTTGGGTCACCCTGCCTCGGTGGGAGACGGCCGACTTGTTGAAAAAAAAAAAAAAAAAAAAAAAATTCTGAGTGCAGGTGTCAGTAATGATTCAAGTGGCAGGGGCTCAATATTATAGCAAGTAATTAATAAAGACAGTGATTATGTATGAATGATGGTGAAAGTGTTGAATAATGGTGAAAGATTTTTCTTTCTTTTTGGGTTTTTCTTTCTTTTTGAGTCACCCTGCCTCGGTGGGAAATGGCTGATGCGTTAAAAAAAACAGTTAATTGAATGCACTTCATCTCAAGTATTTGTAATAAATATAGTCCTTTATCATTGATTTATAATACTTATTGCACAGTACATTAAATGTTGTATTGCTGTATTTATATAATCATAGACTTTATAGTTCCTATAAAATTCAGTATATATATTTCATAGCAAAAATTATTATTTACTTTGCAGCAAAGCAAGATTCTTCAGGCATCAACCAGGATTCCAAAGGATTGAACTTAGTATGAATCATAATGAGAATTACTGTTCTTGAAAAAAATTAACATCTAGTTTATATAGATTGAGCTGATAGAAACTGCCTAGTTATATGTATGTGCATGTGTGTGTATATACATACATATATACAGTACATTCATAAAAATATGCAAGGAATATCACAAAAAAACAAGTGATAATGGATAAGTAACACAACCACAGGGGTGATGGATAAGAAGATTCTTATCCATCACACTTTTATGTGTGTTGCTTATATACACAGGTACATACATTAGACATACATACACACATACATATAAATATACAGGTATACATACATATCTGAACAAAGAGTAATTCCAGGCCCTTTATACAACACACTGTTAGGCACATCTTGGAATATGCAGCACCAGGATAGAACCCACCCTTGAAAAGGTATGTTAAAAAAACTGGAGAAAGTGCAAAGTTATGCACTGAGTCTTATTCTAAAGTTAATAATAATAATATCTTTATTTACTACAAGTACATGTACATGGTATACATCCTAGCTGACATCAATGACATATTTCTGTATAGAAAGTCACTTATTATGCAGAGCATTTCGGGCAAATTAGGTCAGTTTTGTCCCAGGATGCGATCCACACCAGTCGACTAACTCCCAGGTACCCATTTTACTGATGGGTGAACATAGACAACTGGTGTAAAGAAACACGCCCAATGTTTCTACCCTGCTGGGAATCAAACCCAGACGCTCGCCATGTGAAGCGAGCTTTAGCCACCAGGCCACGGGGCCTGGTGGCTAAGGGGTATTAGCTAAGAGGAAAGGCTAATGTAATTGAATTTAATGACAGTAGAGGACAGAAGAACCAGAAAGACGCGATAATGACATAGAAAATACTCGGGAATTGATTGGGTAGATAGGGAGGATGGGGATAGGTTGTTTGAGAGTCGAGAAACAGGTACTCGGGGACACAGCTGGAAGCTAAAGACACAGATGAGCCATAGGGATGGTAGGAAGTATGTCTTCAGTCTCAGAGCAGTCAAGACAGGCTCCCTACATAGTTTTAAAAGCAGGCACAACAGAGCCTATGAGGCAAGGAGAAAGTGAATCTGGCAAGCAGTAAGTTGAGGGTTGGGGTCAGGAGTTGAGTCTTGACCTCAGCAAATGCACATAGGTAAGTAAATACATACATACATACATACATACATAAAATTTTCTGAAAGAACAGGCCCACTGCCGATTATAGGTTAGATGTGATAAATTTCCCTCTTCAGTTTTTATATGATATACTGTCTGTTAGCTTGGATTGTTAAAATAATATGTAAGTGAATCAGTGGCAAGGTAGTAGTCTCTAAACTCGTTCTCTTCACACCATATCCTTACCTGAAGGACACTGATAGCTGGTTGCCTTCTACATGCTACACTGTTGGAATTAACAAATTTTATACTATTTCTGAAGTTAATGGATAAATTAGTGCTATTGTAATATAACTGCTATTATTAAACATGTAAATTATACAAAGCAATATGTATCATGGAAAGATGTTTTATAATTATGTATTGTTTCATTGATGAGTGTAACAGATATAGAACAAAGTGTGTGAGAGGAGTAGGTGCATTTTGTATCTATGCTCTTGAATTGTGTCAGTAGATTATATTCTTTGATTTTACCACGTCCCTCCTGAATCATGTAAAAATTATGTGGAATATTATTTTCTGTGTAAATACTGTATATTATTAAATACTTTTTTAAATTATTAATAATGGTAATATTGGAGGGCTAGGGCACAGATAAGGACTAGTTTCTTAATGCACTTTTTATTATATATATATTTAATCTTTTTGAGTGCACTGTTTTTTTACTATTCTTTCTTTTAACATTGATCTATGTTGATCTTTTCAGCTAGCAAGAATCTAACGGTATATGCTAAATGCACTTTCTAAAACATGCTTTATTATTAAGTTCAAATTATACCTGATGGAGTCCTTATTGATGTAATACCATATTTCTTTCTTTGTTAGATCATTAATAGAAATTTGTGTGATGAGTGAGAAAGAAGTGGGTCATCTGATGTAGGGTATAGTGTGGGTAATAAGACATCTTGCAGCCAAACACATGTATGTAGGGTATAGTGTGGGTAATAAGACATCTTGCAGCCAAACACATGTATGTAGGGTATAGTGTGGGTAATAAGCAAGACATCTTGCAGCCAAACTCATGTATGTAGGGACCAAATTATAGCCAACTAAAGTATATAGAACATAATGGTATTTGTTCTTTAATTAACATGTAGATGTTTGGTTAATAGAACATTTTGTTAGTTGTCAGTTAACACAAGTAATGAGATGTTATCGAATAAAAAATTACCACATCTACTATGATTTGGGTAGTTAGAGAAGTTATTAATGAGGATGTTTACACAAACATTTTTAGCTTTTCTTCCTCATTGATTTTATTTGATAATAATATCTATCTGTGGAGTGAAAAAATGACGAGTTCTAAATAAAAATTCATGCACTTAAAACATTCTGAAAAATACTTTATCAATACAAAAGCACATGAGTTAGATGATTGTAATTGAAGTTTAATCCTTTCACAAATTTGGTTTTATTTTATGATGTGCACCTAGGATGGATTATATTTTTTAAAAGTTTAAAAAAAAGATGATGATATAAGTTAATTTATTAACCTAAAGAACTATAGGATAGAAAACATGAATAACATGGTCATATACAGGTTACACCTAGAGAAAACATGTAAATAGTCTTGTAGACAAATGCAGAAATAAGTAAATTGGGAGGTGTCATAGTTGCTGTTTGAGGATAACTTGGTGCAAAAGGTTGGTTAAGGTATTTTGAAGAGTACAAAAGAAAGATATTGAAAGTGAATGCAGAAAAGAGCAAGAAGGTAAGAATAAGTATAAGAATAGGGGATATACTTATTTCAATCCTAGAGAGCGGGTGTTTCCTTAGGTCTCTGAAGGATGGCTAAAATAACAAATAGACGAGGGAAAGTTGTAAGCATTGAGAAATATATGGGAAGAAAAAGCAGCTGATTTTAAGACAAAAAATCCATTCTCAGAGACTTCCTTCAGGACTCACTGTGACATTGATGACTATTAGTCTTCAAGTTTAGAGTATGCTGATGGCTTTCCCTCTCACATTTTCCAAGACATTTTGTTCAATCTGTTAATATATTTACTGCTTATCCCAGACAATTTTTTGGCTTATGAATCCAATTTCTTCCTTATCTCAGAATTTTTATATGAATACCTCTCCTTATCCTTCAGTTCACTTGCAATTTTGTCAGAAACAACATCTTCTCTTACCAGGTTTACAGCAGCATAGTTTGTCTCATAACTTCTGGAGAAATAATAGATGGGCCTTGGTCTTGCCAAAGTTGCATTATGAATGCCATATGTACTTTTCAGTCTTCATAGCATTTCCCTCCAACATGGATACCATCAATAACCTGGGTTAATGTTATGTACAGGGACTTTTAAATCTCCCTCTTGAGAGCCTTAATGTGGAGTGTTAATATCTCCACTTCATGAGAGTGCCTTGATAACCACTTTCTTCACTATTAGAAGGTGGTTTAAACATTTAGAGAGGATGGAGAAAAATGGGGTGACTAGGAGGGCATATAAATCAGGGAAGGAGGGTTAGGTGTTGTCTTAGGAAAGGTTAGAAAGAGGGGGTGCAGGTGGTTTTAAGGACTAGGGGCTTGGACATCTAATAGGTGTGTGAGCATGTTAGATAAGAGTGAGTGGAAGCAAGTGTATTTTTTATGATTTGATGTGCTGTTGGGGTGTGAACAAGGTAAAATTTATGAAGGGATTCAGGGAAACTGGTTAGCTGGACATGAGTCCTGGAAGTAGGAAGTATAATGCCTGCTTTCTGTAGGAGGGGTGGGGATGCTGTGGTTTGGAGGGTCATGTGAATTGTGACGTTGGCTCCTTTCTGGCAAGACTGATTGAATGCTTGACAGCGAAAGTGCTCTTTTCTATGCCAGGTCACCTACCTCGGTGGAAAACAGCATGAGTGTTAAAAAAATTATAAACAGATGTTAGAAATTTAATATTTTTGGGTCCATCCCTCCTTAATACAGCCTTCTGGACTACCTTTCTGTTTCCCATTTTGATATTGTACCTCCCACTGGAAAATAATAAGGCTAGATATTTGCCCTTTCCTCCTTTCTCAAAATATTTTCTTTAATACCTGTGTGTCCTCTCTTGAGCCCTGTCAGTCACCCTCAGATGCATTTGCTGTGTACACTGATGGTTTAAAGTTCTCCACGGGTCTGCTGCATAGCCGTTTTTTTAGGGGCACTTGCTGCAGTCTGCTAGTATTTTTCCTGCTGGGCTATATGTCCATATAGTCAACATCCAGATTACAGTACCTTGATACCTGCCTAAGCATTTATAGCTGTTTCTGATTTTCATAGTGAATAGCAAGTGATGTAGTCTTGATTCTTCCCCTCTGCTTGTGATTTTCATTCACAGTAAGTTTTATTACCTTCTTGGTAGACACAAACAGTTGTCTTTTACTGGATTCCTAATCATTCCTGTTTCAAACAACTGAAGCTGCAAAATCTTCTGCAATCTCAGCAGCTCAGAAACTTCTGATTTTACACAGGCAGCTGCCTGTTGTAGAATATTACAGCACAGGTATCTTGTTTGTAACCACTTCTTGTATGTTTCCTGGCAATGACATTGGTCTACACTGATGAACAAGAACCTGTTTTCCCTAAAGCCATACCAATTCTTTAGTTTTCCTTATAGCATGGTTGGCTCTTAAACCTTTCAGGGTCAGAACCCCTGATCTGAAACTTGCTCTAAGGGTCAGAGAACTTAAAGAAAAAAAAAATCTTGTGAAATGATAAAGAATCTTTTTCTGAAGGTAAGGAAACCAAAAGTATGAAACTTGATGGAAAATTTAGGGAATTACACCCTCAAAGTTAGCAGTCTTGGCGATATTTATGCATTAGCAGTTTCGCCCACTTTGAGCCCTATTTTCAGCCAATGCCTTTGTTCCAGTCGACCAAACTCATAGCTATCTTGCTAGTATTCCTTCTGTTCTAATGATTTAGTACAAACAACTGCCCACTTACCTATTTCAACTATTTAATAAAGTGATCAGAAATTGGTAATTTGGCCAGTTGCACATGAAATTAAAAAAAATTGCCAAATTTAAAAGTAGGGTCCGGAATAAACATCATAAACATTCCTGGCACTCAAACAACATTTCCTCAGTTCATTAGTTACATCCCCAGGCCTCTCCTATATTTCACTTCCTTTCTATTTTTAATTTTTATTCACACAAAAAAGAAATTTACTGTTATGCAGACTACTGGATTATTGTAATACAGTATTTGTATAAATAATGTCAGCGCATATGTGAACACACATTAGACTGCCCAGTTGGACACGTATTAGACAAGTGACGCAATTTGCGTACTCTGGAATATCGGCAAAAATCACATTTCCGCTACTTTGAGATCAATTTCAAGCAAATTTCAGTCCTAAAACCAATCAGAATCATATACATTTCTGTAATATGCCATACTATCAAATGAGACACCGAAACCAAGAATCCAACCATAAAAATCGTACGAAAATACACCACAAAGTTGCTGTTTTAAACCAAAAACTCGGTCGCAGTTTTTTCCCATTATACACTGCATGCTGCAGGATTTTTTTGTGTGTATATGGCACACCATTACTGCATAGACTCATTTTCTTATATCTAGGCCCAAATTTACTGCTCGCATCTTATCTGAGAGTGCTGAACTCATCACGTAGAACAATGGGACTGACCTGGGCTTCAAAGCTTTAGTACTAAGGGGACCCACCCCGAACAAATCAAGGGAGTCTTCTCTCATGACTATGGTCGTTTCATAGTTAAGCACCTAGTTTTTCTATGCATGTCCCTCACTTGAAGTTTCTTGATACTACTGAGGGGCTCTCAGTCAAAGGAATTGGACCTGATCTCCCCTTACTTGCATGGAACCTGATTATCTCACATCTTTCCCAGGTGCTCTATGACCCTGTGGATTTAGCACTACCCCAATGAGCATAATAATTCCAGTCCGAGGCTTACCCTTCATTGTCACCGTAGAGCACATCTTGTTATATTGTTCTATGTATCGTAGAATCTGTCTTTTTATCTTGTTTTTCTGTGGCCTGCTGTACTCGCTTATCTGCATAACCCTATGGGTTTAGTGCTCCCCCTTGATTATAATAATAATATACTACTCATTTTTCTGACATTTTTAATTTGTCTGCCCTCCTCCATCTTTTATGCAGACCTATTTTTGAGCTCTTTCTACTTTGTTATGTCAGATGAGATGCTCAATGTCCTTTCTTCAACACTACTACCTTGTTTCCTCTACTATCTCTTATCACCTCTGTTGTGTAGTACTGAATATCCCATATGGGTTTAGCAGTTTCCAGGAACATTTTTTTTATTTATTTACCATAGTCAAATTTCTTATGACTTCTTAAAATTTTATCATTTCTGTTCAGTCCTGCCTTGCCCTCTTAAAGTTAATTGTTGCTTAAATCTTGTATCTGTCACACTTTTCATGTTTGTGTGATATGTGTTATCTGTTCCCAACCCATCCTTCTAAATTCTAAGATCATTTCTCATATGCTAATTTTATCATTTTTTTTATTTATGTTATTTTGGTTAGGTATGTTTGGTTTGGTTAGATTAGGTCAGACTGTCTAATAAAAATTTAAAAATATTACATACCACTATGCTAGTAAATAGAATATTACATAGAGGTGATAAAAAAATTTGAAATGCAAATATGTAGAGATTTGAGATCCACTGAATGCAGTACAATACATGGTCAGATAATTGATTATTTAAGGCTGAAGAAGAGTTGCCCATCCGACTGTCTTAGCCATGGTGAAATACTGACTTATAGAAAGAGTTTCTGTTGTGCACCAAATAAAGTACACTGAAGAAGAAACTTGTCAGTCTTAGGGTGGGTACACTTAGTGGTTGTGTATAAAAGCAGCAGACCTGGTGAAGGGATAAATTAAGAAAGGTACTTCCAGCATCAGAACTGAAGTATGATTTTTTTTTTTTTTATCAAACTTGCCGTGTTCCACCGAGGCAGGGTGACCTAAATTTAATAATTCTGAATACCTTCCTTTCCTGAACCTCTTCATATTTATTAAAGGGTTTAGGGAACTAGTTGGCACTTGAGAGTGAGAATTACAGAGCCTGCACTCTCAAAGACAAGTGGGGATGTTGTAGTTCAGAGGATTATTTGAATTGTGATGTATCTGCACTTCCAGTAAGACAGGTAATGAGTGAATAATAAGGAATGTTTCCCATTTCTTTTTTGGGGTCAACTTACCTTGGTGGGAACAACCAATGGCTATAAAGAAAAAAATTGTGATACACAGATCTAAGCAGAAAGGAAAATCATGCCATTAACTGATGGTTTTAATACCAATTAGGGTTAATTTATATCTGTAAAAGTTACAAATTTGTGTTAAACCATAAGTGATGTAAAGAATATTTGTCTGTCTTTTGTGCTTTATCTGTTTATTTGGCACAACTATTTCATTATCAATAAAATAGGAGGTAATTGAACTTGACATACTGTAATTACATATAAATACAGTATTGTACCTTACAGGATGCAATGGTATCTGATGGTCTTATCTTTCCTGTGAATTCAGTCAGGTTCTTCAGCACTTACCCTTTCAAGGGTGTGTCTTGATGTTGGTGAAAAGCTCTTAATCCAAGGAATCAGCACTATTTTTCCCTTCCTTGGATTAAACCTGATTATTCCTATGAACCAGGTCTTGTATGACCTTTACAAGTTTAGTGCTTCCATTGATTATTATAATGCCACTACCACCTGTAACCCATACCATCACTTTCATCTCTGTCATGCACTGCTGAATAACCCTTAAGGGTTTAATGCTCTTCATGAATATTTCTACAGAATAGTATAGTATTTGTATAATAAATTTGAACTTGATGACAAATAGGAAATTGAAACTACAATAAATGAGGGTAAGGCAGAAATTTTGATGATTAGGCGAATGCAGATTGGAGATTTTGGTGCCTTCAGTTGTGGTACTGTCAGTTTGTAGTCTGTCTAATCACTAAAGAACCTGAGTGTCTACCTAAATTCTTCATTGGCATTTGTTTGATTTAGAAAAGGCATTTGATAGGGTGGATAGGGGAGCAATGTGGCAGATGTTGCAAGTGTATGGAATACGAATAGGTGGTAGGTTGCTGGTAGCAGTTAAGAGTTTTTATGAAGGTAGTGAGGCTCAGGTTAGGGTATGTAGGAGGAAGATTATTTTTCAGTAAAGGTAGGCTTTACACAGGGATGCGTGATGTCACCATGGTTGTTAAACATATTTATAGATGGGGGATGTGATTGTAAAAGAAATGAGTGTTGGGGAAGTGTGGGATTAAAATGTGCAAAATCTAATACAAAATGGGAGTTGTCACAGTTGTTTTATGCTGATGACATTGTGCTTTTGGGAGATTCTGAAGAGAAGGTGCAAAGGTTGGTAGACGAATTTGGGAGGGTATGTACAAGAAGGAAATTAAAAGTGAGAGGTAAGAAATGATTTAGGTATTGAAAGATTTAATATCATATTGGAAGGAGGGAGTATGGAGGAAGTGAATGTGTTCAGATATTTGAGAGTGATTTGTTGGCAAATGGGTTGATGAAAGATGAGGTGAACCATAGAACTGATAAGGGAAAAGAGGTGGGTGGTGTGTTGAGTTATCTGTGGAGACAAAGAACAGTATCTATGGTGGCAATATGGGGAATGTATGAGAGTATAACGGTACCAACAGTCTTATATGGGTGTGAAGCATGGGTTGTGAATGTTGCAGCAAAGAGGAGGCTGGGGGAAGTGTTGATGTCGTGTCTGAGGATAATGTGTGGTGTCAATATCATGCAGAGAATTTGTAGTCTATAGAGTAGGAGGAGGTGTGGAGTTACTAAAAATATTATCCAGAGGGCTAAGGAGGGTTTGTTGATGTGGTTTAGACATTCAGAGAGGATGGAGAAAAATAGGATGACTTGGAGGGTGTATAAATCTGTTGTGGAGGGAAGGCAAGGTAGGGGTCACCCTAGGAAAGGTTGGAGAGAGGGGGTACAAAAGATTTTGTACTGTACAAGGAGCTTGGCCACCCAGCTGGCCTGTGTGAGCATGTTAGATAGGAGTGAGTGAAGGCAAGTGGGTTTGGGGACTTGACGAGCTGTTGGAGTGTGAGTAAGGTAACATTTTGTGAAGGGATTCAAGAAAACCAGTTAGTCAGATTTGAGCCCTGGAGGTGGGAAGTACAGTGCTTACACTCTGAAGGAGGGATGGGGATATTTGCAATTTAGAGGAGCATCTGAACTATTGCATCGGCACACCTCTGGTAGACAGTGATAGAGTGAATGATGGTGAAAGTGTTTCTTCTTTTGGGTCATCCTACCTTGGTGAGAGACGGTTGGTGTGTTTAAAAACAAAAATTAACCATATTGTTAAATTTTGAAATTTTCATGATTGTAATCTCTATGAAGTCAGTAAATATCTTGATGGGCAGAGTATCTTGGTCCTTATCCATGCGTTTGTTTCCTCTCTAATTGATTTTTGCAACTGTTTATGGGTTTGCCTAATTACTTGTATAAAAGATTCTAGTGTGTATGGAATTGTGCAACTAGACTGGAATTTTTGCTCCCTCTAGTCCCTACTTGTATGACCTGCATTGGTTTCCTATTAAGGCAGAGTAAACTCTGCGTATTAACATTTAAAACTGTTAGTTATACACAAATGACCCGCATATAGGAGAGAGAAAAGGTTATGATGACATTTTGGTCTGACTTGGACCATTCACAAGTCACACTGACAGAAAAGAATGACTGTGCCAGTATATATAAGTGAGGAGGACAGGGGCTTCTTTTTCTTCCTCTTTCTCTCATCCCTGTCCCCCTCACCTATATATACTGGCCCACTCATTCTCTTCTATTAGTGTGACTTGTGAATGGTTCAAGTCAGACCGAAACATCATCAAAAGCTTTTCTCTCTTCTATGTACGGGTTATGTGTTTTGTTCTAGTCACGGTATTGTGCCTTTTTCTTTATGAAACCAATTATTTTGCAGATATCCTTGTATATTTTACACCAGGCTTGGGAATGTTTCTTTTGAGTTGCTGCAAACCCTTTTAGACTGATTAAGCCTTGTACTGTTGGGGAGAAATCATTCACAGAGAGAGCCTTTCCTTATATACGTAGCTCCTAGATTGTTCAACAGGTTGTCATTGTCTGTTAAGAGTCAGGAATCTGCTCATGCTCTTAAGTCTCAGTTGAAAGCACATCTCTTTTCTAGAATTATGATCCTGATGATCATTTTATCACTCTTGAATATAAACTTTATTATTTCTTCTAGATAATGTTCTTGCATATATGGTTTGGTGTGTGAGTGAGTGTGAATTTCTTGAATGTGCTCATTAATTATAAAATTCCAAGTTTTAATTTCAGTTTTATATTATTTATTATTATTATTATTATTATTATTATTATTATTATTATTATTATTATGTAATACAGTACTGGACATCATTCTGTTTATATTCTGCATCTAAATTTCCAAATTTTTCAAGTCCTTGATCAGGATTTTATAAGGAGGTACTGGAATTCTAAAAGTTTTCTCTGATGATTGGGTATGATAATTCCAGTTATGTTGGTTATCATATTTGTACTATATCAAGTTTAGTACTGTACCTTCATCACTATTGGTTTATGACCAAGTCTTGTATTATTTACGTTTTCACATCTCCAGTATTATTTATATTCAAATTAAGTTAATAACACAGGTCAGGATTAATAAATGTGCAGAGGATCTCCAGAGTGTAATATACAACATTTAAAGATATCAGTCCAGTGGTTAATTTTATTTTCGATTTATCTTTGATATGGGGATAACTTACACTTCTAACTTCCTTCAAGAAGAAAAGTGTGCCTTGATGCTGGTAAAGGATTCTTGATCCAAGGAATTGGAACTACCCTTTCAGACCAAACCTGAATGCTTCCCAGTCCATAGGTGCTGGATGACATTATGGGTTTAGCACTCCACATAATATGTAATAATAATAATAACAATAATAATAATATACAGTAATGCATCCTAATAATAGACAGTTAACTAGTATATTCACATTACACTTCTCCTCATGATTGTTTATATGGTAGTAAGCCATTTGTTTAAGTTCATACAAATAAGACATAATATACTATAACACATATATGATTTGTTAGGTAAAATGTCACATTAGTTGCACTTGTGTTCTTTTATCTAACATATTGTTGGTAATTCTACCAACATTATTACACATATATGATTGGCTGCCATGACAGGTATGGAAGTAGCAGCATGTGATCACATGTGTGATATATTCTTATTTTTTGCAAGTGTTCTCTTACTGGTGCTTAGTGAAAGGTTTGTATTTTGTGATGTATTTTAACAAATTGTTACATTCAAAGTTCAGTACTGGATTCTGGTTAATATTTGGTGATACAATAGAAACTAAATACATAGCATAATTTCTCATGTTATAGTAATAGAGAAATTACATCAAGTAGATTTTTGCGATTGTAACAGTGATATTTTGTAGTTTATGAAGAAACAATAGTTAAATAATCCCATGGAAATGATATTGTCCAGTGGAAGGCCAGTTATGTACTAGAATCCCATTACGAACTTCCCAGTGTTTGATACTTAGACTAAGGCATGAAGCCTTCAGTGATCCATCCAAATAAATTTATACATGTAACAATAGTTAGTAAGGCGCTGATACCAATACCCATTAAAATAAGGTCATTTTTACTGTGATTATGGAAATACAGTAATTTATTATTGTTGATAACACCACAGGTGTCCTTTGCTTTATGCATTAAACAAGTTTCAGGTCTAAGGCACCTGTATTAAGACTCAGGTCATCAACACTTAAATTCACATAATAAAAATATTTAATATGTTGTGTGAACTGCGCTGATGGCACACAACAAATGCATGCTGTATTGCACTTACAGAATTATAAACAGAAATTGAACACTCAATGGCAATGAGTTCTTAAGAAGCAAACTTTCATAAAGCTTGGGAAACCTGTATGTGTACTGTATGTACAGTAGTAAAACTTTGTGGAGGAAAGTAAAACAGTTGTAAGATTTTGCCACTAATTGTTTAGCAGTTAATATTCTGTTGTGTTTCTTGGTTTCTTGTGTATTAATGTTTCTGAATTTCTACCAAAAGAAATTACAATACTGTTAGTTACAAAAAATTTAATCACTATTCAGAGAAGAAAATTCCATGTTAGCTCAAACTATTCTGTCTGTTTTAATAATTGTTAAAGCATTGCAATGTAATGCAGAGTAAGATAGCAATCAGTTCTATTAGACATACCAGTCATTTGCCTTGTGAAGAATACTAGTCTTGCTGGAGTGTCAGGTTTTGCACATATAAGGCAGAACAACACCATGTTTGCAACAGTATTTCTGTAACCTGCCATACAATTTTGATGAAACTGGTCTCATTTTTAAGGAAATTTAGTGAGCTTTAATGTGGTATGGCAAGTTCATTAGTTTTGTTGAGAGCTAAATAACTGATTTGGGCATGACCACATGGTCAAACATCACTTTATTCTTGATGGGGAAAAGGTGACAAACTTGCCAATTTAAAAGATGTATATAATACTTGAAAGAATGAAGAGCATTTTGGTATAGAAAATGTAACTTTCACTCATTGGCGAGCTCGTTGATTTTCTTCTCAGTGTCTCGTATATAGTACGTATGTATGTGTATGTATACAGTAATGTATGTATATACTGTGTGTATAGATATACAGTAAAAGATGTCTTCATCTTAAATTTCATGTGTTTACCTGTTGTACAATTACATGTATATTTTTTTCCTAGTGGCATTTAACCCTTTGTACATACATATACTGTACAGGTATCACTTACTGTACTATTTTTGTTTGGCTGTGACTGGCTTCAAGAGTTTTTTCCTACCCCTGCAAACAAGTCATAATTTTATGTATCAAGGATGTGCTTTTGAGCATAGCATGATTATACATTGCTTTAACAGTATGCCTGATGAGAACAAATGTATTTACTGTACAGTACTTGTGTACATATGTGGTACATGCCACATAGCCCAAGCTTGCTGATTTGGCATATTTGGCAAGGATAGTTTTTTACTAAACAAGCCTGACACAATTTTGTTTTGCTGTAACTTTAAAAACAACTTCAAGGATCACAAAAATTGCTTGATGGGGAAGGAAAGAATGTACCACTGGACACAAATGTGCTATCGCCCATGGCCTTCCTGGGTGATGCCATGAGCCGAACTACATGCTGGGCAGCCTAGGAAAAAACAGCCAAATCAACTGATAAGCTCCTGAAATAGTATGAGGACAATCATAATGCCCCTATGTGGATAAAATGTTATCATGAAAATAGAAGCTTACTCTGCAGTTAATGCTTTCTTACTTTATTTATCAGCACTCCTGTCATTCTGATGCAGCTGAGATGTAAAGCCTTGAAGAATCCTAATGCTTTTGCTTCTTAGGCCTTTGAGAATTTGGTTTAACTAGTGACTTCACTTTGAACTGGAGGCCACAGTTGGTGGCAGAGGTTGCATTGTCAACTTTTTCTCTTATCCATTTGGCAATATATTTAGTAGACATTCTTTTAACCTTTCAGGACAAAATATAGGCCTTCTTTTGGAAATTGGTGGTTGGAGCAGGTTTAATTATTTATATAGAGTGAGGAATATGAAATATGTATAACCACTTTTGCAAACTTCCAGCGAGGAACTGATGAATTGCACAAAAAACTTCCAAGTTATTACTCTACACCCTTTAAGGGAGGTTCCTTGGTTCTGGTGAGGGACTCTTGACCCAAGGAACTAAATTTATCCTCCTCTTCCTTGGATCAAACCTGATGTACATATTGAATACCTCCCATTCTGCAGGTGCTTTAAGACCCCCTACAGGGTCTTAAAGCTCCTGGTTTAGCACTTCCTCTGATAAAAATAAAATGAAAACTACTTCAGAGGTTCCAGATGAAAAATGAAACTAATCCCATCTGAGCGCACACAAATAATAGAGAACCCAAAAAGGCCTTATTTCAAGCCAGGAGCATGATATATATATATGTGTATAATGAACAACTTCAAGAATTGGTATTGGTATCAGTTATATGTTTTTTCACTTGACTTGTAATAGATATAGTACTGTTAACAGAGTTTTGGAATGGCCTCAAGTATGTATATAATTTGCCTCTGTTCTATAGATTACATTTTGCAAGTTGTTCTGTATAAATAATACATGTTTATTAAAATATAGTACATAGCTAGTTATCAACATTTTTATAATACTGTACTTTGTTCTGCTTTCATAATTTTTTGTTAATTCATTACTAAAATATGATTCAAAGTCATGATTTGGCATCTTTCAAAGCTGATCACATCTTGTTGTGCATAACTCTAAGGAGGATGGGGGTGCCTTGATGCCATAAAGGGCTCTTTATTCCAGGAATTGGAGGTACCTTCCCTTCCTTGGGCCAAACCAGATTATGGGACCTTCAATTCCTAGGTACTGTATGACCCTTACAGGTTTAACATATCTGTTGTATGTATATGTAATTATAATATGCAATGTTTTCCTTTTTTAGTTATTGTGTAACATAATTTATAATATTATGAATTTGGTGTAAATAACATAGAAATATTAAGTTAGCTGTTAATCAAAGACAATGTTTAATACTTGAGAAAGAGGCCATTAATGTCAATGCTACTTTGCATATAATACATTATTTCTTCCCAGTGAGAGCAATGTTTGCAGTGTGTCAGTAGTAGTTAAACAGATAAAGTTAAGTCAGTACTGTTTACTAAGTGACATTGTTATCTTGTATTACTGTCATCTTTGGAGAAGTTCTGAAGTTTAGCAGCATAGTCACATTTGCATGCTTATGAATGTCAACACAGATATATCATTAGCAACAGGCATTAGATCAAAATTGTAGTAGTATGTATGCAGTTACAGTATGGTATCTGCCCCTTAAGCTAATAGAGATGAATTATGAAGACATACTCAAAGCTAAAAAAAAAAAAATGCTATCTTTGGCATTACATGTATAAAGATAGACTACAAGCTATAAATGCCATCTTTGGTGAATAGGAAGAAAACAAGACGTAGTATGTGCTACAAACATGTAGCACATACTACATCTTGAACGTTCATGTACCAATAATGGTATATGAAAAGCTAAACACACAAAGCTGAAGCACCACAAGCTCTTACAACACACTGACAAGTGTTGGAAAAAGAAAAACACTGAAAGGGCATTACAGAATAATAATAATAAACCACAAATTAACAAAATGCTAAATATCAAACTAACTTCATATGAGCAAACTTCTGAAGTTTAGCTACTGTACAGCACCTGTAAGTTGCTGCAATCACACTGGTAAAAAACTGTTGGGCAGAATGCTTATTTTTTACAGTATCTGAATTTAGAAACCCTTAAAAGGTGGGCTGATCTAATACCAGTGAAAGACTTGATCCAAAGAATTAGAGCAACCTTCCTTCCTTACCCATTGAGAGAGATACCTTTATGCCAGTGAAGGGTTTGATTAAAAATTTTTGCTTATCCTCCCTGGAATCAAGCCTGATTGTCTCCCATTTCCCTAAATGTTGTAGACCCCTATCAGTTCAACACTTATCCCATGCATGTAATCATAATCCCCTTAGATCAAACCCCTTTACTTTCTATATTTCCCAGGTGTACTATGACCCCTACAGGTTTAGTCTTTCTCCATGATTATACTAATAGATAGATTTAAAAAAAAAAACTTCTTGTAGGATATGTTATGAAAACTAATCTGGAAACTTGTACAGGGGAAAGCTATAGTGTGAGATTTTTTAAGAAAGAAAAAGGCAGCAAAGGGATATGAGGAATATCTTTGATGAGAAATGTTAGCAGTAATGCTCTATAATACTGTAAATAATTACTGTATTATTAAATAAATTATATTTTCTGTGTTGTGATTTTTTATATATATGTTTTTTTTTTTTTTTTTTTTTTTTTTTGCAATTAGATATACAATCCAAAAAAAATAATTATATTCTTCATTTTGGGAAAAACAAATTAGAACTGACTTCTGGTATTCTCTTGTTGCTGGTGAAGGTTTCTTTATCTAAGAAATTGACCCTTTCCTCAGATCAGTCCTGAGTTCCTCGAGTTCTGCAGGTGCTGTATAAGTCTTACGGGTTTAGTGCTTTCCCCGTGAATATTACTTCAATGGGTTCATTAGTAGTACTGGGGAATGCAAGGAATTGGAGTTACCCTTCCATTTCTGATTACATTAGCACCTATTCAGGGTTCCAGGTTGTATTCACCAGGCACCATGACCCCTACCCATTAAAGGTCGGTCATATTGCCTGTAGGTGACTTAATCCAAGATACTATTGAGCCAGATATTCCCTCCCTTTGACCAAACATGAGTGCCTCACATCCCCAGAGTCACTGTATGACCCCTACAGGTTTAGTGCTTCCCTTCCCCATGAATAATAATATGACCCTTTAAGGTGGTACTGTAATACTGTTGAGTTCTTGATCCCCCAAAATGGAGCTACACTCCCTCTCCATGGACTGAATCTGCCATCCATTCCTGACTTCTGTATAGCCCCTCATAGCCCTTGTGGTTTAGCGCTTCTTTTTTATTATAATAATGTATGGCCCCCCGGATTTTGTGCTCCCACGAAATAAATGACTCCCTAAGAATGGGACAACCATAATTATGATAGAGTAATCAGCAATAGAACCAATGGGGCTGAAGTCCTCCCTAAAATTCCATCTGCACCCTCAAAGCTGCTCAAATAACAATAGTAACAATAATGCTACTTGTAATAATGTTGGTATAATTACCAACAGTATGTTAGGTAAAAGGACACAAGTGCAACTAATGTGACATTTTTTTGTGACAACGTTTCGCGCTCAAGTAGCTTTATCAAGCTGTTACAAAGAATACATGTATGTACATGTATACTGTATAATGTTTGTGATGAATGTATAATGTTTGCCAGGACTGGGGTCCTGGCATGGGTCTAATCTTGCGATGACCTGTCTCATACAAACAATACATGGACACACAGGGTATATATATGCTTAGAGTGAGGTGCAAGGCACAAAATAATCATTGTAGTAGTAGTAATACATTGATAGTAAAAGTGACTTATACTTGAGTTAAAAAGGTTATTAAAGCTTATTGCTTGGGTAGCATTAAAATAGGTTGGGCAGATATTTTGGTAGTGGGTTGGATATAAGTCCCCCCCTTCCCATGCCAACCAGATTACCACCCATAAGCCCCTCCACTTTAACACTTTCTGGAGCTGCCCGTGACTGACTAATGCAAATTCCTGTACCTTCTTTTGTGACCTTGTGGGTTTAGTGCTTAATATGATTATTATAATCTGTACTATCTTTCTTGCTCTATATTTCTACATGACCCTTATGGGTTTAGCACTTGGTTATGATTATAATAATAATAATAATAATAATAATAATATAGTAATATGTAGCTTTAAAAACAGGTTAGACAAATGCATGGGTTGGACCTGATTAGCTTGTGCTACTAGGTCTGATGCAGTGCACCTTCCTTAAGTGCATGTGACTTGGACCTGACTAGCTTGGGCCAATAGGCCTGTTGCAGTGCTCCTTTCTTATGACTCACGAAATCGTAATGACACAATTGCAAACAAACCATACCACGGACGGGGATAGAACCTGCGATCAGAGAGTCTCAAAACTCCAGACTGCCGCGTTAGCCACTGGACCAGCTAGCCACAATAAGATTCATCCAACTAGGGATATTTCTACACCATAGGAAGGTTAGGATAGGCACCACTGTGACCACAAATGCAAGTTTTTACAGACAAATCTCCAGCTAGCGTGGCTGTGACGAACTCTAGCTCAAGTCCCCTCGAAGCCGTCAACATGACTCACGAAATCGTAATAACACTATTGTGGCTAGCTGGCCCAGTGGCTAACGCGATGGTCTGGAGTTTTGAGACTGATCGCGGGTTCTATCCCCGTCCATGGTATGGTTTCTCCTTTCTTATGTTCTTATATCATAATACTGTATATGTAAAGTAAAGAAGCAAAACTGAAGGCAACTGCAAATGAAATAGAGGCCTTGTTATATGAGTTTATTATTATTATTATTATTATTTATTATTATTATATTATTATTATTATTATTATATTATAAAAATATGCAAAATTTGCATGGGTCATACAGGTTAATGGGTGAAGGGGTGTGTCCATGGGGAAAGGAGGCACTACTCTAGGCGGGTCACTGGCACTGCAGGTGCACAGTACGATGGTAGGGAGGGTGCCAGAACATAAGACACACTAACTAAGGGGATGTAAATAACGTGCTAAAAATATCTAGCCAAGACAGAACTCGCATCAGTGGTTTCAAGTTGGAAAAATTCAGATTCAGGAAGGATATCGGAAAGCACCAGTTTGGTAATAGAGTTGTGGAGTTTACGTGGATTAGTGGAACAAACTCCAAAATACTGTCATAGAAGCTAGAACGTTGTGTACTTACTTACTTACGTACTTTTAAATATAGGTTAGATAAATATGTGAGTGGGTGTGAGTTGGACCTGACTAGCTTGTGCTGATGGGTGTGATACCGTGCTCCTTCCTTAAGGAGATGTGACCTAACCTACTAGGCCTGGGCCGGTGGGTGACTTAGACCTGCTTCACATGGGCCAGTAGGCCTGCTACAGTGTCCCTTCTTTCTTATGTTCTTATAAGTACAGGTGGGGTTATTAAATCCATGGTGTGTCAACACAGTCACTCCCATACCTTTTCAATACACTTGGTAAGTTAATGGGATTTAAAGCCTACCAAGTGCACATGGGTCATTAAGGCTGTATGGTAAATAAGTTGGGTAAATTTCGGTGATTACATTTATCATACATAATAACACATGCAAAACAACCAAAGAGGGAGTTGAATGATAACTAGGCCTTTCATGTTGTGATCAATACATCAGGAGTTTGCAATGATGCAGAAAAGAGGTCAAAGCAAATACAATCACAGGAAGTGCCTTTTAGGCAGCAGGCCTACTGGCCCATATGAGGCAGGTCTGAGTCACTTACCGCCTTAAGCCACTGACCAAACCTAGTCAGATCCAGGTCACATCCACTAAGTAAGGAGCACTGCATCAGACATATTAGCACAATCTAGTCAGGTCCAACTCACACATAAGAACGAAGGAACACTGCAACAGGCCTACTGGCCCATGCGAGGCAGGTCCAAGTCTCCTACCGGCTTAAGCCAATGCACCCAACCTAGTCAGGTCAGGTCACATTGACTTAAGGGAGGAACACGGCAACCGACCTGGTAGCACAAGCTATCAGGTCCAACTCACACCCACCCACATCCACTCATGTATTTATCCAACCTATTTTTAAAGCTACACAAAGAGTGGCAAGTTAACGGAGTAGCAAGCTAGGTAATTATTTTTTTTCCCCAATACCAATGAAATTTTTACTGTGTTCTGGCCTCTATAACTGTACTTGGGAGTTTGTTCCACTCATCCACAACTCTATTACCAAACCAGTAATTTCCTATATCCTTCCTGAATCTGAATTTTTCCAACTTAAAACCATTGCTGCGAGTCCTGTCTAGGCTAGATATTTTCAGCAGATAGATATTTTCACACCAACTAGTGTATTTATCTAACATTTTTA
This sequence comes from Cherax quadricarinatus, assembly GCF_026875155.1. NCBI lineage: Eukaryota > Metazoa > Arthropoda > Malacostraca > Decapoda > Parastacidae > Cherax > Cherax quadricarinatus. The sequence goes on along the minus strand of NC_069400.1, from coordinate 5,452,452 downwards.
AAGCTACACAAAGTTTTAGCTTCTATGACAGTACTTGGGAGTTTGTTCCACTCATCCACAACTCTTACCAAACCAGTGTTTTCCTTATTCCTTCCTGAATAACAAAAAAAGGCAAAATACCGTGATTGGAACGATACACAAATAACCCGCACAGGTCGGTTGCCGTGTTCCTCCCTTAAGTCAATGTGACCTGACCTGACTAGGTTGGGTGCATTGGCTTAAGCCGGTAGGAGACTTGGACCTGCCTCGCATGGGCCAGTAGGCCTTCTGCAGTGTTCCATCGTTCTTATGTTCTTATAAAAGAGAGAAGCTTACAACGACGTTTCGGTCCGACTTGGACCATTGACAAAGTCACACTGAAACGTCGTCGTAAGCTTCTCTCTCTTTTATGTGCGGGTTATTTGTGTATCCTTCCTGAATATGTGTAAATTAACTAGTATAACCCTAAACAAAGTGGTATTGACCCATAGTATGGGTAGTAATGATCCATGGTGTGGGTGATAATGACCCATGGTGTGGGTGGTAATGACCCATGGTGTGGGTGATAACGACCCATGGTGTGGGTGATAACGACCCATGGTGTGGGTGATAATGACCCCATGGTGTGGGTGGTAATGACCCATGGTGTGGGTGGTAATGACCCATGGTGTGGGTGATAATGACCCCATGGTGTGGGTGGTAATGACACATGGTGTGGGTGATAATGACCCCATGGTGTGGGTGGTAATGACCCATGGTGTGGGTGGTAATGATTCATGGTGTGGGTGGTAATGACCCATGGTGTGGGTGATAATGATTCATGGCGTGGGTGATAATGACCCCATGGTGTGGGTGATAATGACCCATGGTGTGGGTGATGACCCCATGGTGTGGGTGGTAATGACCCATGGTGTGGGTGGTAATGATTCATGGTGTGGGTGGTAATGACCCATGGTGTGGGTGGTAATGACCCCATGGTGTGGGTGATAATGACCCCATGGTGTGGGTGGTAATGACCCATGGTGTGGGTGGTAATGACCCATGGTGTGGGTGGTAATGACCCCATGGTGTGGGTGATAATGACCCCATGGTGTGGGTGGTAATGACCCATGGTGTGGGTGATAATGACCCATGGTGTGGGTGGTAATGACCCATGGTGTGGGTGGTAATGACCCCATGGTGTGGGTGATAATGACCCCATGGTGTGGGTGGTAATGACCATGGTGTGGGTGGTAATGACCCATGGTGTGGGTGATAATGACCCATGGTGTGGGTGGTAATGACCCATGGTGTGGGTGCTAATGATTCATGGTGTGGGTGGTAATGACCCATGGTGTGGGTGATAATGACCCATGGTGTGGGTGGTAATGACCCATGGTGTGGGTGGTAATGACTCATGGTGTGGGTGGTAATGACCCATGGTGTGGGTGGTAATGACCCATGGTGTGGGTGATAATGACCCATGGTGTGGGTGATAATGACCCATGGTGTAGGTGGTAATGACCCATGGTGTGGGTGGTAATGACCCATGGTGTGGGTGATGACCCCATGGTGTGGGTGGTAATGACCCATGGTGTGGGTGATAATGACCCCATGGTGTGGGTGGTAATGACCCATGGTGTGGGTAGTAATGACCCATGGTGTGGGTGATAATGACCCATGGTGTGGGTGGTAATGACCCATGGTGTGGGTGGTAATGACCAATGGTGTAGGTGGTAATGACCAATGGTGTGGGTGATAATGATTCATGGTGTGGGTGATAATGACCCATGGTGTGGGTGATAATGACCCATGGTGTGGGTGATAATGACCCATGGTGTGGGTGGTAATGACCCATGGTGTGGGTGGTAATGACCCATGGTGTGGGTGATAATGACCCATGGTGTGGGTGGTAATGACCCATGGTGTGGGTGATAATGACCCATGGTGTGGGTGATAATAACCCATGGTGTGGGTGGTAATGACCCATGGTGTGGGTGATGGCCCATGGTGTGGGTGGTAATGACCCATGGTGTGGGTGATAATGACCCATAGTATGGGTAGTAATGATCCATGGTGTGGGTGATAATGACCCATAGTATGGGTAGTAATGACCCATGGTGTGGGTGATAATGACCCATAGTATGGGTAGTAATGATCCATGTTGTGGGTGATAATGACCCATAGTATGGGTAGTAATGACCCATGGTGTGGGTGATAATGACCCATAGTATGGGTAGTAATGATCCATGTTGTGGGTGATAATGACCCATAGTATGGGTAGTAATGACCCATGGTGTGGGTGGTAATGACCCATGATGTGGGTGATAATGACCCATGGTGTGGGTGATAATGACCCATGGTGTGGGTGATAATGACCCATGGTGTGGGTGGTAATGACCCATGGTGTGGGTGATAATGACCCATGGTGTGGGTGATAATGACCCATGGTGTGGGTAGTAATGATCCATGGTGTGGGTGGTAATGACCCATGGTGTGGGTGATAATGACCCATGGTGTGGGTGATAATGACCCATGGTGTGGGTGATAATGACCCATGGTGTGGGTGGTAATTACCCATGGTGTGGGTGATAATGACCCATGGTGTGGGTAGTAATGATCCATGGTGTGGGTGGTAATGACCCATGGTGTGGGTGGTAATGACCCATGGTGTGAGTGATAATGATTCATGGTGTGGGTGATAATGACCCATGGTGTGGGTGGTAATGACCCCATGGTGTGGGTGATAATGACCCCATGGTGTGGGTGGTAATGACCCATGGTGTGGGTGGTAATGACCCATGGTGTGGGTGATAATGACCCCATGACCTGAGGACTGTAATAAAGTTGGTAGAATTACCGACAATATGTAAAGTAAAAGGACACAAGTGCAACTAATGTGACATTTATTGTGGCAACGTTTCGCTCTCCAGGAGCTTTATCAAGCCATTACCATGGTAATGGCTTGATAACATCTGCGTTCTTACCTCTTCTAGTGACCTACGTCTCACCTCTTGGCGCTATATAAAGCTCCATCCTGTCACTTCATCTCCATATTATTTCATACTATGGAACAATGCTCTTCTCCAGACTGAGGGACTGACCACCTCAAAACTTTAAGGGTGATGGACTGATTACATCGTCTTCAAGTATCTTCTGCTTCTATCAACTTTTCTGTACTCGACTGAAGAAGCCTACTGTGTAGGCGAAACGTTTCATAATAAAGATACCTAACTGTTGCATATGTGTCTTACCTAACAACCTGTCGGTATTTTATACCATTTTAATGTTCAATCTGTCAGACACTGCAACACAAGGGTATCTTGGTACAGACCAGCAATCAACTTCGACAACTTCCACTAGTGAGAGCGGCTGGATTTGAGAGGGACCTGACCTCTCAACATCTGAGTTCTTACCTCTTCTAGTGACCTACGTCTCACCTCTTGGCGCTATATAAAGCTCCATCCTGTCACTTCATCTCCATATTGTTTCATACTATGGAACAATGCTCTTCTCCAGACTGAGGGACTGACCACCTCAAAACTTTAAGGGTGATGGACTGATTACATCGTCTTCAAGTATCTTCTGCTTCTATCAACTTTTCTGTACTCGACTGAAGAAGCCTACTGTGTAGGCGAAACGTTTCATAATAAAGATACCTAACTGTTGCATATGTGTCTTACCATGGACCTGATTAGCTTGTGCTACCAGGACGGTTGCCGTGTTCCTCCCTTAAGTCAAGGTGACCTGACCTGACTAGCGACAGCGACATCGGCAAGTTTGCCGATGACACCAAAATAGGCCGTCGAATTCATTCTGACGAGGACATTCGAGCACTCCAGGAAGATTTGAATAGACTGATGCAGTGGTCGGAGAAGTGGCAGATGCAGTTTAATATAGACAAATGCAAAGTTCTAAATGTTGGACAGGACAATAACCATGCCACATATAAACTAAATAATGTAGATCTTAATATTACGGATTGCGAAAAAGATTTAGGAGTTCTGGTTAGCAGTAATCTGAAACCAAGACAACAGTGCATAAGTGTTCGCAATAAAGCTAATAGAATCCTTGGCTTCATATCAAGAAGCATAAATAATAGGAGTCCTCAGGTTGTTCTTCAACTCTATACATCCTTGGTTAGGCCTCATTTAGATTATGCTGCACAGTTTTGGTCACCGTATTACAGGATGGATATAAATTCTCTGGAAAATGTACAAAGGAGGATGACAAAGTTGATCCCACGTATCAGAAACCTTCCCTATGACGATAGACTAAGGGCCCTGAATCTGCACTCTCTAGAAAGACGTAGAATTAGGGGGGATATGATTGAGGTGTATAAATGGAAGACAGGAATAAATAAAGGGGATGTAAATAGTGTGCTGAAAATATCTAGCCTAGACAGGACTCGCAGCAATGGTTTGGAAAAATTCAGATTCAGGAAGGATATAGGAAAGTACTGGTTTGGTAATAGAGTTGTGGATGAGTGGAACAAACTCCCGAGTACAGTTATAGAGGCCACAACGTTGTGTAGTTTTAAAAATAGATTGGATAAATACATGAGTGGATGTGGGTGGGTGTGAGTTGGACCTGATAGCTTGTGCTACCAGGTCGGTTGCCGTGTTCCTCCCTTAAGTCAATGTGACCTGACCTGACTAGGTTGGGTGCATTGGCTTAAGCCGGTAGGAGACTTGGACCTGCCTCGCATGGGCCAGTAGGCCTTCTGCAGTGTTCCTTCGTTCTTATGTTCATTGGCTTAAGCCGGTAGGAGACTTGGACCTGCCTCGCATGGGCCAGTAGGCCTGCTGCAGTGTTCCTTCGTTCTTATGTTCTTATAAGAACATAAGAAAGGAGGATCACTGCAGCAGGCCTGTTGGCCCATACTAGGCAGGTCCTTTACAATCTTGGTACAGAACAGAAAACACACTGGACAACTTCTGCAAGTGAGAATGGTTGGATTTGAGAGGGACGTGACCTCTCAACGATTACATTCTTTCTTCTACTACATTACTATTTCACTTTTTTGTAATCATTATTACTTACTAAAATTTTATTAAACACCATATTTACTACCAGTCAATTTTACTTTTGTACATTAAACATTATTTTATACTTCCCATAACATTTTGTTGCCAAATTTTCAAGTTTTTATATTCAACCCCAACCTTGTATTATCCTTTGTACCTGTGTACCTGGGTACCTGTCTACCATCTTACTATCATATTATAACCAAGACATTACCATTGTGATTTTTTACTATTATTCTTTTGTACTTTAATTGTGAATTTTATTTTGTCAATTTAAATCTATAGTTATAACCTTGATCTTGTCAACAACCCATACCAGACTCTAGTGCAATTGCAAGTACCATTTCAAATTGTATTTTTATATTATAAGTTTATATTATAATTCCTACCATCTGTCCATTTAACTTTGCTTACCATTACTTAATTTTAGTCCCTTTTATATTTTCTCCTTTATTTTAGCTTTATATAACTATCCTAGTTTATATATCCACAACTGTTAAAATAATCAAGGTGCTATTCTCAGGTGCTAAAGTAGAATAAGCTCACAATCTTGCCATTATATTTCCAAAGCATCATTTATTCACAACCTATATTAGTCCCTTTTATTATAATTTTAAACTATAATTATAACTTTAAAAAATTACCTTTATAGTACTACCTACTATCATTTTCCCAAGCACTATTATATGATCATCACTTTATTTGTATTAGTCCTTAGCTCATTATTTTACATTTGTTAAATAATTCAGGTGCTATTTTTTAGCTTAAAACTATTTACTTTGTTTTATACTTAATTCTAACTATAGATTCACTACAAATCTTATGATTACAAGCATTGATCCTGATACCAACCTCTTATTTAATGACTTAAATGAATCAAACAGTTACTGTAATTACTACACTGCAGAACAATCAAAGGCACTTCTCAGTGCCAACAACAACATAACTGAACATTAAAATGGTATAAAATACCGACAGGTTGTTAGGTAAGACACATATGCAACAGTTAGGTATCTTTATTATGAAACGTTTCGCCTACACAGTAGCTTCTTCAGTCAAGTACAGAAAAGTTGATAGAAGCCATCGTCTTCAAGTATCTTCTGCTTCTATCAACTTTTCTGTACTTGACTGAAGAAGCCTACTGTGTAGGCGAAACGTTTCATAATAAAGATACCTAACTGTTGCATATGTGTCTTACCTAACAACAACATAACTATCTTTAACTACAATATCAAGCATTACGATGACCTCATAGCATTACTAAATTCCTTACATGCCAATATGTCCATCATTACACTAACTGAAACCTGGCTAAAGCCTGATAGTACAGATGTCTATGCCATTCCTGGTTACACAGCCATACACAACTGTAGGCCAGACCAACAAGGGGGTGGCACAGCCATATACTACTCAGACCAACTAGAATGTATCACTAATACTTGCACAAGGGATGAACATGGGGAATATATAATAGCTAAATTCAAATCCAAATACCTACAAAAACCTCTCACATTGATAAACATCTACAGAGTTCCACAGTCAAACATTAGCCAATTTAGTCAAAATCTAGGAAGTATGATAACTGATGCACGCATGAACAAAGATCACTTACTACTCTCAGGTGACTTCAATATAAATCTCCTGCAAGACCAGGACCCACACGTTACTGAATTCACAAACACAATGAGTAACTGTATGTTACTACTGTTACTACTGGTCCGAACCCTTGACTGGTCCGAACCCTTGACTGGTCCGAACCCTTGACTGGTCCGAACCCTTGACTGGTCCGAACCCCCTTGACTGGTTTCAAACAGTTTTTTTGGACAAAAAGCAGACTGTAAACGGATGGGTTTGTAGGCGCCCTTATAAACACAAACATTAAAAATCAGGAACGTGACGGTAAGCTGTCCAATATACAAAAAGAGTTAGAAACAGAAATACAAATAGCTAGAGCTTCATTAAGGTTATTAATATAATATTCAAGAGGTTGCTAGTAAAACTTGCAGTAAATCAACCATTCAAATCATTATGAAGCTGTGTGTAGTCTGTGGTCAGTCAAAAAAAACGGGTTTACCACATGGAAAAATTTGGGTCATTTTTGTGGAAATTGGTGTCACGCTCCTTGTGCAGATATCCCAGAACTAGCTACAAGCAGTATTAAAACAGAGAAGTGTTTTTGGGTATGCCCAAATGAGGAAAATCTGTGGACTAAAATCACAAGGGTATTAAAAGAGGATAACATCAAAGCTGCTTTTCATAGAAAACCTGGAAGCTTTTTTACAACAGATGGGAACATAAAAAGTCCGGGCTGAATGGTACTGCCCTTGATACTGGCCATGTAGTCACAAACGTAAGGCTGGAGGTGATGTCCTGGTAGTCAGTAAATGTGGGGCTGATAGTGCTGTCCTGGGAGACTTAATGGTGAAGCTGGAGGTTTCTGTCCTGGGAGACGAAATGGTGAAGTTGGAGATATTGTCCTGGGAGACAGTAATGGTGAAAACTGAGATTTTGTCCAGGTAGTCGGAATTATACGCAGGAAGGAATACATATAAATGACCTCATAGAGGACAGGGGCCATAGTAGGAAACAAGTGTAGTCAAAGATAAGATAAAACCAATATTGCAAACCAGAAAAACCGCAGGAAATAGCAAAAAAGGGACTCCAATAGCAATAGTGAGGGTAAATTACCAAAAAAAACTGGTGGGAGCTCCATTGTTGGTGCTAAGGAGATAGGAATAAGACAGGGAAACATGCACCAACAGGGAAAAACAGTCACAGAAACCAAGGCAAAAAGGAAACCAAGCCTGTGCACATACTATGCACTTGGTATCTGCTGGCATGGGGAAAACTGGAAAAACAGATGGGACATGCAACTATGACCACCCTAGAAAATGTCATGCCCATATGACAACAGGAAAATGCAAACTCCCTTCCTGTAAGCTTTTTCACCCTGAAATGTTGTACCTCTTCAGTACAGGAAAGACTGTGCTATAATTTAAATTCCCAGGCATACCATCTAAAGGGACAAAAATACAAAACATCCCCGGGGGAAAACCGGGTACCCCAAAAGCCACTCAAAAGGAAAAAGGTTTTTTAGTACCGGGAAGGAAAAAAAACTGGCGGGGAAATGGCAAAATCGAAAACCAAATCCAGTCTTCCTGGAGTGGAACCACAGTCGAGGCCTCCACTCCAAACCAAAACAGATACAGATACTAACCCGGGAAAAAAAAATCCCCCCCCAGTCCCAAACAAAAACCACCAGTCCGAAACTTTCCCTTCTTTGAAAATTAAGGGTCTAAAGCCAGCAAAAACAACAAAATACCTTTCACCCTGGACGCTTGCAGGGGCAAAGGCAATTTCGCGGTTTTTAAAACTGAGACCCACATAAAGACACTTGGACAACGAAATAAGGATCCCAGGTTACAACCAAACAGGGGACAGAGGAACGGGAAAAAGGGGGGGGGTTGGCCTGTACTTTGCGAGTCACTGTTTGCACAGAACTGCTTAATGCCTCAAATGCGAATGGAAGTTTTAGCAGTAAAGGTCGGAACCAAAACCTAGCATTGGGGTAGTCTACAAGCCCCCGGGAGCAACACCCCAGCAATTCCGGAACAGCTGTTAAAATTGACCACTGTCTGGAAAATCTTCCCAGCTCCTCACCCAACATTTTCCCTGGGGATTCAACTTTAAGGGACCAAAAAGGGGGAAAATAGCAAATAATAAAAGTTCAGTAATAACACCAGGAGGCAGCCTGAGAAAACTCACACTCACACGAGCTTTTAAATCTCTGCACAAAATTTAATTTTTAAAACCCGCAAATAATAGACCTACTAACTGGGGAAAACACTAGACCCACTTTATAACAATGATGATCTAAAAAATGTCACCAATCAAAAACAAATACCAGATCACAACATAATTGAGGTTAGCTTATCTGACCCCAGACCGGCAAAAGAGACTATCACAGGGGGCATTCACCAAATTCAAATTCAAAAACATATGTTTTACCTAACAACCGTCGGGATTTTTTCCATTTTAAGTTCAAACTGTCAAAACGCAACACAAAGGGGACTTGGTACAGCCGCAACCTCGGCAACTTCCACGTGAGAGGGGGTGGATTTGAGAGGACCTCTCAAAATCTATTTTACCTCTCCTACGTCTCACCTCTTGCGCTAAAAAGCTCCTCCTGTATTCTTCTCCATATTGTTTCAACTAGGAACCCAAAGCTCTTCTCCAGACTGAGGGATGACCACTCAAAAATTTAAAAGGGGGATGGACTGATTACACGTCTTCAAGTATCTCGCTTTTATCAACCTTTTCCTTTCCTGACTGAAAACCTACTGTGAGGGGAAACGTTTCACAAAAAAGATACCTAACTGTTGCATATGTTCTTTCCTAACAACCTTCGGATTTTATACCATTTTAAAAGTTCAATCTGTCAGACACTGCAACACCCAAGGGTACTTGGTACAGACCTCAATCAAATTCGGCAACTTCCACATGAGAGGGCTGGGTTTTAGAGGGGGCCTCCAACATCTAGTTCTTACCCCCTACGCTCACCTCTTGGCGCTATAAAAGCCCATCCTGTCAGTTCTTTTCCATATTGGGTTTTATACTATGGAACAATGCTCTCCTCCAACGAGGGACGACCCCTCAAAACTTTTAAAGGGGGATGGACTGATTACATCGTCTTAAAGTACTTCTGTTTCTATAAACCCTTTTCCTGACTTGACTGAAGAAGCCTACTTGTAGCAAATTTTTTCCAATAAAGATCCCAAACTGTTGCATATGTGCTTCCTAACAACCTGTCGGTTTTTTTATACCTTTTTAAATGTTCAATCTGTAAACACTGAACCGGGGGTACGGGTACAGCCCTGAAATCAACTTCGGCATTTCCACTAGTAAAGGGGGGCTGGTTTTGAAGGGACCCTCAACTCTGAGTTTTTAACCTCTCCTACTCTCACCCTTGGCGCTATAAAAGCTCCATCCTTCATTTTTCCCCTATTGTTTAAATAATGGAACAATGCTTTTCTCCGACGAGGGACTGACCACTCAAATTTTAAAGGGTGATGGACGATTACACGTCTTCAAGTACTTCTCTTCATCAACCTTTCCTGTATTGAGAAGAACCACTGTGTAGGCGAAACGTTTCAAAATAAAAAACCCTAACTTTGCATTTGTCTTACCTAACAACCTGTCGGTATTTTTACCATTTTAATGTTCAATCTGCAACACTGCAACACAAGGGATTTTGGTCAGACCTGCAATCAATTTGGGCAACTTCCACTAGTGAGGGGGGGCTGGATTTGAGGGGGACCTCTCAACATCGGGTTCTTACCTCTCCAACGTTCACCTCTTGGCGCTAAAAAAAAAGCCCACCTGTCGTTCTTCCCCCATATTGTTTATACATGGAACAATCTCTTCTCCAGACTGGGGGACTGCCCATCTCAAAACTTTAAGGTGATGGACTGATTAATCGCTTAAGTATCTTCTGTTTCTATCAACCTTCCTGTACTTGACTGAAAACCTACTGTTAGGAAAAACTTTTCACAATAAAGAACCTAATTTTGTTGCATATGTGTCTTAACCTAACAACTCAATAAAAAAAAACAAAAGGGGGAAACCAAAAAACCAAAGTCCAACCGATATAAGCTGGGAAGTATACTAACAACACAGACCCAAATTATCCTAGAACAGTTTAACCGGGGCACTCGATTATCACAAGGCTTATTCCTCAAAAAAAAAGGAAGGAGAAAGATTAAAATAGAAAGAGACGGGCGCCCCCTTTACAGGCGAGGGAAAAAATAACAGAGGGGCTAAAAGAGGTAAAATAATCAAAATGCCGGGAGACACGGCAGAAAAATAGCAAGCATCGAACTTAAGCTAAAAGAATCCTTTTGGAGTCAGGAATCGGGGGAAAAACAAAAACCAAAAATGAAATCGAAAAAACCCAAAAATTTCTTCTCCTATCCCAAAATCAAAATCAGAACAACGCCAGTTTTGGGGGCCCCTACTTAAACAAGAGGGTCCTACACAGATGACACAAGGAAAATGAGTGAGCTACTCAAGTCCCAATATGATCGTTTTTAGCAAGCCGCTAACCAGACTGAGAGTCGAAGATCAAAAGAATTTTTTATGAGAGAGCCCAAAATTTGATTAACACAAGCCTACCGATGTTATCCTGAGCCAAAAAACTTCGAACAGGGGATAAAAGCTGCCCATGCCTCTGGGCCCCAGGGGCCCAATCTGGGAACCCGTGTTCACAAAAACTGCAAAAAGCCCCTTCACAGCCTTTTTTCCCTCCTATGGGGAGGGGGCTGGGCACGGGGGGCGTCCCTCATTTTTAAAAAAAAAGACATAGCCCCACTCCACAAAAGGGGGGAGTAAAGCAACAGCAAAGAACTACAGACCAATAGCACTAACAACCCCAAACATAAAAATCTTTGAAGGGTCCTAAGGGAACAAGATCCCACCCATCTAAAACCCTCAGTTTCACAACCCCGGGGAACATGGGTTTAGAACAGGTCGCTCCTGTCTGTCCAACTATGGATCACTACGACAAAAGGCCTAAATGCACTAAAGCAAAAAGAATGCAGATGTAAATATACAGACTTGCAAAAACCTTTGACAATGTGAAACCAGGCGTAATAGCGCACAAAATGCCGCTAAAGGAATACGAAAAGTTGGTCGAGGATCTATAATTTCCCACAAAAAGAACCAGAGAGTAGCGTCAACGATAAAGTCCGAGCAGCTACGGGAAAAGCTTGTTCCACAAGGCACATACAGCTCCCATCTGTTCCCACCTCAAACCGACTAGACAAGGGGTCACCACAGCACCCTGTCTTTCCTTGCGATGACACCCGAACTGCATGACAGTGTCTTCCATTTCAGACCTGCAAGGCTCCAGGCGGACATCAACCAAAACTTTCAGTGGGCTGCGAAAACAATATAATTCAACGATGAAAATTTCAATTCCAGAAGGTAAACATAGGGAAAATTTAAAACCATCAAGTAAAAAAACAAATTCTGGCCACAAAAAAAGAGCGAAACAAACGTCAAAGACCTGGGGGTGATATGTCGGAGGATCTCACCTTTAAGGACCAAACAAAGTATCAATCGCATCTGCTAGAAAAAAAGACAGATGGATAAAAACCCTTTAAAACTAGGGAGGGCCCAAACCCCCTGTGACACCTTCAGGGCACTTTTTCTATCTAGGGGGGGAAAAATGCTCCTCTAACGCACCTTTCAAGGGAGGTGAAATTGCCGACCTAGAAAATGTACAAGAAATTTCACGGGCGCCATAACGGAGATAAAAACCTCCAATTACTGGGGGCGCTTGAGGTTTTTAACCTGATTCCCTTGGGAAAGCAGGAGGGGAGATACAGATTAATACACCTGGAAAATCCTAGAGGGACTATACGAACTGCACCAAAATCACTCACTACGAAAAACAAAAGACTGGCAACATGCACCATCCCCCCAATAAAAGCGGGGGGTCACTACAGTTAAGAACCAACAAAAATCGGGACCGAGACTGTTCAACTGCCTCCCCCCACACAAAAAGGGGGGTTACCACAGACCCCTGGGAGTCTTCAAGCTGGCACTGGACAAGCACCTAAAGCTTCCGATCACCGGGGGGTGGCCGTACGTTTGGGTTTTCGTGCAGCCACAGCAACAGCCTGGTTGACAGGCGCTGATCCACCAGGAGGGCCGGCACAGACCGGGGCCCCGGGGGGGTTGACCCCCGAAACTCTCTCCGGTAAACTCCCGGGAAACTACCCAAAAGTAACAAAAACCACAAGAGTTACAGAGACAAATGTTTCCCTACTGACCACATCTGGGCCAACACCTACCCCCTTTTAAAAACAGGGATAATTTCGATAATACCAAGACCACTACCCTACTTTCCTCATAACAACTCTTTGGAAACTACCCCCAAAACACCAAAGTCACCCTTTAATTCACAATGGGGCGCCAAAAAAACTGCAACACATTAGCAAACATTGATTGGCACACGACAGAATCAAAGATATTGAGAAAGTATTAATAATTTTCTAAAAAAGACCCCAAAACCCCCTATAACAAAAACGCCCCAAAAAAACAAACAGATGACACAAAGAACGAACACCCGGCTAACACCCACATTCTCAATCCATAAATACAAAACACCAATAAAAAAACATACAGAATGGTCACATAACCAGAGACCAAACAAAAAGTTACTCGTCAATCCTAACCACCTGATAAAAGGGCAAAAAATTGTTTTAAGAACAGATTACCAACTACGGGGTGATAAAAAAAAGACCGGGAAAAACACACTGAAATTCTGGGAACAAAAAAAATATCACGAAATAGCAAAATAAATTACAAAACAATAAACCCCCCAACTCCCACCAACGAAACAGAAAACAACTCAATGATTTCTTCTCCACATAGGACAAAACCTTTCCCCATAAAACCCAAGCTCAATCCCCACCAAAAACTACCTCACCGCAACTACCCAACCACTTTTCCCTAGCCCGCTAACCCATACGAATTTCCCCCTTATTACAATGCACAAAAAAAACAAGGCAGGAGTTTTAAGTACCTTCCACCCTTTATATATAAAAAGTGTCACAAGTGCATCCCCAAATCATTGCAACACTTTTTAAAAAACAAACCTTGAACCCTCCCCCTTTCCCCCTACAGAACCAAAATAGCAAGGGCACCCCGATCCACAAAGGAGGGACCAAACAGATTTTGAAAAACATAGGCCAATACCCAACTTACACCCTCTCTCAAAATCTTTGAAAAACAAATTCATAACAATCTCTCCCCTACCTTATCCCCAGAACATACTCAACCCCTGCCAATTTGGATTCAGGCCTAATAAAAATACAATAAAGCATTATACACTGCTAGAACATAAACACTGCAATAGAGAAAAAAGAAGTCCCACGGGGATCTTCTTGACTTAAAAAGTTTTTGGTCAGTTGACCATGACTTCTCCACGTAAAATTGTCACACATGGAAAAAAGGGGGCACTCCCCAATTACCTAAAGTCATACCTCAGCAACAGAACCAATATGTTACGCAAATGGGCAAACTCTTCGCGAAAACCAAAATTACAGTTGGTGCCCACGGGGAATGGCCTTGGCCCTCTTCTCTTTCTCCATACATAAATGACCTTCCAAATCTTCGCAATTACTCAAACCCACACAATTTGCAATGACACACATACGTCTTCTTCACCCGGCCCCATCCACTACCAAAAATCTGTAATACCGAATTACAGAAAAAATCTACCTATGAGGACTAAAAACTTACACTAAACATTGACAAAACCTACTTCATTCAGTTTGGAAACAGACTACAGATGCCCTTTTAAACAAAGATAAACGGATCACCTACCCCAAAAAGCAACAGGGAAAATCTTGGGAATCCACCTTAAATAATAGACTCAAATTTCATACACATTTGTTGGGTAAGACACAAATGAACAGTTAAAAACTTTATTCCAAAAACGTTTCGCCTACACATAGGTTTCTTCATCGAATACAGAAAGTAGGCGGAACATAGAGGTAAGACAGAATCAGCCATCACCCTTAAAGTCGTAGAATTTTGAGGTTGTCAGTCCCTCGCCTGGGAATTTCATTCCATTCGGAACAAACTAAAGATCAAGCGACAGTGCGGAGACTTAAATAGTCGAAGGAGGGGTGCGGGGTAGGTTAGTAGTATAAGTAGTAGTGAGAGGAAACTGAGAGGCATTCCCCCTCCAACCAAACCCTTCTCACTTGAAAAGTCCGGTGTTTTCTGTACAAAAAACCCACTGTTGCGTGTCTGACAAAGAACACAAATGGTATAAAAATACCGCGGGTTGTTGGGTAAGACACAATGCAACGTTGATATGGCTTACCAAAAAAACCTTCGGTATTGTATACCATTTTGATTTCATCTTGTCAGACCGCAACACGTGGCTCTTGTACAGAAAACACCTTGGACAATTTTTTAAAATGAGAAGGGTTTGGATCGAAGGACATGACCTCCGTTCCCTCTCACTACTACTACTACTACTCACACACCCGCACCCCTTCCGACAGTATTTAAGTCTCCGCACTGTCGCTTGATCTTCAGATATTTTCCTGACTATGGAACTGAACTTCTCCAGGCCGAGGGCTGACAACCTCAAATTCACGACTTTAAGGGTGTGGACTGATTACATCGTCTTCACATTCTACTGTTCCTGCCTACTTTCTGTATTTCGACTGAAAAAGCCTACTGTGTGGGCAAAATTTTTTTGGGAAAAAAGTTTCTAACTTTGCATAGTGTTTTAACCTAACAACCTGTCGGTATTGATACCATTTTGATGTTCATACACATATTGATTAGCTCTGATATTAAAACTTATAGTAACGTCATGGAGTAACTCGGGTAATGAAATTTCAGAAATTGTGTAAAAAACAAAGATGAAAAAGAAAAATGTGCAAAAAAAAACATATGAGGTTTTTTATGCAACTCGAAGTGAAAAATAAAATTAATGAACACGTTGGTAAGGGGGCGGGGAACTTTGTACTTTGCATTAACGAAACGTGGTATGATTTAAGAGTCGGGATATGACGCGAGTGAATATTCGGGGTTTTTAAGTTGTTCAAGTGGATAGATGT
Source organism: Cherax quadricarinatus (assembly GCF_026875155.1). Lineage (NCBI taxonomy): Eukaryota > Metazoa > Arthropoda > Malacostraca > Decapoda > Parastacidae > Cherax > Cherax quadricarinatus. Next base: position 5,436,824 of record NC_069400.1, on the reverse strand, counting down.
GGGGGGGAAAGGGGGAGAGTTCATTGTATGTTGGGAAAAATTTTAATTTTGCTAAAAAAAGGTAAAAATAGAGGGAGCAGTAACAAGCTGTTTGGGTAGAGTTCGTGGGGGGTCAAGAAAGCTGATTCGGGTGTAATAAACCGACCTCCGGCTTGGAAACACGATAGAGGGAGACTTTTTTGGGACAAAATTTGTAGGGCTTCTGGACAAGAACGAAAATCAAGTGGGGGATTTTAATTTAGCCAAATTGACGGGAAATTTCTTTGACAGGTAATCTAGAGCCCAGTGACTTCATGAAACTTTTTCAGGACTGTTTTCAAAAAAACAAGTGAACGAACCTACCGGGGGTAATTTTTTTTGGGCTAGACCTATCTTGCAAAAAAGGGAAACACAGTGAATAATCTGGAGATCACTAAAGAGCTTGGCGCAATGATCAAAAAACCATCATTTTAGCTTTAATTGGGAATGCAAGAAAAATGAAAATACAGAAAAAAACCCCGTTTTTTCGTTCGGGCCCGATTATAAGGGATTTAGGGAACTCTGTCTAATCTTGTTTGGGGTTTATCAGCAATGTTTTAGCGAAATCATACTTATGAAATGAAGGGATCTGTTTTTTGATTGTTTTCTTAAAAATGTACACAGTGCCCAGAGTATATACATTCCCCAGAGAGAAATTGGGTCTATAAAAAACTCCCCAAATGGGTTAACAGAGGTTAAAGATTTTTAAGGGGAAAAGGGGGGAATTATAGGCGCACGAAGAGGAGGGGTTAACCTTACTGACCAATAGTTCAGCTTAAAAAGAAGAAAAAAGGGCGATTAGAAAGGCAACGTGACTAGAAATTAGAGTCGCAAAGAATCAAAGACAACCCAAAGGGGGTTTTTAAAGTTAAGGACAAGGTGAAGGAAAAAGAGACCTCTGAAATCTGGGAATGACACGACGGAAAATAAACTGGAAATGTGTTCTTATTTAATGACATTTTTGTCATTTTTACACAGAAGATGAAAGAATTCCAGAAATTTTAAACAATTATTTATTCCTGTGAATTTAATTAACTAATATTACGTCACGAGGGAATGGTTAAAAACAGATAGACAAACTGAAAAAAAATAATCCCCGGCCCGTGATTGTTTTCAAGGGTCAAAGGGAATGCAAGAGGAGTTTAGTCAGCCTTAACGAGTTATTCAATGCGTCCATCCTTACCGGGTTTTGTGCCAGAGAGTGGAAGATGGCCAATGTGTTCCTATATTAAATCAGGGGATAAGCCCACTCCTTAAAATTACCGCCCAAATAAGCCTACTCTAAGTGGGCAATTTTAAATCAATTATAGCTGACATTATCAAAGTCCCCTTTGAAGACAAAACTTGTTGAATCTCAGCAGGATTCACGAGAGGTCGTTCCGCCTGACAAACTTACTGACGTTCTTAAAGAACTTTTAGGCTTTTGACAGTGATAAGGAAATTTTGTTATTTGGATTTTAGTAAAGCCTTCGACAGAGTACCTCACAAAGACCTTTAAAAAAGTGGCAGCTCAGGTATAGGAGGTAAAGTTCTAGCAGGGATTGAGGCAGGGTTTACCAAAGAAAGCAAGATTACCATTAAGGGTGAAATCGAAAGGGGGGTTTGTCACTTGGCGTTTTTCCCCAAGGATCATTTTTTGGCCCTCTCTTTTTCATAAATTTTCATTAATGACCTTGATGAAGGGGTTACTAGTGACAGTAAGTTTTCTATGAACAAAAATAGGCCGTATAATTCCTCTGAGGAGGGGTATCAATGAAAATCCAGGACGATTAACAAATTAATGTTTGGGGCGAGAAATGGAATGAAGTTTTTAAAGGGGATAAAATGTAAGGTACTTTCCCTTGGAATGAAATAACCCTCGAAGCTATAATCTAGGTTTAAGTAGAGCTTGGTCATACAGAATGTAAAAAGACTTGGGATCATGGTAACAAAATCTAAAAACCAAGACAGCAGGCCCAGTTGCGCAACAAGGGCCAACAAAAATGGATTTTTTCTCAAGAAGTATAATAACAAAGTCCAAAAGTATTTTACACTCTATCACCTAGTAGGGCCCCATTTAGATTATGCTGCTCAGTTTTGGTCCCCCTTACTACAGGATGGGCATAGACTCATTTAAAAACAACAGAGAAAATGACTAAAAGATTTACTGTTAAGGAACCCCCGTATAAGAAGACTTAAAGCCTTAAATCTCCACTCTCTGGGGAGGCGTAGAAAGAGGGGAGAATCATTGAAATTTTTAATTTGGATGACGGGCATAACAAGGGGGGAAAAGGTAAAGACGAGGGTGTCAACCAGGTAAAAAACCAGGAAAATGGATTTTAAATTGGGTAAATTTAGATTTAAAAGGGCATAGGTAATACGGGGTTTTCCAACAGGTTTTAGATGCGTGGAACAGTCCTTCCCAGTGGGGTGATAGAGGCAGGGCCTTTGGGGGCTTTAAGAAAAGCTGGACAAATAGGTGGGGGGGGCTGGGGTTTTATTTGGGGTTGGGGGGGCGGGAGTTGTTTCTTGATAGCTTTAGGTAAGATCGTTTTGATAAAGGGCCTGCCTGTTGGGGCCCGTAGCCCTGCAGTGTTCCTAATTCTTATGTTTTTTAGTTCTTAAAATTTTAAGAAAATTTCCCCAAAACTGTAGGGATCTATCGAAGTACGGGCATTTTCCACATCAGCCCTCCTGGCCCTATATCACTCCTTATTTACCCCCATCTCACCTATGGAAAATTTTTGCATGGGGCTCAACAACAGTTAACCATCTAACCACAAATTACCCCAAAAAAAGGCTGCAGTTAAATGATAACAAATTCCACTACAGCAGCACACTCCCCAAAATTCCCAAAAAACAAACCTCTCACCATACAAAAAATCCCTACTTATTTCTGCACCTATTACATACATAGAACACTTAACTCTGATATTAACCCCCCCCTCAAACATCTCCTTGCCAACCCAAAAAACAATGACCATAAACACAAGGCCAGACCTCTTTGATTTTCCTCTGTTCATCTCACCTAGCAAAAACTCAATGCACAAAAAGGGCCCCAAAACTGGAATTTTTTACCTGTAAATATAAAAGAAACTACCCCGTTTATAAATTCAAGTCTCTACTCAAAGACCTTACCACCCAAAACCAAAAAATACGAATAAAAGAACCTTATAAATTTTATATTTTTAAAAGTTTTCTCACAATTATATCCAAAAAGTTAAACCTAAAACCCAACTAACTTTTATTTTTAAATACACACCTAACAAATCCTTCATTGACCTGTCTTTGGGAATACTCACTTTTGCTTTTTTAGTAATCTGTTTACATTATGTTTTTTCACTGACTTCATCATTTCTTAAAAAAATCTTAATTAATTTTAAGCCCCCCCGTAATGCTAGCATAGTAAAGGCTTTGGGATACGCTCTTATCTGTATTTTTTTTTACCCCTGAGTGGCCAAATTTAAATAAATAAATAAATAAATAAATAAAAAAATAAATAAATTTCACCTCCTGAGAGTATATAAAATTTATACTTCACTTCAAACTTCACATTGTTTCCCGACTAAGGAAAAAATACTCTTCTCCAGGGTGAGGGACTGACCCCCTCAAAACTGTCTTCAAGGAGATGGACTGATTACATGTCTTTACAGCCTGGTTTTTGACGGTGGGGGTTTATGACTGGGTTTTGACGGGGGGGTTTATGACTGGTTTTTGGGCTGGTATTTTATGCCCTTTTAATTTCAAGCAGTGTTAAGTTCATATACAGTTCTACCAACAGTAAGTAGGTTCCCAGGGGTTTGGTGACTCAAACAGAACAATCTTGTATTACAAGTATGGGGGTACTAGCATAGTAAGGTATTCTGGTAAACACAAATACAGTTACATAGGAAAATACTTAACCCTGGCACTTTTTTAATTATTTAGGTACCTAAATACAGTTCACAAAGTATCATACGTAGTAGATAATTAAAAACAAAGAACGAAGGAACACTGCAGAAGGCCTACGGGGCCCCTGCGAGACAGGTCCAATCTCCTACCGCTTAAGCCAAACACCCAACCTAGTCAGGCCCGGCAATTTACTTAAAGGAGGGAAAACGGCAACCGACCTGGAGCACAAGCTACAGGTCTAACCAACCCACCCACATCCACTCATGTATTTACCAACCATTTTTAAAGCTACACAACGTTCTGGCCTCTATCACGACTTGGGAGTTTTTTTCCACTCATCCCAACTCTTTACCAAACCATACTTTTCCCAACCTTCCTGAATCTGAATTTTTCCAACTTAAAAACCCTTGCTGCGAGTCCTGTCTAGGCTAGTATTTTCAGCACACTATTTACATTCCCCGTAGATCGCATTGTGAAGTAAAAAGATTTTAGTCCCGGTTAGTTAGTTTAATATGTTTTTAAGCACCCCCCCTAAACCCCTCCTGTGGGGGTAGTCAAAAAAATTACAGAGGGACATAAGGGTCCAGGGGCGGAAACCCCCAAAATTTTTTTAAGCTGAGCAAGTTACAGAGGTAAAGAACTCACAATTTACAAAAGAATGAAATCACAATTTACAAAGGTAATGAACCCAGGTAGGTCTGGTCACAACATGACAAGTTACAAAGGGATTACAGATTACAGAGGTAGTAATGGGGGCCCGGGGGCGGGCCCCCAAAGTTTTGATAGCTGAATAGGGACAAAGGAATGAACTCACAATTTTTAAGGGAATGAATTCTGTAGAAGGGGTTTCTTACGTTTATACTGGCACAATCGAACAAATTATAGTTAATAGCAATTCACACTTCCACACCCGGTCACAACTGTAGGGTTATTGGTGCAAATATTGATTGTTTATCACCACACACACACAACCACAACCCCCACACACACAACACCACCACACACACAAACAACACACAACCACAAAAAGGTGAGAAAACACACAGCCACAGACAACAGACCACACACACTCAACACAACACACCCACACTCACACACACAACAACACACAGGTACAAAGGAACACCACAATTACACGACAACAATGCCTTTAGTTTAATTCTGTATTATGACCCCATACCCACCTGATGGGCGTAGTCACACATTAACCGGTCACACTGTGGTTGCTGGTAGCCACATACACCTTGGAGGTAGTCAAAAATTTCCAAAGGACAAAGGCCAGTACTACCCCAAAGTTACTGATACTAGAACTAGTACATAGGTAATGAACCCAGTTAATGTGTTAGCTACAAGTACTTAAACAAGGATCATAATGAAATCAGTCATTCTGAGCTTCACTTGGTAACCCTGGAATGTTGCAATTATGTATGATAGTGATTTAATGTTTAACGTGATTCTAATTAACTTACTTACAACTTGTGTTGTTCAATATTTATCTAGTGTGAGGTAATGTCTGAATTGTGGCCGGATAAGCACTCTTGATTGGGGTAGCTGGGCACTACTCATCTCTGTTGCGGTGGTCGGTATTAGGGCAAGTGACTTGGCTGTTGACTGTGGAGTTGATGTTGTGACTAGTTAGTTTAGAACTGGTAGACTGGTGTGTGGAGAATTTAAACTGTAGGGGAACATGAGTGGAGTTATTATTCTATTTGATCTGGCTGTTTTTTATGAAGGTATGGTTGTGGTTTGCATGGCGGGGTGATGGTAGGTATTTATGCCTTTGACGCGTGTCTATTATACACAGACTTGTCATTCTACCTAGCAAATGTCTGCTTTCAACTTGAGAAAATGTTTGTGATGTTTAAGACTGGTTTGAACTGGGCGTTTATGACTGGTTGTGACCTGGTGGTGGTTTATGACTGGTTGGTGACTGGTGGTGGTGGATTTAATGGGACTGGTGTGGTTTATAACGTGGTGTGACTGGTGGTGTTTATACCTGTTGTGACTGGTGGTGGTTTATGACTGTGTGACTGGTGGTGGTTATGACTGGTTGTGACTGGTGGTGGTTTTAGACTGGTTGTGACTGGTGGTGGTTTATCACTGTTGTGACTGTGGTGGTTTATGACTGGTTGTGACTGGTGGTGGTTTATGACTGGTTGTGCTGGTTGGTGGTTTATGACTGGTTGTGACTGGTGGTGGTTTATGACTGGTTGTGACTGGTGGTGGTTTATGACTGGTGTGACTGGTGGTGGTTTATTGACTGGTGTACTGGTGGTGGTTTATCACTGTTGTGACTGGTGGTGGTTTATACTGTGTGACTGGTGGTGGTTTATGACTGGTTGTTGACTGGTGGTGGTTTATGACTGGTTGTGACTGGTGGTGTTTATGACTGGTTGTGACTGGTGGTGGTTTATCACTGGTGGTGACTGGTGGTGGTTTATCACTGGTGGTGACTGGTGGTGGTTTATCACTGGTGGTGACTGGTGGTTTATCACTGGTGGTGACTGGTGGTGGTTTATGACTGGTTGTGACTGGTGGTAGTTTATGACTGGTTGTGACTGGTGGTGGTTTATCACTGGTGGTGACTGGTGGTGGTTTATCACTGGTTGTGACTGGTGGTGGTTTATCACTGGTTGTGACTGGTGGTGGTTTATGACTGGTTGTGACTGGTGGTGGTTTATGACTGGTTGTGACTGGTGTGGTTTATGACGTTGTGACTGGTGTGGTTTATGACTGGTTGTGACTGGTGGTGGTTTGTGACTGGTGGTGGTTTATCACTGGTGGTGACTGGTGGTGGTTTATCACTGGTGGTGACTGGTGGTGGTTTATCACTGGTGGTGACTGGTGGTGGTTTATCACTGGTGGTGGTTTATGACTGGTTGTGACTGGTGGTGGTTTATGACTGGTTGTGACTGGTGGTGGTTTATGACTGGTTGTGACTGGTGGTGGTTTATCACTGGTTGTGACTGGTGGTGGTTTATGACTGGTGGATGGTGTGTATCACTGGTGACTGGTGGTGGTTTATACTGTTGTGACTGGTGGTGGTTTATGACTGGTTGTGACTGGTGGTGGTTTATCACTGGTTGTGACTGGTGGTGGTTTATGACTGGTTGTGACTGGTGGTGGTTTATGACTGGTTGTGACTGGTGGTGGTTTATGACTGGTTGTGACTGGTGGTGGTTTATGACTGGTTGTGACTGGTGGTGGTTTATGCACTGGTGTGACTGGTGGTGGTTTATGACTGGTTGTACTGGTGGTGGTTTATGACTGGTGTGGTGGTTTATACTGGTGACTGTGGTGTTTATCACTGGTTGTGACTGGTGGTGGTTTATCACTGGTTGTGACTGGTGGTGGTTTATGACTGGTTGTGACTGGTGGTGGTTTATGACTGGTTGTGACTGGTGGTGGTTTATCGACTGGTTGTGACTGGTGTGGTTTATCACTGGTTGTGACTGGTGGTGGTTTATGACTGGTTGTGACTGGTGGTGGTTTGTGACTGGTGGTGGTTTATCACTGGTTGTGACTGGTGGTGGTTTATGACTGGTGGTGGTTTATCACTGGTGACTGGTGGTTTATCACTGGTTGTGACTGGTGGTGGTTTATCACTGGGTGACTGGTGGTGGTTTATGACTGGTTGTGACTGGTGGTGGTTTATGACTGGTTGTGACTGGTGGTGGTTTATCACTGGTGACTGGTGGTGGTTTATGACTGGTTGACTGGTGGTGGTTTATCACTGGTTGTGACTGGTGGTGGTTTATCACTGGTTGTGACTGGTGGTGGTTTATCACTGGTGACTGGTGGTGGTTTATCACTGGTGACTGGTGGTGGTTTATGACTGGTTGTGACTGGTGGTGGTTTATGACTGGTTGTGACTGGTGGTGGTTTATCACTGGTTGTGACTGGTGGTGGTTTATGACTGGTTGTGACTGGTGGTGGTTTATGACTGGTTGTGACTGGTGGTGGTTTGTGACTGGTGGTGGTTTATCACTGGTTGTGACTGGTGGTGGTTTATCACTGGGTGACTGGTGGTGGTTTATGACTGGTTGTGACTGGTGTGTTTATGACTGGTTGTGACTGGTGGTGGTTTATGACTGGTTGTGACTGGTGGTGGTTTATGACTGGTTGTGACTGGTGGTGGTTTATGACTGGTTGTGACTGGTGGTGGTTTATCACTGGTTGTGACTGGTGGTGGTTTATCACTGTGTGACTGGTGGTGTTATCACGGGTGACTGTGGTTTATGACTGGTTTGTGACTGGTGGTGGTTTATGACTGGTTGTGACTGGTGGTGGTTTATGACGTGGTTTATCATTGGTTGTGACTGGTGGTGGTTTATCACTGGGTGACTGGTGTGGTTTATGACTGGTTGTGACTGTGGTGGTTTATGACTGGTTGTGACTGGTGGTGGTTTATGACTGTTGTGACTGGTGGTGGTTTATGACTGGTTGACTGGTGGTGGTTTATGACTGGTTGTGACTGGTGGTGGTTTATGACTGGTTGTGACTGGTGGTGGTTTATCACTGGTTGTGACTGGTGGTGGTTTATGACTGGTTGTGACTGGTGGTGGTTTATCACTGGTTGTGACTGGTGGTGGTTTATCACTGGGTGACTGGTGGTGGTTTATGACTGGTTGTGACTGGTGGTGGTTTATGACTGGTTGTGACTGGTGGTGGTTTATGATGTGGTGGTTTATCACTGGTTGTGACTGGTGGTGGTTTATCACTGGTTGTGACTGGTGGTGGTTTATCACTGGGTGACTGGTGGTGGTTTATGACTGGTTGTGACTGGTGGTGGTTTGACTGGTTGTGACTGGTGGTGGTTTATGACTGGTTGTGACTGGTGGTGGTTTATCACTGGTTTGACTGGTGTGTTTATCATGGTGTGACTGTGGTGTTATGACTGGTTGTGACTGGTGGTGGTTTATCACTGTGGTTGTGACTGGTGGTGGTTTATCACTGGTTGTGACTGGTGGTGGTTTATCACTGGTTATGACTGGTGGTGGTTTATCACTGGTTGTGACTGGTGGTGGTTTATCACTGGTGGTGGTTTATGACTGGTTGTGACTGGTGGTGGTTTATCACTGGTGGTGGTTTATGACTGGTTGTGACTGGTGGTGGTTATGACGTGTTGTGACTGGTGGTGGTTTATGACTGGTTGTGACTGGTGGTGGTTTATGACTGGTTGTGACTGGTGGTGGTTTATGACTGGTTGTGACTGGTGGTGGTTTATCACTGGTTGTGACTGTGGTGGTTTATCAGGTTGTGATGTGGTTTATCACTGGTTGACTGGTGGTGGTTTATGACTGGTTGTGACTGTGGTGGTTTACGACTGGTTGTGACTGGTGGTGGTTTATCACTGTTGTTGTGACTGGTGGTGGTTTATCACTGGTTGTGACTGGTGGTGGTTTATCACTGGTTGTGACTGGTGGTGGTTTATGACTGGTTGTGACTGGTGGTGGTTTATGACTGGTTGTGACTGGTGGTGGTTTATCACTGGGTGACGTGGTGGTTTATCACTGTGGTTGTGACTGGTGGTGGTTTATCACTGGTGACTGGTGGTTTATTACCGTGGTTGTGACTGGTGGTGGTTTATCACTTTGGTTGTGACTGGTGGTGGTGGTTTATCACTGTGGTTGTGACTGGTGGTTTATCAGTGGTTGTGACTGGTGGTGGTTTATCAGTGGTTGTGACTGGTGGTGGTTTATCAGTGATTGTGACTGGTGGTGGTTTATCAGTGGTTGTGACTGGTGATGGTTTATCAGTGGTTGAATGGTAATGGTTTATCAGTGGTTGTGACTGGTGATGGTTTATCAGTGGTTGTGACTGGTGGTGGTTTATCACTGTGGTTGTGACGTGGTGGTTTATCACTGTGGTTGTGACTGGTGGTGGTTTATCACTGGTTGTGACTGGTGGTGGTTTATCACTGGTTGTGACTGGTGGTGGTTTATCACTGTGGTTGTGACTGGGTGTTTATCACTGTTGTGACTGTGGTGGTTATCACTGTGTTGTGACTGGTGGTGGTTTATCACTGGTTGTGACTGGTGGTGGTTTATCAGTGGTTGTGACTGGTGGTGGTTTATCACTGTGCTTGTGACTGGTGGTGGTTTATCACTGTGGTTGTGATTGGTGGTGGTTTATCACGTGGTTGTGACTGGTGGTGGTTTATCACTGTGGTTGTGACTGGTGGTGGTTTATCACTGTGGTTGTGACTGGTGGTGGTTTATCACTGTGGTTGTGACTGGTGGTGGTTTATCACTGTGGTTGTGACTGGTGGTGTTTATCACTGTGGTTTTGACTGGTGGTGGTTTATCACTGTGGTTGTGACTGGTGGTGGTTTATCACTGTGGTTGTGACTGTGATGGTTTATCACTGGTTGTGACTGGTGGTGGTTTATCACTGTGGTTGTGACTGGTGATGGTTTATCACTGTGGTTGTGACTGGTGGTGGTTTATCACTGTGGTTGTGACTGGTGGTGGTTTATCACTGTGGTTGTGACTGGTGGTGGTTTATCACTGTGGTTGTGACTGGTGGTGGTTTATCACTGTGGTTGTGACTGGTGGTGGTTTATCACTGTGGTTGTGACTGGTGGTGGTTTATCACTGTGGTTGTGAATGGTGGTGGTGGTTTATCACTGTGGTTGACTGGTGGTGGCTTATCAGTGGTTGTGACTGGTAGTGGTTTACAAGAACATAAGAACGAAGGAACACTGTAGCAGGCCTACTGGCCCATGCGAGGCAGGTCCAAGTCTCCTACCGGCTTAAGCCAATGCACCCAACCCAGTCAGGTCAGGTCACATTGACTTAAGGGAGGAACACGGCAACCGACCTGGTAGCACAAGCTATCAGGTCCAACTCGCACCCACCCACATCCACTCATGTATTTATCCAACCTATTTTTAAAGCTACACAACGTTCTGGCCTCTATAACTGTACTCGGGAGTTTGTTCCACTCATCCACAACTCTATTACCAAACCAGTACTTTCCTATATCCTTCCTGAATCTGAATTTTTCCAACTTAAAACCATTGCTGCGAGTCCTGTCTAGGCTAGATATTTTCAGCACACTACTTACATCCCCTTTATTCCTGTCTTCCATTTATACACCTCAATCATATCCCCCCTAATTCTACGTCTTTCTAGAGAGTGCAGATTCAGGGCCCTTAGTCTATCCTCATAGGGAAGGTTTCTGATACATGGGATCAACTTTGTCATCCTCCTTTGTACATTTTCCAGAGCATTTATATCCATTCTGTAATACGGTGACCAAAACTGTGCAGCATAATCTAAATGAGGCCTAACCAAGGATGTATAGAGTTGAAGAACAACCTGAGGACTCCCATTATTTATGCTTCTTGATATGAAGCCAAGGATTCTATTAGCTTTATTGCGAACACTTATGCACTGTTGTCTTGGTTTCAGATTACTGCTAACCAGAACTCCTAAATCTTTTTCGCAATCCGTAATATTAAGATCTACATTATTTAGTTTATATGTGGCATGGTTATTGTCCTGTCCAACATTTAGAACTTTGCATTTGTCTATATTAAACTGCATCTGCCACCTCTCCGACCACTGCATCAGTCTATTCAAATCTTCCTGGAGTGCTCTAATGTCCTTGTCAGAATGAATTCGACGGCCTATTTTGGTGTCATCGGCAAACTTGCTGATGTCGCTCTTTATGCCCTCATCTATGTCGTTTATGTATATTGTGGAGAGCAGGGGGCCCAACACTGACCCCTGTGGAACACCGCTCGTGACGCTTCCCCACTCTGATTTCTCCCCATTTATGCAAAAACTCTGCTGCCTATTTGTCAACCATGCCTCTATCCAGGAAAAAATTTCTCCTATTCCATGTGCCTTAATTTTCCTCAATAGTCTCTGATGTGGGACCTTGTCAAAAGCCTTACTGAAGTCCATATACACAATATCATATTCATTACCATGATCAACCTCCTCAAATACCTTAGTGAAAAAAGTTAATAAATTCGTAAGGCAGGAACGCCCCTTTGTAAAACCATGCTGAGATTCGTTGATTAATTTATGCTTTTCAAGGTGGCTACGAACTGCCTCGGCAATTATTGATTCCATAAATTTTCCCACTATGGAGGTTAGGCTTATTGGTCTATAGTTCTAAGCTAAGGACCTGTCACCTGCTTTGAAAATAGGTATCACATTTGCCATTTTCCACTTATCTGGCACCATGCCAGTTTGTAGTGATATGTTGAAAAGATTAGCCTAAGGTTTGCTAAGCTCCTCTTTACATTCCTTTAGAACCCTTGCATACAGTTCATCAGGGCCTGGGGATTTGTTAGGTTTTAATTTATATATTTGCCTAAGGACCATGTCACTTGTGACTCTAATCGTGCACAGTTTATTATCGTCCTGTTCCACATAATTTATCATTTCTGGAATATCGCTGGTATCCTCCTGTGTAAAAACTGAGAGGAAGTATGTGTTAAAACTTCAACACATTTCCTTATCACTGTCAGTGAGCTGACCCGAGGAACTTTTGAGTGGGCCTATCTTGTCCCTGATCTTACTTCTGTATACCTGAAAGAATCCTTTTGGGTTAGTCTTCGAATCTCTTGCAACTTGAACCTCATAATCTCTCTTTGCTTTTCTAATTCCTTTTTTTATTTCTCTCTAACTGAATATATCGATTTCTTAATTGCCCCTCCCCTCTTTTGATTTGCCTATATATGCCTCTCTTTTGACCAGTTAGATATTTTAATCTATTGTTCATCCATTTAGGATCATTTTTGTTTGATCTGATTTCCCTATTTGGAACATAATTTGACTGAGCAGCTAGAACTATGCCCTGGAAAGCGTCATATCGGCAACCATCACCACCTACCTGACCCTTAGTCAGGTCATTCCAGTTCAGCCCACCTAAGTAATTTTTCAGTCCTATGAAACCAGCCAAGCGGAAGTCAGGGACAGAGACTTGATTGCCATTATTAGGGGAATTCCATGATATATTAAAACTGAGTGATTTGTGATCACTTTCCCCAAGCTCATCATTAACCTCAAGATTATTAATTAGTGTTTCCCTGTTGATAAATTAGACACATGTGCAACTCTTGGGTATCTTTATTGAGGAAACGTTTCGCCACACAGTGGCTTCATCGGTCCATACAAAGGAGAATCTTGAAGAACAGGAGGAGAATGAGGTAATCAGTCCCTCAACCTTGAGTCGATGTGGTCAGTCCATCAATCTTGAATAGAATTCTATTCCAAACCACACCAAACCAAACCAACAGATACAGATACTAATGCCGGAAAAAAAATCCCCCCCCCAGTACCAACAATACCACCAGTCCGATAACATTCTTCTTTGCAAATATACAGGGTCTAAAGCCAGCAACAAACAACAAAATACCTTTCATCCGTGGACTGCTTGCAGAGGCAAAGGCAATGTTCGCGGCTTTCACTGAGACCCACATAAAGGATCACTTGGACAACGAAATATGGATCCCAGGTTACAACCTATACAGATGTGACAGAGTGAACAGGCAAAAGGGGGGGTTGGCCTGTACATTGCAGAGTCACTTGTTTGCACAGAACTGCTAAATGCCTCAAATGATGTAGTGGAAGTTTTAGCAGTAAAGGTCGAGAACCAAAACCTAGTCATTGTGATAGTCTACAAGCCTCCGGATGCAACATCCCAGCAATTCCAGGAACAGCTGTTAAAAATTGACCACTGTCTGGAAAACCTTCCAGCTCCTGCACCCAACATCTTGCTCCTGGGGGATTTCAACTTAAGGCACCTAAAATGGAGGAATATAGCAAATAATATTGTTGCAGTAATAACACCAGGAGGCAGCTCTGATGAAAACTCACACTCCCGCGAGCTTTTAAATCTCTGCACAAAATTCAATTTAAACCGCAAATAATAGAGCCTACTAGACTGGAAAATACACTAGACCTCATCTTCACTAACAATGATGATCTGATAAGAAATATCACCATATCAAAAACAATATACTCAGATCACAACATAATTGAGGTTCAGTCATGTATGCGCGGAGCCCCAGACCGACATAATGAGATTAGTCACGAGGGAGCATTCACCAAATTCAACTTCAATAACAAAAACATAAAGTGGGACCAAGTAAACCAAGTCCTAACCGATATAAGCTGGGAAGATATACTAAGCAACACAGACCCCAACTTATGCCTAGAACAGATTAACTCGGTAGCACTCGATGTATGCACAAGGCTTATTCCTCTAAGAAAAAGGAGAGTAGATGTAAAACAGAAAGAGACAGGCGCTCCCTTTACAGGCGACGGAAAAGAATAACAGAGCGGCTAAAAGAGTCAATATATCTGAAATGCGTAGGGAGACACTGTCAGAGAAATAGCAAGCATCGAACTTAAGCTAAAAGAATCCTTTAGGAGTCAGGAATCGCGGGAAGAACTAAAAGCCATAAATGAAAATCGAAAGAAACCCAAAGTATTTCTTCTCCTATGCCAAATCAAAATCGAGAACAACGTCCAGTATTGGGCCCCTACTTAAACAAGATGGTCCTACACAGATGACAACAAGGAAATGAGTGAGCTACTCAAGTCCCAATATGACTCAGGTTTTAGCAAGCCGCTAAACCAGACTGAGAGTCGAAGATCAAAATGAATTTTTTATGAGAGAGCCACAAAATTGATTAACAAGCCTATCCGATGTTATCCTGACGCCAAATGACTTCGAACAGGCGATAAATGACATGCCCATGCACTCTGCCCCAGGGCCAGACTCATGGAACTCGTGTTCATCAAGAACTGCAAGAAGCCCCTATCACGAGCCTTTTCCATCCTATGGAGAGGGAGCATGGACACGGGGGTCGTCCCACAGTTACTAAAAACAACAGGACATAGCCCCACTCCACAAAGGGGGCAGTAAAGCAACAGCAAAGAACTACAGACCAATAGCACTAACATCCCATATCATAAAAATCTTTGAAAGGGTCCTAAGAAGCAAGATCACCACGCATCTAGAAACCCATCAGTTACACAACCCAGGGCAACATGGGTTTTAGAAACAGGTCGCTCCTGTCTGTCTCAACTATTGGACCACTACGACAAGGTCCTAAATGCACTAGAAGACAAAAAGAATGCAGATGTAATATATACAGACTTTGCAAAAGCCTTCGACAAGTGTGACCATGGCGTAATAGCGCACAAAATGCGTGCTAAAGGAATAACAGGAAAAGTCGGTCGATGGATCTATAATTTCCTCACTAACAGAACACAGAGAGTAGTCGTCAACAGAGTAAAGTCCGAGGCAGCTACGGTGAAAAGCTCTGTTCCACAAGGCACAGTACTCGCTCCCATCTTGTTCCTCATTCTTATATCCGACATAGACAAGGATGTCAGCCACAGCACCGTGTCTTCCTTTGCAGATGACACCCGAATCTGCATGACAGTGTCTTCCATTGCAGACACTGCAAAGCTCCAGGCAGACATCAATCAAATCTTTCAGTGGGCTGCAGAAAACAATATGAAGTTCAACGATGAGAAATTTCAATTACTCAGATAGGTAAACATGAGGAAATTAAATCTTCATCAGAGTACAAAACAAATTCTGGCCACAAAATAGAGCGAAACACCAACGTCAAAGACCTGGGAGTGATCATGTCGGAGGATCTCACCTTCAAGGACCATAACACTGTATCAATCGCATCTGCTAGAAAAATGACAGATGGATAATGAGAACCTTCAAAACTAGGGAGGCCAAGCCCATGATGACACTCTTCAGGTCACTTGTTCTATCTAGGGTGGAATATTGCTGCACACTAACAGCACCTTTCAAGGCAGGTGAAATTGCCGACCTAGAAAATGTACAGAGAACTTTTACGGCGCGCATAACGGAGATAAAACACCTCAATTATTGGGAGCGCTTGAGGTTCCTAAACATGTATTCCCTGGAACGCAGGAGGAGAGATACATGATTTATATACACCTGGAAAATCCAAGAGGGACTAGTACCGAACTTGCACACGAAAATCACCCACTACGAAAGCAAAAGACTTGGCAGACGATGCACCATCCCCCCAATGAAAAGCAGGGGTGTCACTAGCACGTTAAGAGACCATACAATAAGTGTCAGGGGCCCGAGACTGTTCAACTGCCTCCCAGCACACATAAGGGGGATTACCAACAGACCCCTGGCAGTCTTCAAGCTGGCACTGGACAAGCACCTAAAGTCAGTTCCGGATCAGGTGGGCTGTGGCTCGTATGTTGGTTTGCGTGCAGCCAGCAGCAACAGCCTGGTTGATCAGGCTCTGATCCACCAGGAGGCCTGGTCTCAGACCGGGCCGCGGGGGCGTTGACCCCCGGAACTCTCTCCAGGTAAACTCCAGGTAAACTCCAGGTGGTGGTGGTTTATCACTGGTGACTGGTGGTGGTTTATCACTGTGGTTGTGACTGGTGGTTTATCAGTGGTTGTGACTGGTGGTGGTTTATCACTGTTTATCACTTTATCACTGAATACCTTCCACATTCCCCCACCCTCCCACAGGCACTGTATAATCTTACGGGTTTAACACTTCCTCCTTGATTATAATAATTAAATTTTTTGTGGGTTGTCGTGGTTGATAGGTGCGTCAGAAATCACCGTTGGATCCCTTGCACGTAAAGCATTTGAAGGGTTATAAAGACATACAAATTACAGTTCTCAGTATCCTCTTAACTTGTTTTGCTTGAGCTTTAAATTGCCTGCACAAAATAACTTCTGTAAGCTCACTAAAACTTTCTATTTAGTGTATTTCATATTTCCTCTTCAGTAGTAGTGTTGCCATCCCTAATTCTTTGTATTATGTCTGTTTCCGTTTTTACAACCCCCCCCCCCCCAAAAAAAAAAAATGGTTTAGTTGTCTCCGTCAACTACATATATCTTTGTCAGTTCTTTTCTTATTTATTATTTATTTTTGGCTTGTTTATATTCCTGATCAGTCTCAATATTGGCCTGCTTCCTATATTTTTTAATGTTTTCTTTATTTTTCGTAGTACTCCAGCTCTTTCCATTGAACCAGTATTTAATATCTCTAATTTTACCCATTTATGAAATAAACTTCATGATACTATTTTCATAAATATTGCATAACTCTGTATGCATAATTTATATCTTGTGCATTGTAATATTTTCCAATGTTTCTCTAAAGTTCAGAACTGCCGTAAGTATTGTAGTTTCCTCTTATAATTTAGTTCTTTCTTTTTTCTCGCCCAAATCATATTTAACGTAAATTAATTTCAATAAAACATGTTCACTTTCCAGCTATAGTTACTGGCAACTATTCTGCAGAAGTTTGACATTATTGTATACTTTTCAATGCATATAACATGTGTACATCATGAATTTATAATTTTTTGTGCAAATTTTTATTATGAGTGGTACTAATGAAAATTGGTTAGATTAGGTTAGGTTACACTAGGTTAAGTTTGGTAATGTTAGGTTACATAACCTGAAAGTGTCACCTGTCTTGAGACTTCTTGATGTGCATTATGACCTAAATAAATTATGCATTTTCCACATCTTCCAAAATACCAATTTGTACAAGAAATGATTACTTATTCTGCAACATACATAGGTTATAAATATTTTACTGTGAAATAATGACTAAATTCCAAAGTACAGTGGACCCCCGCATAACGATCAGCTCCCAACTCTACCAATTATGTAAGTGTATTTTTGTAAGTGCTTTTGTAGGTGTATTTTTGGGGGTCTGAAACGGACTAATCTAATTCACAATATCTCTTGTGGGAACAAATTCGGTGTATAACGGCGCCCAAACAGATTTCTGGATTGAAATAATATCATTATCCGGGGGTCCACTGTATTTATAGTTCTCGGGTTTTAGATCATTTAAAAATTTATTCTTTTGGTCACAAATGTGAAGTCTTGATGGCTTATTGCCATCTCTCGCATGTCATTTCATTTGTATGCTGATACATAAAAGCCTGCCATATGTTGAGGAACTGACCATTTACAGATATTTACAGTTCTTACCTTATAGGTTGCCTATTTCCGAAGACAATAACTTTCCTTGGATTGCACAGGGAGGGAGAGGATGAAAGAACTCCAATGGAAATAAGCCACAATGCTTTTTTTTTTTATTCTGGCTACGAACTGGACAGTATCCCCCCCCCCCCCCGAAAAAAAACATATCCCACCAAGGCAGGGTGACCTAAAATGAAAAACCTTTCTTTTTAAACTTAGTAATTTATACAGGAGGGGTTACTAGCCTCTCACTCCCAGCATTTTAGTCACCTCTTACAAAGGAGAAGTATTTGAATTTTATCCAAGCCGATTTGTAAACAAGAAGGTGAGAATTTTATCCAATCTGATTTGTAAGTATGAAGGTGAGAACCTAGTGCTACTAGTATCCTGGTCCATATGTATAAATATATTGTACAGTGGACCCTCGGTTATCGGCTGTTCCTGTTGCCGGCCTACTCGGTGATCGGCCTGTTTTTCGGCTCCCAATGATCGGCCGTTATTTCTGTGATTGGTAGTTTTGAACGCGTCTGCCGGCTGGGGCCCACTTGCGAGTGCGCGTCAGTTTGGCTATGGCTTTCGGTGCGTGAGGAAGCTTCTACTCATTCATCTAAATATTCGCTGTTTTTCATTGTTTTTTTGTTGTGGGACCATCAGCTTCAAGTAAGTTCCTAGTAAGTTCCTGTAGTGAAGAAAGTGAGACTACATACATCGAATGTGTTTGTGTTGTTGTGTCCATTGTTTTTTGTGGACCTACTTCAGATGACCTGTATCCTGATGACTGATGAACCGGGACTGCCGCTGGATGGTTAGCTGACTCTGGATGACCTGACTGACTGACCTACCTGACTGACCTGACCTGGACTGACTGACCTGGGACCTGACCTGACGACTGACTGACTGCCTGACTGACTGACCTGACCTGGACTGACTGACTGGACTGACTGACCTGGACTGACTGACTGACTGACTGACTGACTGACTGACTGACTGACTGACTGACTGACTGACTGACTGCCCTGACTGACTGACCTGACTGACTGACCTGACTGGACTGACTGCTGACTGACTGACCTGGACTGACTGACTGACTGACTGACTGACTGGACTGACTGACTGACTGACTGGACTGAGACTGACTGACTGACTGGACTGACCTGACTGACTGGACTGACCTGACTGACTGACTGACTACTGCCCTGATACTGACCTAAACTGACCTGACTGCCCTGACTGGACTGACTGACTGACTGACTGACTGACTGACCTGACTGACTGACTGACTGACCTGACTGACTGACCTGACTGACTGACTGACCTGACTGACCTGACTGACCTGACTGACTGGACTGACCTGACTGACTGGACTGACCTGACTGACTGGACTGACCTGACTGACTGGACTGACCTGACTGACTGGACTGACCTGACTGGACTGACCTGACTGGACTGACCTGACTGGACTGACCTGACTGGACTGACCTGACTGGACTGGACTGACCTGACTGGACTGACCTGACTGACCTGACTGGACTGACCTGACTGACTGGACTGACCTGACTGGACTGACCTGACTGGACTGACCTGACTGACTGGACTGACCTGACTGGACTGACCTGACTGACTGACCGACCTGACTGACCTGACTGTCTGTCTGTGTCTGGCATTCCAGAAGCCAACATAAGTCTTCAATAAATGGATGTAATTCTGATTTAATTGTTAAAAAGAAAATTTTATTTGGTGAATATTTTTGTCTGGAACGGATTAATTGTAATTACATTAATTCTTGTGGGAAATATTATTTCGGTTTTCGGCCATCTCGGTTTTAGGCCAAGCTTCTGGAACGGATTGTGGCCGATAGCTGAAGGTCCACTGTATACTATACACTTTTACTGACTAGGACAGGCCTTGCAGACCCATTACCTATCTGTAAATAGTCTGCCAAATTGTGAAAAATATTTATATTCTCATTTGGTAGCATTTATGTATAATTAAGTTTCTCGTGTATATTATCTCCTTAATTAAAATTGTTTTTCTCCTTAGTCATTAAACAAATATTTTGTTTTCAGGCAAGATGACATTAAACAGAAAAGTCTTGAAACGTGTGCATTCGCCACTTAAGT
Organism: Cherax quadricarinatus; assembly: GCF_026875155.1. Lineage (NCBI taxonomy): Eukaryota > Metazoa > Arthropoda > Malacostraca > Decapoda > Parastacidae > Cherax > Cherax quadricarinatus. The sequence goes on along the minus strand of NC_069400.1, from coordinate 5,416,830 downwards.
CCCCAAAGCGAAATAATACTTCATTGCGCAAGAAGGCGCTCATTAGGCAGTTAAATGATGAAGTGCAGTTTGGTGCAGCATCTAAAGCTAATCTAAAAGTGGTTGTCAGGGTTCGGCCTCAAAACAAGTATGAAGAGGAGAATAATGCAAGGTAAGCAATACTTTTAATTCTTGAAGTACGTACTAACATGGGAGGGAGAAATGACTGGTGTTGTCCTCACCGGCACAACTAAGGTTAGTGTGTTGAAGGAGGTGGTCCTACTTCTCCAGGAGGAAATCAGGAGTCTGAAGGTTCACCTTCATGAGTTTGGGAGTGTGTGAGAGGTGGCTGGAGTGGGTGAGGGGAATGAGGGGCTACCAGCAGTGAGGAGCAGTCCAGCACCTACTACAAGTAGCGAGTGGTTCCTAGTAATGGGAAGAGCATCAAAATAAGGAAGATTAAGAGAAAAGATTTGAAGGTAGGAAATTGCTTCTCTGTTCTTCAAGACGAGTGTACAGTGGTACCCAGAGTTTCAGCCATAATTCATTCTAGAAGGCTGTTCGAGTGCCCTTACCGAGCGAATTTGTTCCCATAAGAAATACTTAAAATACACTTGCATAATTGTTCGAGTTGGGAGCTGTACGAAACTTGGGGTACCACTGTACTTTAGTTGGCAGTGAAGATAAAGGTACTACTTCCCTTACTAAGAGGTAAGTGCATTCTTGTGATTGGTGACTCACAGGTAAGATATATGGACCATGCTTTCTGTAATAGGAATAAAGTGAGACTTTGTTTTCCTGGAGATAGTGTTGGTGACATAGTCAACAGGTTGGATAATGTCAGGTAATGGGAACAAGCCCATTATATGTCTCAATGCTGGTGGAAATGATATCGGGAAAGGTATGAGAGAAGAGCTGCTAGATAAGTACAGGTCGGCTATAGATTTAATTATGTCTCAGGGAGGGGTCCCAATCATATGTAGCATCTTGCCTAGAAGGGGAGTGGTCAGTGAATGGATGTCTAGGGTAATTGGTGTAAATTGCTGGCTGGACACATACTGCAAGGAACTTGTAATCCCATTCATTGATAACTGGAGCAACTTTTGTGGCAAACGTATGTATGCCAGGGATGGGGTACATCTTTCTGGGGCAGAGGTGGTAACATTTGCCAACTCTGTCAAGAGGGTCATTGCTGACATGTCTAGGATTTTAAACTGACAGAAGATAGAGGTATGGGTGTGTGTGGGAAACAGTCAGGTTGCAGCACAATGGTTGGAAACAGTAAATGTTGAAGACATTATTCATCATAAAGTTACAAATAAAGACAATGGATCAGGTCAGCAAACAAAGGAAGACAGTAGAGGGCAGCAAGACTAGCTCCCTTAAGATTTGCTATACTAATAGCAGGAGTGTAAGAAATAAGATAGACGAGCCAAGATTAATTGCAAGTGCAGGAAGCATAGATATTATTGCTATAACAGAGAGGTGGCTCAATCTCAAAGATAAATGCCTTCTGAATGCCACATACATGGCTATATATTATTCCACACTGATAAGGTCAACAGGAAGGGTGGTGGATATAAAATTAGCCAGCCACTGAATCTGTTTGGTTACAGCTTCTTGAGGGCCATTAAAAAACTAATCTTGGGTGTGATTTACAGGCCCCAAAACCTTGACAGGGAATGCAGTAAGCTTTTATGGGACGAAATTCTTAAGGCATCTACATACGATATGATTCAGGATTGTTTTTTAAAACAGTTTGTGACAGAATCAACTAGAGAAAATAACCTGCTTGACTTGGTTCTTGCCAGCAGGGAATCGCTAATTAATAATCTTGAGGTTAATGATGAGCTTGGGGAAAGTGATCACAAATCAAGTCTGTCTGACTTCTGCTTGGCTGATTTCATAGGACTGGCAAATTACCTGGGTGGGCTGAACTGGAATGACCTGACATACCTGACCCATAGCTATGGGTCAGGTAAGTGGTGATGGTTGTTAAGACATTTTCCAGAGCATAGTTCTAGCTGCTCAGACAATTTGTTCCGAATAGGGAAATCAGATCAAAGAAAGATGATCCTATATGGATAAACAATAGATTAAAACATCTCATTGGTCAAGAGAGAGGCATATACAGGCAAATCAAAAGAAGAGATGGGCACTTAAGAAATCAATGTACGTACAGTAGAACCTTGGCTTATGAGCTTAGTCTGTTCCGTGACCTTATTCGTATCCTAATTTGTTCATATGCCGAGTCAATTTTACTCATTTAAATTAATTGAAATGCAATTAATCCGTTCCAGCCTCTCAGGAGGCATGACAAAATAATGCTGATATCAACTCTACAGCTTATTTATCTTAACAATTCATCTAATATGACATACTAAACAATATTAATAACAAACATGATATATACTCTAAAATGAATAAAATAGGCCATAATATGGCGAGTGATGATGCCAGCATCATCCACCATTTACTTTCCCACTATAGTATCTTCCCAGTCCATATCTGTACACCTAGCTTGTGTTTATCAATGATTAGTGGTGAGGTTGTCACATATGTAACCACAGGTGTGGTCAAGACAAATGTACAGTGGACCCCCGCATAGCGACCTTAATCCGTGCAAGAGGGCTGGCTGTTATGCGAAATGTTCGGTATGCGAATGAATTTTCCCCATAAGAAATAATGGAAATCAAATTAATCCGTGCAAGACACCCAAAAGTATGAAAAAAATTTTTTTTACCACATGAAATGTTAATTTTAATACACACAAACTGAAAAAGGCATGCACAATTACATGACACTTACTTTTATTGAAGATCTGGTGATGATTGATGGGATGGGAGGAGGGGAGAGAGAGTGTTAGTATTTAGAAGGGGAATCCCCTTCCATTAAGACTTGAGGTGTCGAGTCCTTTTCTGGGGTTACTTCCTTTCTTCTTTTAATGCCACTAGGACCAGCTTCAGAGTCACTGGACTTCTTTCGCACAACATATCTGTCCATAGTGGCCTGTACCTCTCGTTCCTTTATGACTTCCCTAAAGTGTTTCACAACATTGTCAGTGTAATAGTCACCAGCACGGCTTGCAATAGCTGTGTGAGGGTGATTTTCATCCATGAAGGTTTGCACTTCAAGCCACTTTGCACAGATTTCCTTAATCTTTGTAGTAGGCAATTTCTTCAATTTCTCTCTCCCCTCCTTCGAACCAGTTTCCTCAGGTCTGGCCTCTTGCTGTTGAAGTTGATCTATCAGCTCATCAGTGGTTAGTTCTTCATTGTCCTCCTCCACCAACTCTTCCACATCATCCCCACTAACCTCCAACCCTAAGGACTTTCCCAATGCCACAATGGATTCCTCAACTGGCATAATCCTCTCAGGGTTAGCCTCAAACCCTTCAAAATCACTTTTGTCTACACATTCTGGCCACAGTTTCTTCCAAGCACAGTTCAAGGTCTTCTTAGTCACTCCCTCCCAAACCTTACCTATAAGGTTTATACAATTGAGGATATTAAAGTGATCTCTCCAAAAGTCTCTTAGTCAGTTGAGTTTCTGAGGTCACTACAAAGCACCTTTCAAACAGAGCTTTTGTGTACAGTTTTTTGAAGTTTGCAATAACCTGCTGGTCCATGGGCTGCAGGAGAGGAGTGGTATTAGGAGGCAAAAACTTCACCTTAATGAATTTCATGTCCCCATAAAGTCGCTCTGCCACGTCTGTAGGATGACCAGGGGCATTGTCTAACACCAGGAGGCACTTAAGTTCTAATTTCTTTTCAGTTAGGTAATCTTTCACATTGGGGGCAAATGCATGGTGTAACCAGTCATAGAAAAAGTCCCTAGTGACCCATGTCTTACTGTTTGCCCTCCACAGCACACACAAATTCTCCTTGAGGACATTCTTTTGCCTGAACGCTCTGGGAGTTTCAGAGTGATACACTAATAAAGGCTTCACTTTGCAATCACCAGTAGCAATGGAACACATCAACAGAGTAAGCCTGTCTTTCATAGGCTTATGTCCTGGGAGTGCCTTTTCCTCCTGAGTAATGTAGGTCCTGCTTGGCATTTTCTTCCAAAACAGGCCTGTTTCATCACAATTAAACACTTGTTCAGGTTTCAGTCCTTCACTGTCTATGTACTCCTTGAATTCCTGCACATATTTTTCAGCTGCTTTGTGGTCCGAACTGGCAGCCTCACCATGCCTTATCACACTATGTATGCCACTACGCTTCTTAAATCTCTCAAACCAACCTTTGCTGGCCTTAAATTCACTCACATCATCACTAGTTGCAGGCATTTTTTTAATTAAATCCTCATGCAACTTCCTAGCCTTTTCGCTTATGATCGCTTGAGAAACGCTATCTCCTGCTAGCTGTTTTTCATTTATCCACACCAATAAGAGTCTCTCAACATCTTCTATCACTTGCGATCTCTGTTTCGAAAACACAGTTAAACCTTTGGCAAGAACAGCTTCCTTGATTGCCTTTCTGTTGCCCACAATAGTAGAGATGGTTGATTTGGGTTTCTTGTACAACCTGACCAGGTCGGCGACACGCACTCCACTTTCATACTTATCAATGATCTCTTTCTTCATCTCTATTGGAATTCTCACCCTTATTGCTGTAGGGTTGGAACTAGAAGCTTTCTTGGGGCCCATGGTCACTTATTTTCCAGATAAAGCACCGAAAACACTGTAATAATACGAAATATTCCGATTGTATGCTTGGATGTTACCGCGGAGGCTGGCTGGTAAACAATGCCACCGGCGGAACATATGAGGCTGGCTCAGGCCGCACATTGGACGCGTCTCGGACGAAGGGCGGTGAGCGGGTTTTTGGGCAGTATGTGAGGCAAAATTTTAGCGATCAAAGCGTCCTGTATGCGGATTGTATGGTATGCAATGCGTACGGTATGCGGGGGTCACTGTATATATATAAATGAAGACATGATCACTGGCCACAGTGGTGGTGGCAATGGTGAACTGCCTCACTCTGCTGCTGCCTTCATCTCTAGCTTTTTTCATTGTTTCTAATCGCTACCTGAGCTTCTTGCTGATTGTACTCAAATACTGTGTCTTCGGGTGTGGCATTGTGTAAGAAATTTGTACAATATAAAACAAAATTACGCGTCAAAAGGGTCTGCTGTGGTCACTCAGAGCGACACACCTCTTCTTTTTGACCCTTGGTTGGCACTGAGATAGCTGTGGTCTAACAGTTGTACCTACAGCCACCAAGAGGGTTACCAATTTGTATTTTGAAGCTTTTGGCACACAAATATGAAAAAATTTGTGAAATGATCTAAAAATGACATACTATTATTATTACCATTATATTGTATTATTATTGTCATAATTATTATTAGTAGTATGTACGTATTATAATTATTGTTAATTTAGGGAACTGGAGCATAGATCCAATTCCCTAGATCAAGGGCCCTTCACCAAGGAACCTCCCTTGAGGGGAAAGGACATATCCTGAAATTTTGTTTGTATCCTGAAGCAAAAAATACTGAATGAGTTTGTATCCTGAAAAGTTCACATGGTGGGGGCGTTCGTAAGCCGAGGTTCCACTGTAGTCAGAGAAATAAAAAGGAATAAGAAAAGCAGAGAGATTGAGGTGAAAGTTACAAGGGAATTGAAGACTAATCCAAAAGGATTGAGTATACAGAAGTAAGATTAAGGACAAGATAGGACCACTCAAAAGTTACTTGGGTCAGCTCACCGACAGTGATAAGGAATTTTTAACATTTACTTTCACTTTTTACACAGGAACATACTAGCGATATTCCAGAAATTAGTAAATTATGTAGAACAGGACGATAAACTGTGCACGATTAGGGTTACAAGTGACATGGTCCTTAGACGAATAGACAAATTAACCCTTTCAGGGTTTCGGCCGTACTAGTAAAGCTTACGCACCAGGGTTTTTGACATACTAGTACGCCTAAATTCTAGCGCCCTCAAATCTAGTGAGAGAAAGCTGGTAGGCCTACATATGAAAGAATGGGTCAATGTGGTCAGTGTGCGTGGTATAAAAAAAACCCTGCAGCACACACTGCGTAATGAGAAAAAAAAAACTTAGACCGTGTTTTTGGATTAAAACAGCGACTTTGCACTGTATTTTCGTATGGTATTTGTTGTTGTATTCTAGTTTTCCTGGTCTCAGTTTATAGAATGGAAGACATATTACAGAAATTGAGATGATTTTGACTGGTTTTACAAAGAAAAGTACCTTGAAATTGAGCTCAAAGTAGCAGAAATGTTTGATTTTTACCAAAGTTCAAAAGTAAACAAATCATGCTATGCGTCCAATACACGTCAACTGGTGAGTCTAATATTCTTTCACAAATGCGCTGATATTTTTTATACCATTTCTACACAAATGCAGTAGTCTGTATAACAGTAAATCTTCTAAATAACAAAAAAAGGCACAATACCGTGACTGGAACGATACACAAATAACCCGCACATAGAAGAGAGGAGCATATGATGACGTTTCGGTCTGACTTGGACCATTTACGAAGTCACACTAACCAGAATTGGAGCAGGACGGCTATATATAGGCGGGAAGAGGTAGTGGTGGTAGTGGGGAATTAAGGAGGAGGAGCCAGTCAAATACAAAGAAAGGGGAGCACTGCAAGGGAGCTAGGTGCCCACAGAGGGAGAGCAAGTGCACAGAGGTAGGGGGAAGGGGAAGTGATGAAATAAATAATGAAGGAACAGAAACATGCGAAGGGTTTCTACATCTCCCTATACCTATTGAAGTCTTTCTTGATCTTATCTGCCTCTGTGTGGACTCTAATTCCTTTTCCTTCCAAGGGAAATATTATTCTCAAACCTTCGGTGTCGCTATGGGCTCTCCTCTCTCTTTCCTGTCCTTGCTAATCTTTACATGGAATACTTCGAGACTGTTCTTCCTACCATCGATGTGCAACCTTCTCTCTGGCTCCGCTGTGTGGATGACATCTTTGCTTTCTGGCCTCATGACTCCAGTCTCTTCCAACCTTTTTTTTGAAGCTCTTAATAATCTTGCCCCTTCCATTAAGTTTAAAGCTGAATGGGAATCTAATTCCTTGCTTCCTTTCCTTGATGTCCATGTCCACCGCTCAGATACAGGTTTTTCCTTTTCCGTTTACCGAAAACCTATGCACAGTGGCATGTACATTCACTATTTTTCCTATCGTGCTTCCCCTGCCAAGAAAAGTGTTCTTATCTCCCTCTTTCTCCGTGCCCTCCGCATATGTGATCCTCGGTTCCTTCCAGCGGAAATTTCCACTCTTCATAATTTGTTTTCCCGTCTTGGCTACCCTTCCCATTTCATAGACTCTGCCTTCTCACGTGCTAAATGTAATTTCTTCTCTTCCAAACTCTCTACTCCTGGGAACTCTTCTGTCCTCTGCCTTCCCTACATTTCTGGTCTTTCTAATCTCAACAATTCTCTCCGTCCCTTAGACATCAAGCTTACTTTCCACCAGACTAACACTCTTCGCACTAATCTCGTTCATACCTCTCCTCCCTCTACAGATGTTCCTGGTGTCTGCTCTATTTCTTGCTCCTGTCCTCTTCAATACTTTGGAGAAACTGGCCGATCTCTTTCTGACAGACTTAGGGAGCACAAAAATAGTGTTAGGCTTGCCGACACTAACAATGCTCTGTTCTGTCACGTCAGAGATCACAGCCATCCTATTGACTGGTCTTCCGCTAAAACTGTCTTCCCTACTTCCAACTCTAACAGTCGCCGTCTAGTTGAATCCTCTCTAATATGCAACTTTCCTTGTATGAATCTTAGTCCTGGCTTCGTCTCTGTAGATGCCTTCCTCTCCCACTACATTGTAAAATGCTCCAAACTTCAGAACACCTGTGACTTAACCTGATTCCTTATTTTTTCTTCTCCCTTTTTCCCCTTTCCTCTTTCCTTTTTTGTCTTTCTTCTGTTGCGTGTTTCTGTTCCTTCATTATTTATTTCATCACTTCCCCTTCCCCCACCTCTGCATTTGCTCTCCCTCTGTGGGCACCTAGCTCCCTTGCAGTGTTCCCCTTTCTTTGTATTTGACTGGCTCCTTCTCCTTAATTCCCCACCACCACCACCACCTACTACTACTACTACTACCACCACTACCACTACTACCACCACTACCACTACTACCACTACCACCACTACCACCACTACCACTACTACCACTACTACCACTACTACCACTACTACCACTACCACTACTACCACTACTACCACTACCACTACTACCACTACCACTACTACCACCACCACTACTACCACCACCACTACTACCACCACCACTACTACTACTACCACTACTACTACTTCTACCACTACTACTACTTCTACCACTACTACTACTACTACCACTACTACTACTGCCACCATACTACCATGACTACCACTACTATTACTACTACTATTACCACTACTACTATTACCACTACTACTATTACCACTACTACTACTATTACCACTACTACTACTATTACCACTACTTCTATTACCACTACTATTACTACTACTACCACTATTACCACTACTGTTATTACCACTACTGTTATTACCACTACTGCTATTACCACTTCTATTACTATTATTACCACTATTACTATTACCACCTACTATTACCACTATTACTATTACTACTATTACTATTACTACTATTACTATTACTACTATTACTACTATTACTATTACTATTACTACTATTACTATTACTACTACCACTATTACTACTACCACTATTACTACTACTACCACTACTATTACTACTACTACCACTACTATTACTAATACTACCACTACTGTTACTAATACTACCACTACTGTTACTAATACTACCACTACTGTTACTAATACTACCACTACTGTTACTAATACTACCACTACTGTTACTAAACTACTACCACTACTGTTACTACTACTACCACTACTGTTACTACCACTACTGTTACTACTACTACCACTACTGTTACTACTACTACTACCACCACTACTGTTACTACTACTACCACTACTGTTACTACTACTACTACCACTACTGTTACTACTACTACTACTACCACTACTGTTACTACTACTACCACTACTGTTACTACTACTACCACTACTGTTACTACTACTACTACCACCACTACTGTTACTACTACTATCACTACTGTTACTACTACTACTACCACTACTGTTACTACTACTACTACCACTACTGTTACTACTACTACTACCACTACTGTTACTACCACTACTGTTACTACCACTACTGTTACTACCACTACTACTACTACTACTACTACTACTACTATTACTACTACTATTACCACTACTATTACTACTACTACTATTACCACTACTATTACTACTACCACTATTACTACTACCACTATTACTACTACCACTACTACTACCACTACTACTACCACTACCTCTTCCTGCCTATATATAGCCGTCCTGCTCCACTTCTGGTTAGTGTGACTGTAAATGGTCCAAGTCGGACCGAAACGTCGTCGTAAGCTCCTTTCTTCTATTTGCGGGTTATTTGTGTATTGAGTCAATCTTCTGTTTTGTTGTGAGAATAAAAATTCGAAGTGGAAAGCAAAAGAACGTAAGGGGCGTGGGGACGTGACTAATGAACAGAGGAAATGTTATTTTAGTGCCAGGAATGTCTTTCTTGTTTATTCTGAACCCTATTCGGAAATTGGCATCTTTTGAAATTTGTGTGAAATTGGCAAAATTGCTAAATTCTGACCACTGTACTGGATAGTTGAGTTTAATAAATGTGTTGTTTCTTGCACCCATTCGATAGAAAAAACGGAGTTCTAGCGAAATATTCATGTTTTTTGTCGACTAGTACAGTGGAATTGGCTGAAAATGGGGAGGAGGAGTGTGTCTTAGTGTTTAGAAGGGGAATCCCCTTCCATTAAGACTTGGTTACCTGGAGGTTACCTGGAGGTTATTCCGGGGATCAACGCCCCCGCGGCCCGGTCCACGACCAGGTGTCAAGTCCTTTTTCGGGGTTACTTCCCTTCTTCTTTTAACCCTTTGAGGGTTTCGGACGTACTAGTACGGCTTACGACCCAGGGTTTTTGACGTACTAGTACGCCTAAATTCTAGCGCCCTCAAATCTAGTGGGAGAAAGCTGGTAGGCCTTCATATGAAAGAATGGGTCTGTGGTCAGTGTGCACAGTCTAAAAAAAATCCTGCAGCACACAGTGCATAATGAGAGAAAAAAAACTTTGACCATTTTTTTAGAATAAAACAGCGACTTTGCACTGTATTTTCGTATGGTATTTATTGTTGTATTCTAGTTTTCTTGGTCTCATTTTATAGAATGGAAGACATATTACAGAAATTGAGATGATTTTACTGGTTTTACAATGAAAGATACCTTGAAATTGAGCTCAAAGTAGCAGAAACGTTTGATTTTTACCAAATTTCAAAAGTAAACAAATCGTGCCAAGCGTGCAATACACGTCAACTGGTGAGTCTAATATTCTTTCACAAGTGCACCAATAATATTTATACCATTTTTTACACTAATGCAGTAGTCTGCATAACAGTAAATCTTATATTTTTTGTGAGAATAAAAATTCAAAGTGGAAAGCAAAAGAATATAAGAGGGGCCTTGAGACGTGACTAATGACCAGAGGAAATGTCATTTTAGTGCCGGGAATGTCTTTCTTGTTTATTCTGGACCCTATTCGGAAATTGGCATCTTTTGAAATTTGTGTGAAATTGGCAAGTTGCTAAATTCTGACCACTGTACTGGATAGTTGAGTTTAATAAATGTGTTGTTTCTTGCACCCATTCGATAGAAAAAACGGAGTTCTAGCGAAACATTCATGTTTTTTGTCGACTAGTACAGTGGAATTGGCTGAAAATGGGGCTCAAAGTGGGCAAAATCGCCGATGCGTAAACATCGCCGAGACCGCTAACTTTGCGAGAGCATAATTCCGTAAGTTTTCCATCAAATTTCAAACTTTTGGTGTCCTTATGATCGGGGGAAAAGATTCTCTATCTTTTCATTAGAGAGAAATTTTTTTTTTTTTTTTTAAATTTGGCCGACCCTGAGAACGAGTTTCGGAGAGGGCCTGTCGACCCTCAAAGGGTTAATGCCACTAGGACCAGCTTCAGAGTCACTGGACTTCTGTTGCACAACATATCTGTCCATAGAGGCCTGTACCTCCCGTTCCTTTATGACTTTCCTAAAGTGGTTCACAACATTGTCAGTGTAATAGTCACCAGCACGGCTTGCAATAGCTGTGTTAGGGTGATTGTCATCAAAAATGGTTTGCACTTTAAGCCACATTGCACACATTTCCTTAATCTTTGAAGTAGGCAACTTCTTCAATTTCTCTCTCCCCTCCTCCGAAGCAGTTTCCTCAGGTGTGGCCTCATGCTGATGAAGATGATCTAGCAGCTCATCAGTGGTTAGTTCTTCATTGTCCTCCTCCACCAACTCTTCCACATCATCCCCACTAACCTCCAACCCCAAGGACTTTCCCAATGCCACAATGGATTCCTCAGCTGGCATAATCCTCTCAGGGTTAGCCTCAAACCCTTCAAAATCCCTTTGGTCTACACATTCTGGCCAGTTTCTTCCAAGCAGAGTTCAAGGTCCTCTTAGTCACTCCCTCCCAAGCCTTACCTATAAGGTTTACACAATTGAGGATATTAAAGTGCTCTCTCCAAAACTCTCTTAGAGTTAAGTGAGTTTCTGAGGTCACTACAAAGCACCTTTCAAACAGAGCTTTTGTGTACAGTTTTTTGAAGTTTGCAATAACCTGCTGGTCCATGGGCTGCAGGAGAGGAGTGGTATTAGGAGCCAAAAACTTCACCTTAATGAAGCTCATGTCCCCAGAAAATCGCTCTGCCACGTCTGTAGGATGACCAGGGGCATTGTCTAACACCAGGAGGCACTTAAGGTCTAATTTCTTTTCAGTTAGGTAATTTTTCACATTGGGGGCAAATGCTTGGTGTAACCAGTCATAGAAAAAGTCCCTAGTGACCCATGCCTTACTGTTTGCCCTCCACAGCACACAAATTAGCCTTGAGGATATTCTTTTGCCTGAACGCTCTGGGAGTTTGAGTGATACACTAATAAAGGCTTCACTTTGCAATCGCCACTAGCATTGGAACACATCAACAAAGTAAGCCTGTCTTTCATAGGCTTGTGTCCTGGGAGTGCCTTTTCCTCCTGAGTAATGTAGGTCCTGCTTGGCATTTTCTTCCAAAACAGGCCTGTTTCATCACAATTAAACACTTGTTCAGGTTTCAGTCCTTCACTGTCTATGTACTCCTTGAATTCCTGCACATATTTTTCAGCTGCTTTGTGGTCCGAACTGGCAGCCTCACCATGCCTTATCACACTATGTATGCCACTACGCTTCTTAAATCTCTCAAACCAACCTTTGCTGGCCTTAAATTCACTACTACTAGTTGCACTAGTTGCAGGCATTTTTTTAATTAAATCCTCGTGCAACTTCCTAGCCTTTTCACTTATGATCACTTGAGAGATGCTATCTCCTGCTATCTGTTTTTCATTTATCCACACCAATAAGAGTCTCTCAACATCTTCTATCACTTGTGATCTCTGTTTCGAAAACACAGTTGAACCTTTGGCAAGGACAGCTTCCTTGATTGCCGTTTTCTTGGACACAATAGTAGCGATGGTTGATTGGGGTTTACTATACAACCTGGCCAGCTCGGAGACACGCACTCCACTTTCATACTTAGCAATGATCTCTTTCTTCATCTCTATAGTAATTCTCACCCTTATTCCTGTAGGGTTGGCACTAGAAGCTTTCTTGGGGCCCATGGTCACTTATTTTGCAGATAAAATCACCAAAAACACTGTAATAATACAAAATGTTCCGATTGTTTGCTTGGATGTTACCGCGGAGGCTGGCTGGTAAACAATGCCACTGGCGGAACATGTGAGGCTGGCTCAGGCCGCACATTAGACGTGTCTCGGACAAATAGCGTTGAGCGGGTATTTTAGCGGTATGTGAGGCAAAATCTTAGCGAGAAAATGTATCGGTATGCGGATTTAACGTTATGTGATGCCAACGGTATGCGGGAGTCCACTGTATTCTCTATCTTTTCATAAGTTTTTTTTTTTTTTTTTTTTGCCGACCCTGAGAATAAGTCTGGGAGAGGGCCTGTCGACCCTGAAAGGGTTAAAACCTAACAAATCCCCGGTCCCTGATGAACTGTACACAAGGGTTCTAAAGGAATGTAAAGAGGAGCTTAGCAAACCTTTGGCTAATCTTTTCAACATATAACTACAAAGTGGCATAGTGCAAAATAAGTGGAAAATGGCAAATGTGATACCTATTTTCAAAGCAAGTGACAAGTCCTTAGCTTCGAACTATAGACCAGTAAGCCTAATCTTTATAGTGGGAAAATTTATGGAACGAATAATTGCTGAGGCAGTTCATAACACTTTTAAAGCATAAATTGATCAACGTATCTCAGCACGGTTTTGCAAAAGGGCTTTCCAGCCTTAGGAATTTTGAGCTTTTTTTCACTAGAGTATTTGAGGTAGATCATGGTAATGAATATGGTAGTGTATATGGGCTTCAGTAAGGCTTTTGATAGTCCCACATCAGAGACTACTGAGGAAAATTAACGAGCACAGAATAGGCGTGGTTGACAGATAGGCAGCAGTGTTGGCATAAATGGGCAGAAATCAGAGTGAGGAAGTCAAAAGCAGTGTTCTACAGGGGTTAGTGTTGGACCCCTTGTTCACAGTCTACATAAACGACATAGATGAGGGAATAAATAGTGATAAATAGTGCCAGGGATAAATGTAAATGGGGAGCCTTTAATTGAGCTATGTGTAGAAAGAGATTTGGTAATAAGTAATGCATATTTTATGAAAAAGAAGATAAATAAATAAAGGTATGATGTAGCATGTAATGAAAGTAGTTTATTAGATTATGTATTGGTGGATAAAAGGTTGATGGGTAGGCTCCAGGATGTACATGTTTATAGAGGGGCAACTGATATATTGGATCTTATTTAGTTGTAGCTACAGTTAGAGTAAGAGGTAGATGGGAAAAGAGGAAGGTGGCAACAACAAGTAAGAGGGAGGTGAAAGTGTATAAACTAAGGGAGGAGGAAGTTCGGGCGAGATATAAACGACTATTGGCAGAAAGGTGGGCTTGTGCAAAGATGAGTAGTGGGGGGGTTGAAGAGGGTTGGAATAGTTTTAAAAATGCAGTATTAGAATGTGGGGCAGAAGTTTGTGGTTATAGGAGGGTGGGGGCAGGAGGAAAGAGGAGTGATTGGTGGAATGATGAAGTAAAGGGTGTGATAAAAGAGAAAAAGGTAGCTTATGAGAGGTTTTTACAAAGCTGAAGTGTTATAAGAAGAGCAGAGTATATGGAGAGTAAAAGAAAGGTAAAGAGAGTGGTGAGAGAGTGCAAAAGGAGAGCAGATGATAGTGGGAGAGGCACTGTCAAGAAATTTTAATGAAAATAAGAAAAAATTTTGGAGTGAGTTACAAGTTAAGAAAGCCTAGGGAAAGTATGGATTTGTCCGTTAAAAACAGAGTAGGGGAGTTAGTAGATGGGGAGATGGAGGTATTAGGTAGATGGCAAGAATATTTTGAGGAACTTTTAAATGTTAAGGAAGAAAGAGAGGCAGTAATTTCATGCACTGGTCAGGGAGGTATACAATCTTTTAGGAGTGAAGAAGAGCAGAATGTAAGTGTGGGGGAGGTATGTGAGGCATTACGTAGAATGAAAGGGGGTAAAGCAGCTGGAACTGATGGGATCATGACAGAAATGTTAAAAGCAGGGGGGGATATAGTGTTGGAGTGGTTGGTACTTTTGTTTAATAAATGTATGAAAGAGGGGAAGGTACCTAGGGATTGGCAGAGAGCATGTATAGTCCCTTTATATAAAGGGAAAGGGGACAAAAGAGACTGTAAAAATTATAGAGGAATAAGTTTACTGAGTATACCAGGAAAAGTGTACGGTAGGGTTATGATTGAAAGAATTAGAGGTAAGACAGAATGTAGGATTGCGGATGAGCAAGGAGGTTTCAGAGTGGGTAGGGGATGTGTAGATCAAGTGTTTACGTTGAAGCATATATGTGAACAGTATTTAGATGAAGGTTGGGAAGTTTTTATTGCCTTTATGGATTTAGAAAAGGCATATGATAGTGGATAGAGGAGCAATGTGGCAGATGTTGCAAGTATATGGAATAGGTGGTAAGTTATTAAATGCTGGAAAGTTTTTATGAGGATAGTGAGGCTCAGGTTAGGGTGTGTAGAAGAGAGGGAGACAACTTCCTGGTAAAAGTAGGTCTTAGACAGGGATGTGTAATGTCACCATGGTTGTTTAATATATTTATAGATGGGGTTGTAAAGGAAGTAAATGCTAGGGTGTTTGGGAGAGGGGTGGGATTAAATTTTGGGGAATCAAATTCAAAATGGGAATTGACACGGTTACTTTTTGCTGATGATACTGTGCTTATGGGAGATTCTTAAGAAAAATTGCAAGGGTTAGTGGATGAGTTTGGGAATGTGTGTAAAGGTAGAAAGTTGAAAGTGAACATAGAAAAGAGTAAGGTGATGAGGGTATCAAATGATTTAGATAAAGAAAAATTGGATATCAAATTGGGGAGGAGGAGTATGGAAGAAGTGAATGTTTTCAGATATTTGGGAGTCGACGTGTCGGCGGATGGATTTATGAAGGATGAGGTTAATCATAGAATTGATAAGGGAAAAAAGGTGAGTGGTGCGTTGAGGTATATGTGGAGTCAAAAAATGTTATCTATGGAGGCAAAGAAAGGAATGTATGAAAGTATAGTAGTACCAACACTCTTATATGGGTGTGAAGCTTGGGTGGTAAATGCAGCAGCAAGGAGACGGTTGGAGGCAGTGGAGATGTCCTGTTTAGGGCCAATGTGTGGTGTAAATATTATGCAGAAAATTCGGAGTGTGGAAATTAGGAAAAGGTGTGGAGTTAATAAAAGTATTAGGGGGCAGAAGAGGGGTTGTTGAGGTGGTTTGGTCATTTTAAGAGAATGGATCAAAGTAGAATGACATGGAAAGCATATAAATCTATAGAGGAAGGAAGGCGGGGTAGGGGTCGTCCTCGAAAGGGTTGGAGAGAGGGGGTAAAGGAGGTTTTGTGGGCAAGAGGCTTGGACTTCCAGCAACCATGCACGAGCGTGTTAGGAGCGAATGGAGACAAATGGTACTTGGGACCTGACGATCTGTTGGAGTGTGAGCAGGGTAATATTTAGTGAAGGGATTCAGGGAAACCGGTTATTTTCATATAGTCGGACTTGAGTCCTAATAAGTGGGAAGTACAATGCCTGCACTTTAAAGGAGGGGTTTGGGATATTGGCAGTTTGGAGGGATATGTTGTGTATCTTTATATGTGTATGCTTCTAAACTGTTGTATTCTGAGCACCTCTGCAAAAACAGTGATAATGTGTGAGTGTGGTGAAAGTGTTGAATGATGATGAAAGTATTTTCCTTTTGGGGATTTTCTTTCTTTTTTGGGTCACCCTGCCTCGGTGGGAGATGGCCGACTTGTTGAAAAAAAAAAAATAATAAGGAAGTTTGCAGATGACACCAAAATAGGCTGCCGAATTCATTCTGACGACATTTGAATACTGATGCAGTTGTCAGAGAAGTGTCAGATGCACTTTAATGTAGACAAATGCAAAGTTCTAAACATTGGACAGGTAAATAACCATTCCACGTATAAATTAAATAATGTAGATCTTATTATAAACTGATTACAAAAAGGATTTGGGAGTTCTGATTAGCAGTAATCTAAAACAGACAACAGTGCATAAGTGTTTGCAATAACGTGAACAGAATCCTTGGCTTCCTATCAAGAAGCATAAATAATAGGAGTCCTCAGGTTGTTCTTCAACTCTATATATCCTTGGTTAGGCCTTGTTTAGATTATGCTGCACAGTTTTGGTAACCTTATTACAGAATGAATATAAATGCACTGGTGAACATACAAAGGAGGATGACAAAGTTGATCCCATGTATTGGAAACCTTCCCTACGAGGATAGACTGAGGACCTTGAATCTGCACTCTAGAAAGGCATAGAATTAGTGGGGATATGAGTTAGGTGTACAAATGGAGAACAGGAATAAATAAAAGGGATGTAAATAGCATGGTAAAAATGTCTAGCCAAGACAGGACTTGTAGCAGTGGTTTTAAGTTGGAAAAATTCAGATTCAGGAAAGATGTAGGAAAGCACTGGTTTGGTAAGAGTTGTGGATGAGTGGAACAAACTCCCAAGTATCATCATAGAAGGTAAAACATTGTGTAGTTTTAAAAATAGGTTAGATAAATACATAAGTGGGTGTGAGTTGGACCTAACAAGTTTGTGCTACTAGTTCTAATACTGTGCTCCTTAAGTGAATTTTACCTGACCTGACTAGGTTGGGTCATTGGCTTAAACCAGTAGGAGACTTGGACCTGCCACACATGAGCCAGTAGCAACATGACTCCCAAAATCATAATGACACGATTGCAAATAAACCATACCACAGGCGGGGTTTGAACCTGCGGTTAGTCTCAAAACTCCAGACCGTCGCGTTAACCACTGAGCCAGCTAGCTTCAATAAGATTCATCCAACTAGGTATATTTCTACACTATAGGAAGGTTAGCATAGGCACCACTGTGACCACAAATGCAAGTGGCTGGCCCAGTGGCTAATACAATGGTCTGGAGTTTTGAGACTGGGTTCATGCCCCACCCGTGGTATAGTTTGAGCCAGTAGGCCTGCTGCAGTGTTGCTTCTTATGTTCTTATATATGTGTACAAGGGGCTGATAATGTAGTGCTTAGTTGAGAAGCTAGGAGGAGCTGTGTGCCGACCACTTCTGTTCAGTTGTACCAGCATTGTACACTAATACAGTGCTGCCCTGCATTTTTTCTTGCTTTGTCAGATGGATTTCTTTTGGTGTATGGTATGTTGTAGGTGTAGTGGGTCATAAGTTTGCTAAGTGGTTTCAAAAACAAATTTACAGTGGTGAGTCTCTCCATTCGAAGCTCCTCCATGCCTGCCCACCGCTGACTCTGTTTTACACCTTTGTTGATCAAACATTTGATATTTTAACCCTTCTTGATCTTTATAGTGGTATGTATATCAATATCTGCTGTTGAAAAAACAAAAGACAAGACCTCTTATCCCAGACAGTAGTACAGGTGACTGTATACTATTACAAATGGAGTGAGAGAGATGGGAAGAAATTTAGAACAGATTTTGTAAAGCATGTGTGCCATAAAGACAGAACATTATTGTCAAACATCTCTAGTCTTAAGATTTTAACCTAGAAAGAATAAAAAGGCACAGTACCCTGACTGGAACAATTTGCAGATAACCCGCACATAGGAGACTGAAACTCGTGACTTTTTGGTCTGCGTGGACCATTTAGTCACAGAAACGCAAAGGAAAGGGAAACAAAATGAGAAGGGGGGGTACGGGGGTGGTAGAACAGGAGGAAGGAGTATTATTTTAATAGTGGAAGTTAGTAGTATGTTAGTAAAAGTGGTGCAACAGTGATAGTGGTGGCAGATGAGGTAGTGGGAAAAAGGGCAGAATGGTGGTTGTTGGCGATGCTAAATATTTTTTAACATGTTCGCGTGTTTACTCGTGTTTTTTAAACCAGTTTCTTGGTATCATTACCAGAGTAATTGGTCTTAGAGAACTGGAGCCTATAGGAGAGATAATTGCCCATTGGGGTAGGACAGAAACCCCAGAGGACATAACCCACCTTGGGAGAAGACAGAGGCATTGAAAATATAGGAAAAGTGAGATAGTGTGTTCTGAAATTTTGAAGCATTTGGCAATGTAATGAGAAAAAGGATCTACAGAGACAAAACCAGGACTAAGATTCACGTTAAGAACCTGTATAAGATGCTTCAACAAGACATCTGTGAAAACTAGAAGAGTAGAAAGTTTTGGCAGAGGACCATTTAGTAGGATGACTGTGATCTGACTTGACAAAAAAGAGCATTGCCAGGTCGGCTAGGCTAACTCTTCTTTTGTGCTCTTTAACTCTGTCAGAAAGTGAGCGG
Source organism: Cherax quadricarinatus (assembly GCF_026875155.1). Classification (NCBI taxonomy): domain Eukaryota; kingdom Metazoa; phylum Arthropoda; class Malacostraca; order Decapoda; family Parastacidae; genus Cherax; species Cherax quadricarinatus. The sequence continues at coordinate 5,397,797 of NC_069400.1, read as the reverse complement.
CCAGTTTCTCAGTAGTATTGGAGAGGACAAAAGGAGGAGGAAGTAGACTACGGAAGCATCAGTGGCAGGAGGAGAGGTATGAACTAGATTACTACGAAGCTTATTAGTTTGGTGTAAGTTAAGTTTGATATCTAAAGAATGGAGTGTGTTGATTTAGGAGGCTGGAAATATAGGGAAGGCTTTGTCTCTGTATATGCCTTCCTTTCTCATTACATTGTCAAATGCTCCAGTCTTTGGAACACTTGTGACTTGACCTGATCTTTATTGACTCTCCCTACTTCACCTTTCTTGTATTTTTATTGGCTTCTCTGTGTAGGTGGGTTCTGGCCTATGGGTGTTTGTCCTGCATGGATTTTCTTAACCCCCATGGGCCATTACCCCTCTTGTAGTGCTCCTCTAGACTACCTCCACTATTACTACTACCACTACTATCTTACCACCACAACCTCTATTGCTACTGATACAACTGTTATTTTATTATCCAGTACTACTAACTTCTACCACTGCTACTTCATCAGCATTACAGTGCATTGCAGAACCCAGATAATAATCTTACATATTGAGTATATTTGTTAAACTGATTTGATGCCTTTAAGTGTATCCTTCATTACAGATGCATTGTGAAAGTTGTGGATGATCACATGTTAGTATTTGACCCTAAAGAAGAAAACGACGGGTTTTTCTTCAAAGGTATTCGTCAACATACAAGAGATTTAAATAAGCGTCAAAATAGGGAACAAAAATTTGCTTTTGAGAGAGTATTTAATGAGAGCTCCAGCAATGAAGATGTGTACGAGGCAACTACGCAAGATATTATTGACACAGTTCTTAGTGGCTATAACTGCTCAGGTTGGTTGCAGTTTTTACTGGTGTTAAGATTAATCAGAAAAGTTCTTGCAGTGTTCAGTACTGTTTACTTAAATTTTGTAAAAATTTCTATAAGTTGTCTAATGGTGTTTGGGCCCTTGTGTATGTCATACTAGTATAATGTTATTTCGAATTTTGTATATTATAATTAGTATTTTTAATTTTCAGTTTTTGCATATGGAGCGACAGGTGCTGGCAAGACCTTCACTATGCTCGGGAAAGATGACTACCCTGGCATTGCTTTCTTGACACTGATGGAACTTTATCGGCGTATTGAGGAGATAAAAGATGAAAAAACGTGTGAAGTTGGAATATCATATATTGAGGTTATTGTTTTGATTAAATTGAGGCAGACCTCTTGAACTTTATATATTTCTAGATACAAATTGCATTTTGAATTCATGCATCAGGAAAGGAAATTATTTTTGCAATTGCACATGAATTGTACATATCAGGAAGTGAACCACTGGAGCTGTGAATTCTGGTTGCAGAGTGATATAGTTTGTGTAACCAGTTACTCATTTTCCATTGGCATTCTAGATTATTGTTCCTAGAAGTTCCTTTATTTTACTATACTAACATTTTTTCATGATTTTTAATTAAATCTTGAAAGTACATTGGGAATAACCAAATCTGTACCATTACTTAATCTAGACTGAATTTCAGGTTTACAATGAAATGGTACGTGACCTTCTAGAACCAGGAAAACCACTCAATGTACAAGAAGCTGGACGTCAAGTTATAATCCCTGGCTTGTCTCTACACAAACCAAAAAATGCAGAAGAACTGATGGCGATGTTAGCACAAGGCAATCGGAATCGCACGCAGCATCCTACTGATGCCAATGCAGAGTCTTCTAGGTCTCATGCTGTGTTTCAGGTAATGAACAAGACAATTACCTGTTTTGAGTTTGCATGGGATGATCACTTGCTCTTGGACCATATCTTAATATTATATTACAGCCTCTCCTCACTTAATGACTGAGTTCCATTCCTAAGATCACGTTGGTAAATGAATTCGTTGCTAAGCGAGGAGCACACTATAATGGTAGTGGGTTTGAATCGACCATCATTTGATATTGTTTTAATGTCATCTTTGCACCATGTATAACATTTCTGGTTTATTCCTAAATGCTTATACAGTAATGTACTGTATATTGTAATAAACAGAATAGAGGAAATCGGCTATAATATACATTATTTAGGTATGTATACTGGTCAGAGAGCCCGTCGTAAGTCCGAGGTGTCAGTAAGCGAGTACAGTACGTCGCTAAGTGAGGAGAGGCTGTAATGACCAAAAAAAAAAAAAAAAAAAAAAATGCAGTGGGATATAGGTAGTAGGTCTAGTAGGCCAGTTTGCTTAAAAAGAGAGAACAAGAGGGCATTGTTGGAAATTACACATGCGAGTTATAGGGATTTTAGTATTTACTTTTTCTGCCAAAATGGCAAGAAATGTAGAATGCACTAAGAATCTCAGTGAAGCCTAACCTGTACATGGGTTGTAAAATTGATGTTAAGAGGTATTTTGTGCCAGCTGGTAGAAGGTAAAGAGGTGGAAGCCTTCATTCAAACTCAAAAAGGTATTTAAACAAATCTTTGAGTAGCAAAATGATGTCAGGAATAACTGGCCTGGTCACAGACCGGGCCGTGGGGGCGTTGACCCCCGGAACTCTCTCCAGGTAAACTCGGTAATAACCTATATCGAGTCAAAAATCAATGACAATCAAAGTAGTTGAAATTCAATAGAGCTAATATGTTAAATGAGGTGAAACCAAGAACTATAGCTCCCCTCTACTCCCCTGTAAACTTGGGAAATTACTGTCTGCATGATATTTTCCTCGCCTTGAGAACTCACAAAGCCCAAAGCTTGTTATTCCCTTTGACCTCCATAATTGCATGGAAATTCTTTTGTTTTGCAGTGTAGGGTAAGAATACAGTGGAACCTCGGTTTTCACATGTCCTAGTTTGTATGTAAAACTAGTTATTCTCTCTACAATGTATTTTTTGTTAATATTTTTGGGTGTCTAGAATGGATTAATTGGATTTACATTATTTCTTAATGTAAATCCAATTAATCCATTCTAGACACCCAAAAATATTAACAAAAAATACCTTTTATAGAGAATAACTATAGTTTTACATAAAACTAGGGCATACAAAAACAGGTTCCACTGTACTAGATATTGCTAGCCATATACTAAAGAAATTACGTTACATAAAAAAGATTATCAAAATATTCATTAAATATTTTTTATATTTAACTACATATTTGGGATATTGGCTGTTTGAAGTTACATCTGAGCTGTCATATCTGGGTGCCTTTGAAGAGAATGTGATTGTGTGAATGATGGTGAATGTGTGTTTTGTTACCCTGCCTTGGTGGGAGACGGCTGATGCGTTAAAAAAAAAAAAGGTAGAAGAGCAATATAATGTTTAGTGTTTATAATACAATGTCTGGCAATGCTACTTGGCTTGTTCTATATTCGTATGTACGGTGCTGTTTATTTTTTTATATGCTCTGTACAGTAAACCCTCCATTTAATGGACTTCATAAACAGAACAAAATCTGCTGAGTCAGTATACAGTAGGGCCCCACTTATATGGCAGGTTAGGTTCCAGGCTACTGCTGTAAAGCGGAAATCGCCGTAAAGTGGAACACCCTTTTTTTCCACTTATAAATGCATACAAATACTAGATAACAAGTTTACACTAACATATACATATTAAGTTAGCATTAGAACTAGGCATCAAAAAACAATAAAAAAGTACAATACACACATAGTGCACTCATTACTTACCTTTAAAATTTTTATAGTCTTCATCTAGGGTGACCCAAATAGTATTTATTGTAAGAAATCAAGTGTGGTATGTATGGTAGTCAGCCGGGCTACCATACCAGGCCAACCCACCTACACAATATTCTATTACATTTAACCCTTTGAGGGTTTTCGTCGTACTAGTACGTCTTACGAGTAGGGGTTTTTGACGTACTAGTACTCATAAATTCTAGCGGCCTCAAATCTAGTGGGAGAAAGCTGGTTGGCCTTCATATGAAAGAATGGGTCTATGTGGTCAGTGTGCACAGTCTAAAAAAAATCCTGCAGCACACAGTGCATAATGAGAAAAAAAAATTTTTTACCATTTTTTTTAATAAATCAGTGACTTTGCAGTGTATTTTCGTATGGTATTTATTGTTCTATTCTAGTTTTCTTGGTCTCATTTTATAGAATGGAAGACATATTACAGAAATTAAGATGATTTTGACTGGTTTTACAATGAAAGGTGCCTTGAAATTAAGCTCAAAGTAGCAGAAATGTTCGATTTTTACCAAACTTCAAAAGTAAACAAATCATGCCAAGCGTGCAATACACGTCAACTGGTGAGTCTAATATTCTTTCACAAGTGCACCAATAATATTTATACCATTTTTTACACTAATGCAGTAGTCTGCATAACAGTAAATCTTATATTTTTTGTGAGAATAAAAATTCAAAGTGGAAAGCAAAAGAATATAAGAGGGGCCTTGAGACGTGACTAATGACTAGAGGAAATGTCATTTTAGTGCCAGGAATGTCTATCTTGTTTATTCTGGACCCTATTCGGAAATTGGCATCTTTTGAAATTTGTGTGAAATTGGCAAAATTGCTAAATTCTGACCACTGTACTGGATAGTTGAATTTATAAATGGGTGGTTTCTTGCACCCATTCGATAGAAAAAATGGAGTTCTAGCGAAATATTCATGTTTTTTGTCGACTAGTACAGTGAAATTGGCCGAAAATGGGGCTCAAAGTGGGCAAAATCGCCGATGCGTAAACATCGCCGAGACCGCTAACTTTGCCAGAGCATAATTCCGTAAGTTTTCTATCAAATTTCAAACTTTTGGTGTCGTTATGATCGGAAAAAGATTCTCTATCTTTTCATAAGAGAAAATAATTTTTTTTTTTTTTAAATTTGGCCGACCCTGAGAACGAGTTTCGGAGAGGGCCTGTCGACCCTCAAAGGGTTAAGCATCCCAGAGCGATAAAATGCATATACAGTTCACTCATTACTTACCTTAAAATATTTGTAGTCTTAATGTAGGGTCAGGAGTAAGTAAATGAGATAAAACGAATAAATGAGAGAGAGAAAGAATGAGTGCATGAGAGAGGACAGGCGCAGAGTTATGTAAACAAACCAGGCGAAGGTAAGTTTTGTAAACAGTGTACACTTCTGGTTTGTGTACAAGTTACATTGTGTACAGGTTGTCTCTACATTGATACGGTAGAATAAATAAATAAAGAACACTCCCATTCTCATGTAACATCATTTTGAGAAGAAATGACACTGAGTGAAGGCAATGGAAATAAGTCACCCTGTTTGACTTTTTTTGGGTTATCCTAGGTACTCTACACATACACTGTTATGTATGATAATCTATGTAACTATTTGTGTATACCTGAATAAACTTACATACGAAAGGAATAATTTTCTACAGTTACCCCCCAGCAACACATTTTCTCTTATGTTAGATTAGAGAAAATGTTATTATTGACATCACTTCTACAAGTTATCTGGCTACCACATCTCATATTTGTTTATTTATTCAATTGTGGGGTGTATTTATCATCTTTATATGTTATGTATCATGTTTATTACATAATTTTGAAAAAATATCATGGATGGATTAATGAAAATGTGTATATTAACGTAATATACAACATTTAATGAGACTATTATTATCATTACTAATATGACATCTGGAGACATAAGACACTCTTACAGGCGGGGCCAGGAGCTATGATTCGACCCCTGCAACCACAAATATGTGAGTATGTAAGTTTATTTAAGTACAGGTATACATTATAATTATCAGAGTATATATAAAATATGAAATAACTTTTAAAAACACTTAAAATTTTGGAGTTTCCAGACATAATGGGAGACTTAGTGCTTACAGATCTCAGAGAATGTAAACAAACCGGGTGGGGCGCGGTGACAGTATTAGAAAGTCAGGTGGGGGGAGCCGTATAGCGAGTTAAGGTCATAATTTGAAATGACCGTATTAGCGGAACGCCGTAAAGCGGGGCCCTACTGTATGGAAAGGATGGACAAAATCCTTTGGTTGCAGAATTGCTTATTAGTGCAGTCATGGCAAAACATTATTGGCTTTATCCATCATAATTGCATTTACGGCCACCCACTACCTACCCAATTAGTCCATTCAGTAGTGTGTTTACTGTATTTCATTCTTCTATTTCATCTTTTACCAAATTTTGTTTACAAATTCAAGTAAGTGGCAGTTGATTGTAATAGATCAGTATATAGAATTCTGTTTGTATTTATATTGCTGCCCCTTTCCAGATGGGCAAATTTCCAAATGGAATGAGACATTTATAATATGAACTTTAACTAGATGAATGAGTTTAGGTGTATCTGAAGTGATTTCACACATTTCATAACCTAAATGTGAATTGTAGATTGTTTCTGTACTATTATCACATTACAGATAACTAAAATTATTCACGTAAACATTTCAGGTTTTTGTTCGTCAGCAAGATCGTGTTGGAAATGTTAAATCTAATGTTTCCATTGCCAAAATGTCGATGCTAGATCTGGCTGGATTGAATCGAGGAGCTGCCCACAGGCTTCAGGAGAGAGCCAGAGATTTAGAGAGGGTTGCCAGTCTTAACAACACATAAATTACTAGGGACTTGGTCTGTTATGATACCTTTAATTTTTTTTTTATTTATATGTAATTGGCAAGTAGTGTATTAGCTGCAGGTTTTATATTCGTACTAATGTAATTTTTTTTCTTTTTCTTATTCTTTCTTGTTCTTTTCTCTTTCATGTTCTTTCTTTCCTTTTTCTCTTTGCTCTTTCGCTGTCTTTTTGTCTTTCTCTGTCTTTTGCTTTACTCTGTCTTTTGCTTTCTCTGTCTCCCTTTGCTTTTGTCTTTTGCTTTCTCTGTATTTTGCTTTCTCTGTCTTTTGTCATCTTTTTCAATCTTATTCTTTCTATCTTTCTCTATTTCTCTCTTTCTTTCTTTCTCTTTCTTTCTCTTTCTTTCTTTCTTTTCTCATTCTTTCTCTTCTTTCTTTTTCCTTTCTATTTCTCTTTCTTTCTCTTTTTCTCTTTTCTTTCTCTTTCTTTCTTCTTTCTCTTTATTTCGCTTCGTTTCTTTTCTCTGTTCTCTTTCTTTCTCTTTCTTGTTCTTCTCTTTCTTTCTCTTTCTTTCTCTTTCTTTCTCTTCTCTTTCTTTCTCTTTCTTTCCTCTTTCTTTTTCTTTCTCTTTCTTTCTCTTTCTTTCTCTTCTTGTGTCTTTCTCATTCTCTTTCTTTATCTCTTTTTGTCTTTCTCTTTCTTTCTCTCTTTTTCTTTCTTGTTTCTTTTCTCTTTCTTTCTCTGTCTTTCGCTTTCTTTCTCTTTCTTTCTCTTCTCGATGTTCTCTTCTTCTCTTTTTTCTCTTTCTTTCTCTTATTCTTGCTCTTTCTTCTCTCTTTCTTTTCTCTTTCTTTCTTTTTTCTTCTCTTTCTCATTCTTTCGCTTCTCTGTCTTTCTCTTTTCTTATCTCTTTCTTTCTCTTTCTATTCTCTCTTGCTCACTCTCTCTCTTTTCTCATGTCTCTTTCTTTCTCTTTCTTTCTCTTTCTTTCTCTTTCTTTCTCTTATCTTTCTCTTTCTTTCTCTTTCTCTTTCTACTTTTCTTTCTCTTTCTTCTCTTTCTTTCTCGTTCTTGTCTCTTTCTCTCTTTTTCTTTCTTTCTTTTTCTCTTTATTTTCTTCTCATTTCTTTCTTCATTCTTCTCATTCTTTCTCTTCTTTTGTTCTTTCTTTCTCTTTCTTTCTCTTTCTTTCTCTTTCTTTTCTCTTTCTTTCTCTTTCTTCTTTTCTTTCTCTTTCTTCTCATTCTTTCTCTTTCGTTCGCTTTCTTTCTCTTCTTTCTCTTTCTTTTCTTTCTTTCTCATTTCTATCTCTTTCTTCATTCGTGCTTTCTCATTCTTTCTCAAATTTATTCATCTCTCTTTCTCATTCTCTTTCTCTTTTCATTCTTTCTCTTCTCTGTCTTTCTCTTTCTCATTCTTTCTACCTTGCTCATTCTTTCTCTTTCTCATTCTTTCTCTTTCTCATTCTTTTCTCTTCTCATTCTTTCTCTTTCTCATTCTGTCTCTTTCTTCTTTCTTCATTCTTTCTCTTTCTCTTTCTTTCTCACTCTTTCTCTTTCTTTCTCTTTTCTTCTCTATCTTTCTCTTTCTTTCTCGTTCTTCTCTTTCTTTCTTCTTTCTTTCTCTTTCTTTCTCTTTCTTTGTCTTTCTCACCTCTTTCTGCTCATTCTCTCTCTTTCTCTCTTTATATCTTTCTTTCTTTTTCTCTTTCTTTCTCTTTCTCATTCTTTCTCATTCTTTCTCATTTCTTTCTCATTCTTTCTCCTTTTTCTCTTTCTTTTCTTTCTCTTTCTTTCTCTTTCTTTCTCATTCGCTCTTTCTTCTCATTCTTTCTCATTCTATCTCTTTCTCATTCTTTCTTGTCTTCATTCTTTCTCAATCTTTCTCTTTCTCATTCTTTTCTCTTTCTCATTCTGTCTGCTGTCTCATTCCATATTCTTTCTCATTCTTTTTTCTTTCTCTTTCTCTTTCTTTTCTCTTTCTTTCTCTTTCTTCTTCTTTCTCTTTCTTTCTCTTTCTTTCTCTTCTTTCTTACTTCATTCATTCACTTTCTTTCTCTTTCTTTACTCTTTCTTTCTCTTTCTTTCACTTTCTTTCTCTTTCTTTCTCAGCCTTTCTCTTTCTTTTCTCATTCTTTCTCTTTCTTTCTCTTTTCTTTCTCTTTTTCTTTCTTTTCTTTCTTTTCTTTCCTTGTCTTTCTTTCTCTTGTCTCTTCTCTTTCTTCTCTCTTTCTTTTCTCTTTCTTCATACTTTCTTTCTTTCTCTTTTTTTTCTCTATCTCTTTCTCTTTCTCTTTTTTCTTTCTCTCTACTCGCTCTCATCTTTCTCTTACTCTCTTTCTTTCTCTCCTTTCTCTTTCTTCTCTTTCTCTTCTCATTCTCTCCATTCTCTTCTCATTCTCTCTCTTCTCTTTCTCTGATATATAGATGTAATCGCTTTCTCTTCTCTTCTTTCTCTTTCTACTTTCTTCTCTTTCTCTTTTCTCTTTCTCTCTCTCTCTTTCTCTCTCTCTTTCTCTCTTCTGCTCTCTTCTCTTTCTCTCTCTATGTCTCTCTTTCTCTTTCTCTTTCTCTTTCTTTCTCCTTCTCTCTTTCTCACTCTTTCTCTCTTTTTCTTTCTCTTGTCTCTCTTTTCTGTTCTCGTGCTCTTTCTTTCCTTTTTCTTTCTCTTCTCTTTCTTTTCTTTCTCTTTCTCTCTCTCTCTTTCTTCTTTCTCTCTCTCTTTCTCTTTCTTCTATACTTCTCTCTTTCTCTTTCTTCTCTTTCTCTTTCTCTTTCTTTCTCTTTCTCTTTCTCTCTCTTTCCTTCTTTTTTCTTTCTCTTGCTCTCTCTATTCTTTCTCTTTCTCTTCTTTCTCTTGTTTCCTTCTTTTCTCTTTCTTTCTCTCGCGTTGTAGTTCTTTCTCTTTCTTTTCTGTCTCTTTTTCTTTTTCTCTTTCTCTTTCTTTTTCTTCTTCTCCTTTCTCGTTATCTTTCTCTTTCTTTTCTCTTTCTTTCTCTTTCGTTCCCCTTTCATTCTCTTCTCTTGTTTCTCTTTGTCTTTCTTCTTCTTTCGCTTTCTCTTTGTTTTTCTTTTCTTTCGCTTTCTTTCTCCTTTTCTCTTTCTCCTTTTCTTTCCTCTTTCTTTCTTTCTTTCTTTTTCTTTCTTTCTCTTTCTTCTCTCTTTTTCTCTCTTTCTATCTCTTGCATCTCTCGTTCTCTGTCCTCGTTAACTTTTCTTTCTTCTATCTACTTTTTCTCTTTCTTTTCTCTTTCTTTTTCTTGTTCTCTTTTCTTTCTCTTTTTCTCTTTCTTTCTCGTTTTTCTCGGAGCCTGTTCTCTTTCTTTCTCTTTCTGTCGTTTTTCTTTCTCTTTCTCTTTCTTTCTCTTTTCTTTCTCTTTCTTTTTAGGTCTCTGTCTCTGTCTTTCTCTTTCTTTCTCTTGCTTTTCTCTGGGTCTTTCTCTTTCTTTTACTCTTTATTTCTCTTTCTTTCTCTGTTCTTTCTCTTTGCTGTAGCTCTTGCTTTCGTCTGGTCTTTCTCTTTGCTTTCTCTATTCATGTGTCTCTTTCTTATCTTTTGTTCTTTCTCTTTCTTTCTTTTCTTTTTCTTTCTCTCTTTTTCTCTTGCTTTCTCTTGTTTCGTCTTTGTCTTTCTCTTTCTTTATCTCTTTCTTGCTCTTTCTTTTTCTCTTTCTTGCTCTTGCTTGTTGTGCTTTGCCTTCTGCTTTTGTTGTCTATTTCTTTCTCTTTTTTTTTGTTGTTTTTTTGTTTTTTTGTTTGTGTCTACACTTGGTTTGACACAGCGTTTAAGGATCCCTGCTTTTATTGAAAGACTCTATGTACTATAGTGTGTTAAGATTCTACTTTATTGGCAAGCTAAGAGCTGTTAACTTCATCAGCGTCATTTGAAAGCATTGTTATTGGTATGAGACATACAAGTACAGGGACACGGATGAAGTTGGGAGCCATCTGTGGGCAAAGCAGTTTCATTGATCAACGGAACTTTATCTCGTTGATGAATCAATTATGCTGTACGGAATGTATGCCATACTCTTGTTTCTTGTTTAGTTTTGCAGTCATCCTGGCGTATGTATTATCTCAGATGCGAGTGATGGTTCTGGAGAGAAGGGTACGAGCCAGAGTGAAGTTGCTGCTTTCTGCCCGCTTGAGCGCATAAAAGCTTGTTTGTCAGCGCTGTCCTCGAAGTGGCGAGATCCAAGTGTGGTATTTTGACAAGAGTGCCTTGTACATAACAGTTAAGGCCACCCACTGCCTCGCCTCTATGTTGAAGGCTGTCGGACGAATTGACTGATCTCATCCGGATGGGTCCAGGCTGAGAGAGAGAGACGTCTGGCTCTGTTCTCTACTCTGTCCATGCAGTCGCAGAGATGAGGATGGTGGGGCAGGCCAACCAAGAAGGGAGATACTCAAGGTGTGAAGCGTACGTGGGGCTCGTAGAGGATTGTGCAACCCCTACTGTCAAGCAGCATGCGAGATACGGCGAAGTGCGGCTATTCTTCTGAGTTTGCCTTGTTTGCAAGATTTACAAACATGGTTCTCTCGGTGAGTGTGGAGTCAAATTTCACCCCCAAGGATATCAACTTCTTCTCCAGGTGCCAACATCCTCCCATTCATCCTTACTACTGCTGAGCAGTACCATCATGGTTGCCTAAGCTGACGAATCTGTCATTGTGTTTCCTCAGTGAAATGTTGCTTGCCACTGCTATTTCCCCTAGTGATATAAGCTCTCCGCTGGTGATTGATGTTATCTTAGGAGCAGTGGCCATTTCTGTCTCTTGGATATAAAAGTGCGAATGTCAGTGTTCAGTATGTCGTGGATATGCATGTGAGTCTGAGGATGAGATCGAAGAAGGTCTTGAAGTAGACAATCCATAAAAAGCAAGCACGCTTTTCCTTGTGGAACGTGTTTGCCCAATAGGATGATTTTACCTTTGATGATTACGTTTACAATGAGGACTACACTTAGAGATCTACATGATGTGTAATCACTGAGGAGCAACCTAGCGTAGAGCCTGCAATACCAGTTGCATTGAAGTTTTGCTAGAGGCCCTGTGCGCCACCACCTGTCTGGAAAGCGCCAGCAATGTACAGTCCTCCACACAGCATGACTTTGGATTCATTCCAGTGACTGGTGCCACATGCAGTGGAGGAGGCTTTAAACTACAGACAGCAGCAGAGGAACCTTTTCCGAAAGGCCATATTGCGCTCACAAAAGTAGTGAGTGGATAGTCAAAAAAATGTTCCATTTTGGCTTGAGATTATTGTCTCAAGGATCTTACCAGTGATTGACAGGAGTGACACTGGTCTGTAGTTGGTGATTTCTGCTCTGCTCATCTTTTTGGAAACAGGGGACTACATTTGCCTCTTTCCCTAGAGCGGGCCATTTACACTGTGCTGCTAGTGGTCTCGCTGACATATCGACAAATGGCTCAATGGTCTGGGCCACTGCTTTTATGGGTCAAGCGAGTTACGTAGGTAAATGCACCTCTCCTGACGGATGGCTACCACTGTCAGTTGTGACACAGTTCTTGCAGCTAAGCCAAGGAGGGGGCCCTTGCTGGATCGTGGACCTTGCATTTTTGGTAGCACAAGTGTTCAGCAAAGAGGTCCGCCTTCTCTGGACCTAGTAGAGGTGGGGTCCTCATCTGTCGATTTAGAGGTGGTAAGTTCTTCAGGCAGATCAATACTTGGCTTGTCCTATGACAGGGAACACCAGGTTTTGAGTAGCCTACCCTAATCTGATGCTAACTTTCTTTTTACGCTGTCCGACCTCCCATGTTAGCTCAATGGCCCACTTTTGACATCACCCTATGCCTCCAGGCTTGCTATGGGGCTAGTTCCTGTTATAGGTTGGTAGAGTTCTCATATAACCTTCGCCATGCTTTGTACTTAGCAGTTGCAGCCTCCTACAACGAAAGCCAAACCCAAGGTTATCTGTAGGCTTCGTCACATATTGCGGTGAGGAATGTGTTCTTGTTGTCGATTAAGGATGTGTCCAGTGAAAGGCTTTCATTTGGTGTGAACTTCCCCTTGGACGAAGAGCATTCCAGTCTAGGGTGGTGGACGAGCTCAGAGCAATAGGTCTGGGGCCCAACGAATTACCTCTTTCCATAGCCAGGTTGTGCGTGATGGGAATCCTCACCTCGATTCTGGTGGAGATTTAAGTGTCGTAATAAACAGCCTTGGGTGTCAGGACGAATTTCATAACGTGAGCCGAGGGTTGACATAGTGACTATGCCTTCTGCCAGATCAACTCACTACTGGGTCAAGGGGAGGTAGCCAGAGAATATGAGTAGGGAACAATCAACAAAGTTTTCTCTTGTTCAAACACTGCAAGAGGTCAATCGAAGTCCCCACTGTTTTAAGGTGCTGGTTGAGGTCACCAACAATATAGATTACGCTTGACAGTTGCTGTTGTAGCAGACGGGAGTCAATCTTTTCCATTAGGAGTTGATGGTTGCGTCTGCATGGTGCCACTGAATGGTCTGTAGCATTGCACCAGCTAGTACAGAGGTACTGTGTTTATATTAGGAGTCTTGAAGACATCATTTCAAGATGTGTAGGGGTGGCAACATCAATGTGCTGGGGCATGAACTCTTTTAGAGAAGCACACAGCAACACCTCCTCGTGCCCTTGCCTGTCTCTTCTATCATGAGTGGTATGCCAGCTATTCTTGCAAACATTTTCTGGAGTCATGTCATCCAAAAGTTTTCAACAAACAGCTATCATTGTCCGGCCGACGTCGAGTGTTCACTAAAAAACTATGTGTGAGCTCTCAATACATTGTAATGAAACCTCTAATGTTGACTCGACAGGATGATTGATAGACTGGGCTCCTCTTGATGAAGTGCGGTCAGCTCTCTCTCTCTCTCTCTCTCTCTCTCTCTCTCTTTCTCTGTCTTTCTTCTTGTTCTTTCGGTTTCTCTCTTTTTTTTTTTCTTTATCTCTTTTTTTTCTTTCTCTTTTCGCTCTCTTTCTCTTGCCTCTTTCTCTTTCTCTCTTTCTCTCTATGTCCTCTTCTCTATCTCTATTTCTTCTCTTGTCTCTCTCTCTCTTTCTCTCTCTTTCTCTCTTTCTCTCTCGTTTTCATCGCTCGTCTCTCTCTTTCTCTTCTCTTTCTTCTCTTTCTCTTTGTCTCTCGTGCTCTCTTTCTCTCTCGTTCGCTCTGCTGTCTCTCCTCTTTCTCTCTCTCTCTCTTTTCTTTCTCTTACTCTTTCTCTCTCTTTCTCTCTCTTTCTCTCGCTTTCTCTAGCTTTCTTTCTCTCTCATTTCTCTCTCTTTCTCTCTCTTTCTCCGCTTTCTCGCTTTCTCTCTCTTTCTCTCTTCTTGCTCTCGTTCTCTCTCATTTCTCTCTCTTTATAGTTTCTCTCTTTCATTCTTCTTTCTCTTCTTTTCTCTCTCTTTACTCTCTCTTTCTCGCTCTTTCTCTCTTCTTTCTCTCTTTCTCTCGCTTTTTCATCTCTTTCTCTCTCTTTCTCTCTGTTTCTCTCTCTTTCTCTTTCTCTCTCTTTCTCTGTTTCTCTCTTTCTCTCTCTGTTCTCTCTCGTTCTCTCTCTGTCTCTCTCTGTCTCCTCTCTCTTCTTTTTCTCTCTCTCTCTCTCTTTATTTTTCTCTTCTCTCTTTCTCTTTTTTTTTGTTTTACTTGCTGTATTGACAGGTTAAGGTTCCCTAGCTTTATGACAAGCTCTTTACAGGTTAAGGATTCTAATTTTTTGGCAAGCTAAGAAACTGTTCCCTACATCAGCTCAATTGAAAGCCATTTTTAGTGTTATTGAGACATTCAAGTACAGAACAGGATGAAGTTGGAGCCATCTGTGGGCCGCAGTTGCATTTGAGCAACTGACTTTAATCTCGTTGAATATATTATGCTGTTCGAAAGGATCGGTCCAGTACTCGCGTCATCCTGGTAGTCATGGATCTAGTTGAATGATGTTCTGGAGAAGGTACAGCCACCAGTGAAGTTGCTGCGTTCTGCCAGTCTTGTTGGCATAAAGCTTGTTTCACTGCTGGCCTCGAAGTGGATCAGTGTGGTATTTTGACAATATTGCCCTGGTGTACATCACAGTACATGGCCAACCACATCCCTATATGTTGATAGGCTTGCTGAAGATGGACAGATCTATCCAGGATGGATCAGGCGAGAGATGGAGAAGTCTTGCTCTGTTCTTACTGCCAAGCAGTCGGAGATGTTTCATCTCTCTCGTCTCTCTCTCTCTCTCTCCTCTCTCTCTTTCTCTCTCTCTCTTTCTCTTTTTTTGTTTTTTTTTTTTTTTTTGTTTTTTACACATGGATTTGACAAGGTTAAGGGATCCCTAAGGTTTATTGACAATGCTTGTACAGGTTAAGAGATTCCTAACTTTATTTTGACAATCTAAGAGCTGTTACTACAATCAGCTCATTGAAAGCATTTTTTTTGTTATGAGACATACAAGTAGGGACAGGATGAAGAGTTGAGCCATCTGTGGGCCAGCCTTTTCAATTTGTTCAACGGACGATAATCGCGTTGACGTCATTATGCTTACGATGTTGTTCCATATCTCGGAGTCATCCTGGGTATGTTAGATCGCAGATGGAGTTGATGATCTGGAGAAAGGGTACAGCCAGTGTGAAGTGCTGCTTTCTGCCCGTCTTGTGGCATAAATGCTTGTTTCGCGCTTTCCTCGAAGTGGATACACGTGTGGTAGTTGAACTAATATTGGCCTTGCTACCAGAACAGTAGGCACCACATCCCTCTATGTTGAAGGTCTGCTGAATGATCAGATCCATCCAGATGGGTCCAGGGTTGAGAGAGTCGGCTTGCTCTGTTCTACTCTGTCAGCGTCGCAGATGGAGAGGTGGGGACAGGCAAACCTAGAAGTGGAGCTACTCAAGGTTCCCGTGATATGCGTACGTGTGCTCTACAGGATCTTGCAAACCCCTACTGTCTAAACGCAGATGTGAGATACGGGCGAAAGTGCTGTAAGCTTCCTGGTCTGCCTTGTTTGCTAAGATTACAAACATGGTGCTTCTATGGTTAGTTTGGAGTTTAATTCACCAGGATATCAACTTCTTCTCAGCGTGCCAACATCGTAACCCATTCATCCTTAATACTGCACCAGATTACCATCATGGTGCTAGAGCGCATCATCATTTGCGTTTTCTCAGGTGCAAATATACTTCGCCATCTAGTTCCCCAAGCTTGATATAGGCTTCAGGACTTGGTAATTGATGTAGCTTAGAGCATGTGGATTTCTTCTCTTGGTTAGTGAATGGTTAGTGTACAGTCGTCTGCTATATGCATGGATTCTGGAGCTGAGATGGAAGAAGGTCGTTGAAGTAGACCAGTTCCGCATAAACAGTGGCCCTCAGCACACTTCACTGTGTGGTACGCTTGCCCCAAATAGGCATGTCTTGCTGATTACCGTTCAATGGAGAACTACCACTTTTAGAGATCTACATGAAGCGTAATCCTGAGCAGACATAGAGTAGGAGCCGCAATTCCAGTGCTTGAAGTTTTGTAGAAGTGGCCCTGGTGCCACAGCACGAGTCGAAAGCGGCCAGCAAGGTCCAGTGCTTACCACTCAGATGACTTTGGATTCATCAGTGTAAGGGTGCCACTTAGTGCGAGGTTTAACAAACGATCCGCAGCAGATAACCCCCTTTCCTCTGAGCCATATTGACGATCACAAAGTATGTGAGTGGTAAGTCAAAGAAACTGTCATGTGTCTTGAGATGATTGTCTCAAGGATTTACCAGTGATTGACAGGAGTCGACACTGCGTCGGTAGTTGGCTGATTTCTGCTCTGCTCTTCTTCTTTGTGAACAGGGACTACTTTGCCTCTTTCCATGGAGAGGGCATTTGCACTGTACTAGGACTGTGCCTGGAATGTATGACCCGAGTTAGAGGTGTCTTGCTAGTGCGTCTGCACATCTTCTCTAACAATCTTGGGCTCAACTTGTTCTGGCGCCCACAGCTTTTCTTGTCAAGTGATTTATGAAGGAAACGCACCTCCTCTGCCTTATTGTCACCCTGACAGTTTTGACACAGTTCTTGCAGCTAGCCTAGGAGTGGTCCTTTGTGGATAAGGAATTGCCCATTTTTGTAGCAAAGTGTTCAGCAAAGAGGTCGCTTTATCTTGACTACTAGTAAGAGGCCTGGTCCCATCCTGTCGTTTAGAGGTGTGGAATAAGTTCATAAGGCAGTAAAACTTGTCTGGTCCTTGACCAGGGACCACCAGGTTTTGGGGCCTACCCTACCTGATGCCTAACTTTCTTTTGTGTTCCAACTCCCATTTATGCAATGGCCCACTTCTTGAACCATCATACCATATGCCTACAGGCTTGCCATGTGCAAGTTCCTGTTATAGGTGGTAGGATTGTCTCTTATACCTTCGCCTTGCCTTTGTACTTAGCAGTAGCTAGCCTCTCTACAACGAAAAGCCAAACCAAGGCTGATCTGTAGGCTTTGTCACATATTGCGGTGCCATAGAATGTGTCTTGCTTGCTTGATAAGTTTGCTTGTCAGGGAAGGCTTTCACTTTTGGTTGTCAACATCCCCCTGAGAAGTGCTTTCCAGTCGTGTGGTGGCGAAGCTCAGAGCAAATTGGGCTGGCCATTACTCTTTCCATAGCCGGATGTGCGTTTGTGGACTCCTCCCCTCGGTCTGTTGAGGACTGAAGTGTGGTAAAAAACAGAATCCTGTGTGGTTCAGACGACCCAACGTAGCCGAGGGAGTGAACAAGTGACTAGTGCCTTCTGCAAGATCGACTCACTACAGGATCAAGGGAGGGCAGAGATATGAGTAGAGGAATCATCAAAGTTTCTCAGGTCAAAACAATGCAAGAAGGTCATCAATAGTCCCTCTGTATAAGGTGCAGGGGGGATTTGGGTGGCTTGAGGTCACCAACAATTATTAATATGTGGGACTGTGGTGTTGTAGCCGAAGGGAGTCAATATTTTCCATTAGGAAGTTGATAGGGTCTGCATTTGTTGCCACTGAGCGTCTGTACATTGCACATGTAGTACAGAGGTACTAGTGTTTATACGGCTTGAAGAACATCCTTTCAAGATGTTGTAGGGTGGGCACTTATATGTGCGAGGCGCAGCGAAACACTTTTAGAGAATAGCACACTGCAAACACCACCTCCTCTGACCCTTGCTGTCTCTTCTCATACAGGGTGTAGCCAGCAATTCTTGCAAAATTTTTGGCGTCATGTATCAAAAATGTTGTATCAACAAACAGCTATCATTTGGTGACGTCGACCTTGTTCACAAAGTATGTGTGAGCTCTCCAACATTAGTAATGAAACTCTAATGATGGGTCCGACGGATGCTGATAGCGACTGGCTCCTCATGAGAAGTTGTATTGCAGTCAGCTTGAGGGTGGTGGAGATGGTGTGGGCCAGTTAAGGATGCCTGCCCTGAGAGAGGTTCGGGTACTGTGCCAGCTGCAGGATGTAGGGTCTGTTGGTGTTGTATAAGGCCCAATCCACGGATGGGCTGGCATAAGAGTTAGCTAAGTGAGTGACGTGTGAGAGTGTTTTCATTCTCTTTCTCCCTTTCTCTCTTCTCTTTCTCTCTTTCTCTTTCTCTTTCTCTCTTTCTCATCTTTCTTCTTTTTCCTTCTATTCTCTCGTCTCTCTCTCTCTCTCTCTTATCTCTCTCTTCTTTCTTCATCTCTCTCTCTTTCTTTCTCTTCTCTCTTTCTCTCTTTCGTTCTATTTCTCTCTTTCTCTCTTTCTCTCTTTTCTCTTTCTCTCTTTCTCTTTCTCTCTTTCTCTCTCTCTTTCTTTTCTCTCTCCTCTCTCTCTCTCTCTCTTCTTTCTCTCTTTCTTTCTCTCTTTCTTTCTCATCGTTCCTCTCTTTCTCTCTTTCTCTCTTTCTCTCTTTCTCTCTTTCTCTCTTTCTCTCTTTTCTCCTTCTCTCTTTCTCTCTTTCTCTCTTTCTCTCTTTATCGTCTCTCTCTCCTCTCTCTTTCTCTATTCTCTCTTTCTCATCTTTCTTTCTTCTTTCTCTCTTTCTTTCTCTCGATCTTTTGTCTCCGCGCTCTCGCTCCTCTCTTTCGTTCTCTCTTTATCTCTTTTCTTTCTTCTCTCTTTCTCTTTCTCTCTTTCTCTCTACTTTCTCTCTTTCTACCTCTTTTTCTTCCAGTGAAAGCTTTTGCTGCAGATGACTGGCTGCAACATAACCAGTCTCCTTCGAGGGCGCACTGCACTTCCACCTCCAGGGACTAATTCAGCTAACCTTTTTATCCTGACTCTGTTACCTTGATACACTTCAAGGACATATTGAGCATCCAAACACCATTTGTTCCTACTTGTTCTTGCTGCATTTACACAAACCTGTTATCACTCGAAACCCTTTTCATGCCTTCCTCCTCCAACCATTCCTGAGAAGAGCTCACCTCTCCTTCTTACCAGTATTTATATCCTTCCACCAGACAAATTTATTCTTATTTATCCCTTTCCAGCCCTTAAATGACTTAAACATTCTCTACATTTCCCAGCCGCAATTATGCCCTTGGTGACCCCCACCTCTTAAAATCTACACATCAAATTCTTCATTATAGTATTCACACTTTGCATTGTTCTGACATATTCACTGCCTCTAGATTTTGTATCCTTCCCTCTTTCCACTTATTTATAGTATTTGATATGCTGCCTGATGAGTTATTTGCAAGGTACATTTATGAAGGGATTCACAGGGGAAACCAGTTATGCTGGAATTATAGCGTTGAGATAAAGCGTGGGAAAGGTACAGTGCCTACACTGGAGGAGGGTTGGAGAAGTTTGTGGAGTTAATCTGAACTGTCTGATGTTTCGCACTTTTTGGCAAGGATGGTGACGTGAAATGTTTTCATCATGTAATATCTTGATTGGAGATGACCAGTGTGTTAGAAAGTCACACCTCCCTTCTGTATTGTGTGGTTTCACCTTGTCTGTCATTGACTTGGCTGGTCAAGTTTCCTGATCATAGATGAAGTCCATTGATCTGTAAATCTTGTGTTTTATTGGAAAGGTGAGAAGGAAAGATGGAGTAAAGCTTTCATTTTTTCTTAGTTATTCTGTTTACAATAGTATAGATATGTGGACGTAACAATAGGTTTACAAACAGTGGCAGAGCATTTTATTATTCAGTTGACTTTGAAGGAGGGGTGTTAGTGTTGCAGTTTTTTAATAATGTATGTAAGCATGCCTTTCTGGCATGAGTGAATAACGGAAGTGAAATGATGAAAAGGTTTTATTTTTCAGCCACCCTGCCGTGGTGGGAACCAGCTGATGTGTTAATAAAAAGAAATAAATGGAGGAGTTATTGGAAAAAGCTCTAATGGTTTGTCGAAGTAAGCATGCGTTTTTTTTAATATTTTTGCGAGAATTGACAGCCTGTGTTGTATTTAAAGTTTACAGAGGCTTTTTGGCTTAAATCTCACTTAGATGATAAAAAGTCTCAATGCCAGTAGTGTAAATGTTTTTCTAGGAAATGGATCAATGCACTGGCGTGGCAGAGCACATTCCTTATCGTGACAGCACGTTAACCTGTCCTTTTAAAAGGATTCTCTAGGAGGGAATTGTCGAAGTGTTATGATAGTGCAGTGTCTCCAGCATCATACAACTTTGAAGACCCTATAATTCACTGCCGCTATGCTAATAGGGCAAAGGACAATAAAAAATACTGTAAAGTAAAGAATTTAGACAGATTTGCATTATGTCAAGCTCGCTACCTCCGTGTTACTTCAAAGTATGTTCCTGCCGAACCATGTACAGATGGATGGTCCTTTGAATGTAACAAATTGAACTACCTCCCTATTCTTGGATAGAATGTGGTTTACCTCCATTCCGGGTTTCTATAACCTGAGAGTTTTGTGCCCTCGCTTGATGAATGTCGTTTTATATTAATGCCACTATTGTCCAAACTTCATATTTTGGATGCGATTGTCCTGTTTGCCTGGAGTATGAAGAGGGTCAATGCCCCCATGGAGTGGTCCATGATCAGGCCTGGTAGATCAGGGCCTGACCAACCAGGCTATTATTGCTGGCTGTATGCAAACCACAGCCAGGCTAGTGAAGAATCTATCGAGGATGCTTGAAACCAACTAGGAGTGTATTGGTAATTACCCTTTATGATGGAAGGCTGTTGAAGTATATCATATTGTGTGCTGATTTGAGACCAATCTCTAGGATTTTCCAGGTGTAAATTACAGTGCATCTTGTTTGCATTCCCAGGAGGTTCTCTGGCATCACATATAATTTCACACATGTTTTCTTACTCAATGTGGTTAGGTTTTTAATCGCTCCAATTAGGTATTTAGTTCTTCATTGTCTTCCATAAATGAGTAATCCAAAATTTTTGTCTTGTTAAACTTCATATGATTATCCTTCCACTGGAAGACTCGCTAGTGAATTTTATTATATTTTTTTCCGTTCCTTGCAGTCGAGATTCCCACAACTCTTATTAAAGCTAAATTTACCTTCCCTCCTGATGCGGGGTCAGTTGGAGTTGGTAGGTTTGTGCCCATGGATTTCTGACTTATTCCTCTTAGGGTGCAATTGCTTGATTTGGATCCAGCATCTTTGGAATTATGGATATGGTATTTTGACGTGATTTTTTTATTTGCATGTCTTAGGTTTCCATAAAAATAAATAGGCAAATTATGATAGTAGTGATAGATACTGTTTGTTGCATTTGGTAATATGAAAATTTTTTTGTGTTTTGTTTGGTTTTTGGTACTTTTTTTATTATTTCTGTTTTTGAATTTGTTTTTTTTTGATATTTTTTTTTTGTTTGTGTTATCGCGCTGTTTTGTGATGATTTTTTTTTTTTTTTCTGTTTTTTAATTGTTTTTTTTGTTTCTTGTGTTTTTTATTTGTTTGATATGTATTTTGTTTTTTTTGTTTGATTATTATGTTTTTTTGCATTTGATGATTTTTTTTTTTTTTTTGAATTTGAATTTTGTTTATCTTATTTTTTTTTTGTTTTTTTTTGAATTTTTTTTTTTTAATATAATGTTTTGTTGTTTATTGCTTGAGTGTATTATTATTGATTATATTTTATCGTTTGATTTATATTATTTTAATTTCTTCTATTTTGTTATGATTGATGTGTTTTTATTTGTTTTATTTGTTGTTTTGATATTTTATGATTATTTGTTGATTCTGCAGTCTATTTTATTGTGTGATGGTTCATTTTTGTTGGTTGATTTATTTTGCTTTTTGCTTGATTTTTTTGTTGTTTTTATTTGTGTTTTTTTTTTTTGAGTTTATGTTCTTCTGTTTTGATTTGTTTTTGAGTTGAAAATTTATTTTTGGATTCTTTTTGGTTTATTTTTTTTGTGTTTTGTGTTTATTTGTTATTTCTTTTATTTTTTTTTTTTTGATTGAAAATGTGTTATTAACGCTAAATATACCACTCTAATGAGGCCTATTATTATTTCATTACTAATATGAATCTGGAGACATTAACGACACTCTTTCAGGCGGCGGCCAGGAGCTATGATTGACCCTGCAACACAAATCGGTGAGCTATGTAAGTTAGTTAAGTACATGGTATACATTTATAATTTTTCTAGAGATATATATAAATATGAAATAACTTTAAAACCACTTAACCTTTTGCTGAGTTTTCATGACATAATGGAGAGGACGTAGTGCTTCAGATCTCACGCGCCTGTACCAAACCGCGGTGGGGCGCGGTTAGTGACTAGTATTATGAAATGTCAAAGGATGGCGGGGCAGCGTATAGCGCGTACTTGTTAAGGTCAAAATTGAAATGACCGTATTGAGCGGAACGCCGTTTAAAAGCGGGGGCCCTACTGTAAGGAAAGGAGGGACCAATATCCTATTGGTTGCAGAATGCCTTATTAGGGCAGTCTAGGGCACAACATTCTTGGCTTTATCCATCCATAAATTGGCCTATACGGCCACCAACTACTACCAATTAGTCCAGTTCAGTGTAGTGCAATGTTTACGTATTTCATTGCTTACTTTTTCTATCCTTTTTTAACACAAATTTTGTTTACAATAATTCAATTAAGTGGCCGTTGAGCTGTACTAGTCAGTATATAGAATTCTGTTTGATATTTATCATGTGCCCCTTTCCAGATGGAAATTTCAAATGGAATGTAAGACATTTGAAATAATGAACTATAACTAGATGACTGAGTTTAGGTGCTATCTGAATTGATTTCACACATTACATATCCTAACTGTGAATTGTAGATTGTTTCTGTTCTATTTAGCACATTACAGTACGATGTACGAAAATTATGCACGTAAAACATTTCAGGTTTTTGTTCGTCAGAAGATCGTGTTGGACATGTTAAATCTAATGTTTCCATGCCAAAATGTCGATGCAGATCTGGCTGGATTGAATCGAGGAGCTGCCCACAGGCTTCAGGAGAGAGCCAGAGATTTAGAGAGGGTTGCCAGTCTTAACAACACATAAATTACTAGGGACTTGGTCTGTTATGATACCTTTAATTTTTTTTTTATTTATATGTAATTGGCAAGTAGTGTATTAGCTGCAGGTTTTATATTCGTACTAATGTAATTTTTTTTCTTTTTCTTATTCTTTCTTGTTCTTTTCTCTTTCATGTTCTTTCTTTCCTTTTTCTCTTTGCTCTTTCGCTGTCTTTTTGTCTTTCTCTGTCTTTTGCTTTACTCTGTCTTTTGCTTTCTCTGTCTCCCTTTGCTTTTGTCTTTTGCTTTCTCTGTATTTTGCTTTCTCTGTCTTTTGTCATCTTTTTCAATCTTATTCTTTCTATCTTTCTCTATTTCTCTCTTTCTTTCTTTCTCTTTCTTTCTCTTTCTTTCTTTCTTTTCTCATTCTTTCTCTTCTTTCTTTTTCCTTTCTATTTCTCTTTCTTTCTCTTTTTCTCTTTTCTTTCTCTTTCTTTCTTCTTTCTCTTTATTTCGCTTCGTTTCTTTTCTCTGTTCTCTTTCTTTCTCTTTCTTGTTCTTCTCTTTCTTTCTCTTTCTTTCTCTTTCTTTCTCTTCTCTTTCTTTCTCTTTCTTTCCTCTTTCTTTTTCTTTCTCTTTCTTTCTCTTTCTTTCTCTTCTTGTGTCTTTCTCATTCTCTTTCTTTATCTCTTTTTGTCTTTCTCTTTCTTTCTCTCTTTTTCTTTCTTGTTTCTTTTCTCTTTCTTTCTCTGTCTTTCGCTTTCTTTCTCTTTCTTTCTCTTCTCGATGTTCTCTTCTTCTCTTTTTTCTCTTTCTTTCTCTTATTCTTGCTCTTTCTTCTCTCTTTCTTTTCTCTTTCTTTCTTTTTTCTTCTCTTTCTCATTCTTTCGCTTCTCTGTCTTTCTCTTTTCTTATCTCTTTCTTTCTCTTTCTATTCTCTCTTGCTCACTCTCTCTCTTTTCTCATGTCTCTTTCTTTCTCTTTCTTTCTCTTTCTTTCTCTTTCTTTCTCTTATCTTTCTCTTTCTTTCTCTTTCTCTTTCTACTTTTCTTTCTCTTTCTTCTCTTTCTTTCTCGTTCTTGTCTCTTTCTCTCTTTTTCTTTCTTTCTTTTTCTCTTTATTTTCTTCTCATTTCTTTCTTCATTCTTCTCATTCTTTCTCTTCTTTTGTTCTTTCTTTCTCTTTCTTTCTCTTTCTTTCTCTTTCTTTTCTCTTTCTTTCTCTTTCTTCTTTTCTTTCTCTTTCTTCTCATTCTTTCTCTTTCGTTCGCTTTCTTTCTCTTCTTTCTCTTTCTTTTCTTTCTTTCTCATTTCTATCTCTTTCTTCATTCGTGCTTTCTCATTCTTTCTCAAATTTATTCATCTCTCTTTCTCATTCTCTTTCTCTTTTCATTCTTTCTCTTCTCTGTCTTTCTCTTTCTCATTCTTTCTACCTTGCTCATTCTTTCTCTTTCTCATTCTTTCTCTTTCTCATTCTTTTCTCTTCTCATTCTTTCTCTTTCTCATTCTGTCTCTTTCTTCTTTCTTCATTCTTTCTCTTTCTCTTTCTTTCTCACTCTTTCTCTTTCTTTCTCTTTTCTTCTCTATCTTTCTCTTTCTTTCTCGTTCTTCTCTTTCTTTCTTCTTTCTTTCTCTTTCTTTCTCTTTCTTTGTCTTTCTCACCTCTTTCTGCTCATTCTCTCTCTTTCTCTCTTTATATCTTTCTTTCTTTTTCTCTTTCTTTCTCTTTCTCATTCTTTCTCATTCTTTCTCATTTCTTTCTCATTCTTTCTCCTTTTTCTCTTTCTTTTCTTTCTCTTTCTTTCTCTTTCTTTCTCATTCGCTCTTTCTTCTCATTCTTTCTCATTCTATCTCTTTCTCATTCTTTCTTGTCTTCATTCTTTCTCAATCTTTCTCTTTCTCATTCTTTTCTCTTTCTCATTCTGTCTGCTGTCTCATTCCATATTCTTTCTCATTCTTTTTTCTTTCTCTTTCTCTTTCTTTTCTCTTTCTTTCTCTTTCTTCTTCTTTCTCTTTCTTTCTCTTTCTTTCTCTTCTTTCTTACTTCATTCATTCACTTTCTTTCTCTTTCTTTACTCTTTCTTTCTCTTTCTTTCACTTTCTTTCTCTTTCTTTCTCAGCCTTTCTCTTTCTTTTCTCATTCTTTCTCTTTCTTTCTCTTTTCTTTCTCTTTTTCTTTCTTTTCTTTCTTTTCTTTCCTTGTCTTTCTTTCTCTTGTCTCTTCTCTTTCTTCTCTCTTTCTTTTCTCTTTCTTCATACTTTCTTTCTTTCTCTTTTTTTTCTCTATCTCTTTCTCTTTCTCTTTTTTCTTTCTCTCTACTCGCTCTCATCTTTCTCTTACTCTCTTTCTTTCTCTCCTTTCTCTTTCTTCTCTTTCTCTTCTCATTCTCTCCATTCTCTTCTCATTCTCTCTCTTCTCTTTCTCTGATATATAGATGTAATCGCTTTCTCTTCTCTTCTTTCTCTTTCTACTTTCTTCTCTTTCTCTTTTCTCTTTCTCTCTCTCTCTTTCTCTCTCTCTTTCTCTCTTCTGCTCTCTTCTCTTTCTCTCTCTATGTCTCTCTTTCTCTTTCTCTTTCTCTTTCTTTCTCCTTCTCTCTTTCTCACTCTTTCTCTCTTTTTCTTTCTCTTGTCTCTCTTTTCTGTTCTCGTGCTCTTTCTTTCCTTTTTCTTTCTCTTCTCTTTCTTTTCTTTCTCTTTCTCTCTCTCTCTTTCTTCTTTCTCTCTCTCTTTCTCTTTCTTCTATACTTCTCTCTTTCTCTTTCTTCTCTTTCTCTTTCTCTTTCTTTCTCTTTCTCTTTCTCTCTCTTTCCTTCTTTTTTCTTTCTCTTGCTCTCTCTATTCTTTCTCTTTCTCTTCTTTCTCTTGTTTCCTTCTTTTCTCTTTCTTTCTCTCGCGTTGTAGTTCTTTCTCTTTCTTTTCTGTCTCTTTTTCTTTTTCTCTTTCTCTTTCTTTTTCTTCTTCTCCTTTCTCGTTATCTTTCTCTTTCTTTTCTCTTTCTTTCTCTTTCGTTCCCCTTTCATTCTCTTCTCTTGTTTCTCTTTGTCTTTCTTCTTCTTTCGCTTTCTCTTTGTTTTTCTTTTCTTTCGCTTTCTTTCTCCTTTTCTCTTTCTCCTTTTCTTTCCTCTTTCTTTCTTTCTTTCTTTTTCTTTCTTTCTCTTTCTTCTCTCTTTTTCTCTCTTTCTATCTCTTGCATCTCTCGTTCTCTGTCCTCGTTAACTTTTCTTTCTTCTATCTACTTTTTCTCTTTCTTTTCTCTTTCTTTTTCTTGTTCTCTTTTCTTTCTCTTTTTCTCTTTCTTTCTCGTTTTTCTCGGAGCCTGTTCTCTTTCTTTCTCTTTCTGTCGTTTTTCTTTCTCTTTCTCTTTCTTTCTCTTTTCTTTCTCTTTCTTTTTAGGTCTCTGTCTCTGTCTTTCTCTTTCTTTCTCTTGCTTTTCTCTGGGTCTTTCTCTTTCTTTTACTCTTTATTTCTCTTTCTTTCTCTGTTCTTTCTCTTTGCTGTAGCTCTTGCTTTCGTCTGGTCTTTCTCTTTGCTTTCTCTATTCATGTGTCTCTTTCTTATCTTTTGTTCTTTCTCTTTCTTTCTTTTCTTTTTCTTTCTCTCTTTTTCTCTTGCTTTCTCTTGTTTCGTCTTTGTCTTTCTCTTTCTTTATCTCTTTCTTGCTCTTTCTTTTTCTCTTTCTTGCTCTTGCTTGTTGTGCTTTGCCTTCTGCTTTTGTTGTCTATTTCTTTCTCTTTTTTTTTGTTGTTTTTTTGTTTTTTTGTTTGTGTCTACACTTGGTTTGACACAGCGTTTAAGGATCCCTGCTTTTATTGAAAGACTCTATGTACTATAGTGTGTTAAGATTCTACTTTATTGGCAAGCTAAGAGCTGTTAACTTCATCAGCGTCATTTGAAAGCATTGTTATTGGTATGAGACATACAAGTACAGGGACACGGATGAAGTTGGGAGCCATCTGTGGGCAAAGCAGTTTCATTGATCAACGGAACTTTATCTCGTTGATGAATCAATTATGCTGTACGGAATGTATGCCATACTCTTGTTTCTTGTTTAGTTTTGCAGTCATCCTGGCGTATGTATTATCTCAGATGCGAGTGATGGTTCTGGAGAGAAGGGTACGAGCCAGAGTGAAGTTGCTGCTTTCTGCCCGCTTGAGCGCATAAAAGCTTGTTTGTCAGCGCTGTCCTCGAAGTGGCGAGATCCAAGTGTGGTATTTTGACAAGAGTGCCTTGTACATAACAGTTAAGGCCACCCACTGCCTCGCCTCTATGTTGAAGGCTGTCGGACGAATTGACTGATCTCATCCGGATGGGTCCAGGCTGAGAGAGAGAGACGTCTGGCTCTGTTCTCTACTCTGTCCATGCAGTCGCAGAGATGAGGATGGTGGGGCAGGCCAACCAAGAAGGGAGATACTCAAGGTGTGAAGCGTACGTGGGGCTCGTAGAGGATTGTGCAACCCCTACTGTCAAGCAGCATGCGAGATACGGCGAAGTGCGGCTATTCTTCTGAGTTTGCCTTGTTTGCAAGATTTACAAACATGGTTCTCTCGGTGAGTGTGGAGTCAAATTTCACCCCCAAGGATATCAACTTCTTCTCCAGGTGCCAACATCCTCCCATTCATCCTTACTACTGCTGAGCAGTACCATCATGGTTGCCTAAGCTGACGAATCTGTCATTGTGTTTCCTCAGTGAAATGTTGCTTGCCACTGCTATTTCCCCTAGTGATATAAGCTCTCCGCTGGTGATTGATGTTATCTTAGGAGCAGTGGCCATTTCTGTCTCTTGGATATAAAAGTGCGAATGTCAGTGTTCAGTATGTCGTGGATATGCATGTGAGTCTGAGGATGAGATCGAAGAAGGTCTTGAAGTAGACAATCCATAAAAAGCAAGCACGCTTTTCCTTGTGGAACGTGTTTGCCCAATAGGATGATTTTACCTTTGATGATTACGTTTACAATGAGGACTACACTTAGAGATCTACATGATGTGTAATCACTGAGGAGCAACCTAGCGTAGAGCCTGCAATACCAGTTGCATTGAAGTTTTGCTAGAGGCCCTGTGCGCCACCACCTGTCTGGAAAGCGCCAGCAATGTACAGTCCTCCACACAGCATGACTTTGGATTCATTCCAGTGACTGGTGCCACATGCAGTGGAGGAGGCTTTAAACTACAGACAGCAGCAGAGGAACCTTTTCCGAAAGGCCATATTGCGCTCACAAAAGTAGTGAGTGGATAGTCAAAAAAATGTTCCATTTTGGCTTGAGATTATTGTCTCAAGGATCTTACCAGTGATTGACAGGAGTGACACTGGTCTGTAGTTGGTGATTTCTGCTCTGCTCATCTTTTTGGAAACAGGGGACTACATTTGCCTCTTTCCCTAGAGCGGGCCATTTACACTGTGCTGCTAGTGGTCTCGCTGACATATCGACAAATGGCTCAATGGTCTGGGCCACTGCTTTTATGGGTCAAGCGAGTTACGTAGGTAAATGCACCTCTCCTGACGGATGGCTACCACTGTCAGTTGTGACACAGTTCTTGCAGCTAAGCCAAGGAGGGGGCCCTTGCTGGATCGTGGACCTTGCATTTTTGGTAGCACAAGTGTTCAGCAAAGAGGTCCGCCTTCTCTGGACCTAGTAGAGGTGGGGTCCTCATCTGTCGATTTAGAGGTGGTAAGTTCTTCAGGCAGATCAATACTTGGCTTGTCCTATGACAGGGAACACCAGGTTTTGAGTAGCCTACCCTAATCTGATGCTAACTTTCTTTTTACGCTGTCCGACCTCCCATGTTAGCTCAATGGCCCACTTTTGACATCACCCTATGCCTCCAGGCTTGCTATGGGGCTAGTTCCTGTTATAGGTTGGTAGAGTTCTCATATAACCTTCGCCATGCTTTGTACTTAGCAGTTGCAGCCTCCTACAACGAAAGCCAAACCCAAGGTTATCTGTAGGCTTCGTCACATATTGCGGTGAGGAATGTGTTCTTGTTGTCGATTAAGGATGTGTCCAGTGAAAGGCTTTCATTTGGTGTGAACTTCCCCTTGGACGAAGAGCATTCCAGTCTAGGGTGGTGGACGAGCTCAGAGCAATAGGTCTGGGGCCCAACGAATTACCTCTTTCCATAGCCAGGTTGTGCGTGATGGGAATCCTCACCTCGATTCTGGTGGAGATTTAAGTGTCGTAATAAACA
The DNA here is from genome assembly GCF_026875155.1 of Cherax quadricarinatus. Lineage (NCBI taxonomy): Eukaryota > Metazoa > Arthropoda > Malacostraca > Decapoda > Parastacidae > Cherax > Cherax quadricarinatus. The sequence goes on along the minus strand of NC_069400.1, from coordinate 5,368,732 downwards.
GCCTTGGGTGTCAGGACGAATTTCATAACGTGAGCCGAGGGTTGACATAGTGACTATGCCTTCTGCCAGATCAACTCACTACTGGGTCAAGGGGAGGTAGCCAGAGAATATGAGTAGGGAACAATCAACAAAGTTTTCTCTTGTTCAAACACTGCAAGAGGTCAATCGAAGTCCCCACTGTTTTAAGGTGCTGGTTGAGGTCACCAACAATATAGATTACGCTTGACAGTTGCTGTTGTAGCAGACGGGAGTCAATCTTTTCCATTAGGAGTTGATGGTTGCGTCTGCATGGTGCCACTGAATGGTCTGTAGCATTGCACCAGCTAGTACAGAGGTACTGTGTTTATATTAGGAGTCTTGAAGACATCATTTCAAGATGTGTAGGGGTGGCAACATCAATGTGCTGGGGCATGAACTCTTTTAGAGAAGCACACAGCAACACCTCCTCGTGCCCTTGCCTGTCTCTTCTATCATGAGTGGTATGCCAGCTATTCTTGCAAACATTTTCTGGAGTCATGTCATCCAAAAGTTTTCAACAAACAGCTATCATTGTCCGGCCGACGTCGAGTGTTCACTAAAAAACTATGTGTGAGCTCTCAATACATTGTAATGAAACCTCTAATGTTGACTCGACAGGATGATTGATAGACTGGGCTCCTCTTGATGAAGTGCGGTCAGCTCTCTCTCTCTCTCTCTCTCTCTCTCTCTCTCTTTCTCTGTCTTTCTTCTTGTTCTTTCGGTTTCTCTCTTTTTTTTTTTCTTTATCTCTTTTTTTTCTTTCTCTTTTCGCTCTCTTTCTCTTGCCTCTTTCTCTTTCTCTCTTTCTCTCTATGTCCTCTTCTCTATCTCTATTTCTTCTCTTGTCTCTCTCTCTCTTTCTCTCTCTTTCTCTCTTTCTCTCTCGTTTTCATCGCTCGTCTCTCTCTTTCTCTTCTCTTTCTTCTCTTTCTCTTTGTCTCTCGTGCTCTCTTTCTCTCTCGTTCGCTCTGCTGTCTCTCCTCTTTCTCTCTCTCTCTCTTTTCTTTCTCTTACTCTTTCTCTCTCTTTCTCTCTCTTTCTCTCGCTTTCTCTAGCTTTCTTTCTCTCTCATTTCTCTCTCTTTCTCTCTCTTTCTCCGCTTTCTCGCTTTCTCTCTCTTTCTCTCTTCTTGCTCTCGTTCTCTCTCATTTCTCTCTCTTTATAGTTTCTCTCTTTCATTCTTCTTTCTCTTCTTTTCTCTCTCTTTACTCTCTCTTTCTCGCTCTTTCTCTCTTCTTTCTCTCTTTCTCTCGCTTTTTCATCTCTTTCTCTCTCTTTCTCTCTGTTTCTCTCTCTTTCTCTTTCTCTCTCTTTCTCTGTTTCTCTCTTTCTCTCTCTGTTCTCTCTCGTTCTCTCTCTGTCTCTCTCTGTCTCCTCTCTCTTCTTTTTCTCTCTCTCTCTCTCTTTATTTTTCTCTTCTCTCTTTCTCTTTTTTTTTGTTTTACTTGCTGTATTGACAGGTTAAGGTTCCCTAGCTTTATGACAAGCTCTTTACAGGTTAAGGATTCTAATTTTTTGGCAAGCTAAGAAACTGTTCCCTACATCAGCTCAATTGAAAGCCATTTTTAGTGTTATTGAGACATTCAAGTACAGAACAGGATGAAGTTGGAGCCATCTGTGGGCCGCAGTTGCATTTGAGCAACTGACTTTAATCTCGTTGAATATATTATGCTGTTCGAAAGGATCGGTCCAGTACTCGCGTCATCCTGGTAGTCATGGATCTAGTTGAATGATGTTCTGGAGAAGGTACAGCCACCAGTGAAGTTGCTGCGTTCTGCCAGTCTTGTTGGCATAAAGCTTGTTTCACTGCTGGCCTCGAAGTGGATCAGTGTGGTATTTTGACAATATTGCCCTGGTGTACATCACAGTACATGGCCAACCACATCCCTATATGTTGATAGGCTTGCTGAAGATGGACAGATCTATCCAGGATGGATCAGGCGAGAGATGGAGAAGTCTTGCTCTGTTCTTACTGCCAAGCAGTCGGAGATGTTTCATCTCTCTCGTCTCTCTCTCTCTCTCTCCTCTCTCTCTTTCTCTCTCTCTCTTTCTCTTTTTTTGTTTTTTTTTTTTTTTTTGTTTTTTACACATGGATTTGACAAGGTTAAGGGATCCCTAAGGTTTATTGACAATGCTTGTACAGGTTAAGAGATTCCTAACTTTATTTTGACAATCTAAGAGCTGTTACTACAATCAGCTCATTGAAAGCATTTTTTTTGTTATGAGACATACAAGTAGGGACAGGATGAAGAGTTGAGCCATCTGTGGGCCAGCCTTTTCAATTTGTTCAACGGACGATAATCGCGTTGACGTCATTATGCTTACGATGTTGTTCCATATCTCGGAGTCATCCTGGGTATGTTAGATCGCAGATGGAGTTGATGATCTGGAGAAAGGGTACAGCCAGTGTGAAGTGCTGCTTTCTGCCCGTCTTGTGGCATAAATGCTTGTTTCGCGCTTTCCTCGAAGTGGATACACGTGTGGTAGTTGAACTAATATTGGCCTTGCTACCAGAACAGTAGGCACCACATCCCTCTATGTTGAAGGTCTGCTGAATGATCAGATCCATCCAGATGGGTCCAGGGTTGAGAGAGTCGGCTTGCTCTGTTCTACTCTGTCAGCGTCGCAGATGGAGAGGTGGGGACAGGCAAACCTAGAAGTGGAGCTACTCAAGGTTCCCGTGATATGCGTACGTGTGCTCTACAGGATCTTGCAAACCCCTACTGTCTAAACGCAGATGTGAGATACGGGCGAAAGTGCTGTAAGCTTCCTGGTCTGCCTTGTTTGCTAAGATTACAAACATGGTGCTTCTATGGTTAGTTTGGAGTTTAATTCACCAGGATATCAACTTCTTCTCAGCGTGCCAACATCGTAACCCATTCATCCTTAATACTGCACCAGATTACCATCATGGTGCTAGAGCGCATCATCATTTGCGTTTTCTCAGGTGCAAATATACTTCGCCATCTAGTTCCCCAAGCTTGATATAGGCTTCAGGACTTGGTAATTGATGTAGCTTAGAGCATGTGGATTTCTTCTCTTGGTTAGTGAATGGTTAGTGTACAGTCGTCTGCTATATGCATGGATTCTGGAGCTGAGATGGAAGAAGGTCGTTGAAGTAGACCAGTTCCGCATAAACAGTGGCCCTCAGCACACTTCACTGTGTGGTACGCTTGCCCCAAATAGGCATGTCTTGCTGATTACCGTTCAATGGAGAACTACCACTTTTAGAGATCTACATGAAGCGTAATCCTGAGCAGACATAGAGTAGGAGCCGCAATTCCAGTGCTTGAAGTTTTGTAGAAGTGGCCCTGGTGCCACAGCACGAGTCGAAAGCGGCCAGCAAGGTCCAGTGCTTACCACTCAGATGACTTTGGATTCATCAGTGTAAGGGTGCCACTTAGTGCGAGGTTTAACAAACGATCCGCAGCAGATAACCCCCTTTCCTCTGAGCCATATTGACGATCACAAAGTATGTGAGTGGTAAGTCAAAGAAACTGTCATGTGTCTTGAGATGATTGTCTCAAGGATTTACCAGTGATTGACAGGAGTCGACACTGCGTCGGTAGTTGGCTGATTTCTGCTCTGCTCTTCTTCTTTGTGAACAGGGACTACTTTGCCTCTTTCCATGGAGAGGGCATTTGCACTGTACTAGGACTGTGCCTGGAATGTATGACCCGAGTTAGAGGTGTCTTGCTAGTGCGTCTGCACATCTTCTCTAACAATCTTGGGCTCAACTTGTTCTGGCGCCCACAGCTTTTCTTGTCAAGTGATTTATGAAGGAAACGCACCTCCTCTGCCTTATTGTCACCCTGACAGTTTTGACACAGTTCTTGCAGCTAGCCTAGGAGTGGTCCTTTGTGGATAAGGAATTGCCCATTTTTGTAGCAAAGTGTTCAGCAAAGAGGTCGCTTTATCTTGACTACTAGTAAGAGGCCTGGTCCCATCCTGTCGTTTAGAGGTGTGGAATAAGTTCATAAGGCAGTAAAACTTGTCTGGTCCTTGACCAGGGACCACCAGGTTTTGGGGCCTACCCTACCTGATGCCTAACTTTCTTTTGTGTTCCAACTCCCATTTATGCAATGGCCCACTTCTTGAACCATCATACCATATGCCTACAGGCTTGCCATGTGCAAGTTCCTGTTATAGGTGGTAGGATTGTCTCTTATACCTTCGCCTTGCCTTTGTACTTAGCAGTAGCTAGCCTCTCTACAACGAAAAGCCAAACCAAGGCTGATCTGTAGGCTTTGTCACATATTGCGGTGCCATAGAATGTGTCTTGCTTGCTTGATAAGTTTGCTTGTCAGGGAAGGCTTTCACTTTTGGTTGTCAACATCCCCCTGAGAAGTGCTTTCCAGTCGTGTGGTGGCGAAGCTCAGAGCAAATTGGGCTGGCCATTACTCTTTCCATAGCCGGATGTGCGTTTGTGGACTCCTCCCCTCGGTCTGTTGAGGACTGAAGTGTGGTAAAAAACAGAATCCTGTGTGGTTCAGACGACCCAACGTAGCCGAGGGAGTGAACAAGTGACTAGTGCCTTCTGCAAGATCGACTCACTACAGGATCAAGGGAGGGCAGAGATATGAGTAGAGGAATCATCAAAGTTTCTCAGGTCAAAACAATGCAAGAAGGTCATCAATAGTCCCTCTGTATAAGGTGCAGGGGGGATTTGGGTGGCTTGAGGTCACCAACAATTATTAATATGTGGGACTGTGGTGTTGTAGCCGAAGGGAGTCAATATTTTCCATTAGGAAGTTGATAGGGTCTGCATTTGTTGCCACTGAGCGTCTGTACATTGCACATGTAGTACAGAGGTACTAGTGTTTATACGGCTTGAAGAACATCCTTTCAAGATGTTGTAGGGTGGGCACTTATATGTGCGAGGCGCAGCGAAACACTTTTAGAGAATAGCACACTGCAAACACCACCTCCTCTGACCCTTGCTGTCTCTTCTCATACAGGGTGTAGCCAGCAATTCTTGCAAAATTTTTGGCGTCATGTATCAAAAATGTTGTATCAACAAACAGCTATCATTTGGTGACGTCGACCTTGTTCACAAAGTATGTGTGAGCTCTCCAACATTAGTAATGAAACTCTAATGATGGGTCCGACGGATGCTGATAGCGACTGGCTCCTCATGAGAAGTTGTATTGCAGTCAGCTTGAGGGTGGTGGAGATGGTGTGGGCCAGTTAAGGATGCCTGCCCTGAGAGAGGTTCGGGTACTGTGCCAGCTGCAGGATGTAGGGTCTGTTGGTGTTGTATAAGGCCCAATCCACGGATGGGCTGGCATAAGAGTTAGCTAAGTGAGTGACGTGTGAGAGTGTTTTCATTCTCTTTCTCCCTTTCTCTCTTCTCTTTCTCTCTTTCTCTTTCTCTTTCTCTCTTTCTCATCTTTCTTCTTTTTCCTTCTATTCTCTCGTCTCTCTCTCTCTCTCTCTTATCTCTCTCTTCTTTCTTCATCTCTCTCTCTTTCTTTCTCTTCTCTCTTTCTCTCTTTCGTTCTATTTCTCTCTTTCTCTCTTTCTCTCTTTTCTCTTTCTCTCTTTCTCTTTCTCTCTTTCTCTCTCTCTTTCTTTTCTCTCTCCTCTCTCTCTCTCTCTCTTCTTTCTCTCTTTCTTTCTCTCTTTCTTTCTCATCGTTCCTCTCTTTCTCTCTTTCTCTCTTTCTCTCTTTCTCTCTTTCTCTCTTTCTCTCTTTTCTCCTTCTCTCTTTCTCTCTTTCTCTCTTTCTCTCTTTATCGTCTCTCTCTCCTCTCTCTTTCTCTATTCTCTCTTTCTCATCTTTCTTTCTTCTTTCTCTCTTTCTTTCTCTCGATCTTTTGTCTCCGCGCTCTCGCTCCTCTCTTTCGTTCTCTCTTTATCTCTTTTCTTTCTTCTCTCTTTCTCTTTCTCTCTTTCTCTCTACTTTCTCTCTTTCTACCTCTTTTTCTTCCAGTGAAAGCTTTTGCTGCAGATGACTGGCTGCAACATAACCAGTCTCCTTCGAGGGCGCACTGCACTTCCACCTCCAGGGACTAATTCAGCTAACCTTTTTATCCTGACTCTGTTACCTTGATACACTTCAAGGACATATTGAGCATCCAAACACCATTTGTTCCTACTTGTTCTTGCTGCATTTACACAAACCTGTTATCACTCGAAACCCTTTTCATGCCTTCCTCCTCCAACCATTCCTGAGAAGAGCTCACCTCTCCTTCTTACCAGTATTTATATCCTTCCACCAGACAAATTTATTCTTATTTATCCCTTTCCAGCCCTTAAATGACTTAAACATTCTCTACATTTCCCAGCCGCAATTATGCCCTTGGTGACCCCCACCTCTTAAAATCTACACATCAAATTCTTCATTATAGTATTCACACTTTGCATTGTTCTGACATATTCACTGCCTCTAGATTTTGTATCCTTCCCTCTTTCCACTTATTTATAGTATTTGATATGCTGCCTGATGAGTTATTTGCAAGGTACATTTATGAAGGGATTCACAGGGGAAACCAGTTATGCTGGAATTATAGCGTTGAGATAAAGCGTGGGAAAGGTACAGTGCCTACACTGGAGGAGGGTTGGAGAAGTTTGTGGAGTTAATCTGAACTGTCTGATGTTTCGCACTTTTTGGCAAGGATGGTGACGTGAAATGTTTTCATCATGTAATATCTTGATTGGAGATGACCAGTGTGTTAGAAAGTCACACCTCCCTTCTGTATTGTGTGGTTTCACCTTGTCTGTCATTGACTTGGCTGGTCAAGTTTCCTGATCATAGATGAAGTCCATTGATCTGTAAATCTTGTGTTTTATTGGAAAGGTGAGAAGGAAAGATGGAGTAAAGCTTTCATTTTTTCTTAGTTATTCTGTTTACAATAGTATAGATATGTGGACGTAACAATAGGTTTACAAACAGTGGCAGAGCATTTTATTATTCAGTTGACTTTGAAGGAGGGGTGTTAGTGTTGCAGTTTTTTAATAATGTATGTAAGCATGCCTTTCTGGCATGAGTGAATAACGGAAGTGAAATGATGAAAAGGTTTTATTTTTCAGCCACCCTGCCGTGGTGGGAACCAGCTGATGTGTTAATAAAAAGAAATAAATGGAGGAGTTATTGGAAAAAGCTCTAATGGTTTGTCGAAGTAAGCATGCGTTTTTTTTAATATTTTTGCGAGAATTGACAGCCTGTGTTGTATTTAAAGTTTACAGAGGCTTTTTGGCTTAAATCTCACTTAGATGATAAAAAGTCTCAATGCCAGTAGTGTAAATGTTTTTCTAGGAAATGGATCAATGCACTGGCGTGGCAGAGCACATTCCTTATCGTGACAGCACGTTAACCTGTCCTTTTAAAAGGATTCTCTAGGAGGGAATTGTCGAAGTGTTATGATAGTGCAGTGTCTCCAGCATCATACAACTTTGAAGACCCTATAATTCACTGCCGCTATGCTAATAGGGCAAAGGACAATAAAAAATACTGTAAAGTAAAGAATTTAGACAGATTTGCATTATGTCAAGCTCGCTACCTCCGTGTTACTTCAAAGTATGTTCCTGCCGAACCATGTACAGATGGATGGTCCTTTGAATGTAACAAATTGAACTACCTCCCTATTCTTGGATAGAATGTGGTTTACCTCCATTCCGGGTTTCTATAACCTGAGAGTTTTGTGCCCTCGCTTGATGAATGTCGTTTTATATTAATGCCACTATTGTCCAAACTTCAATTTTGTGATGCGATTGTCCTGTTAGCCTGGAGTATGAAGAGGCGTCAATCCCCCATGGAGAGCGTCCATGATCAGCGCCTGGTAGATCATGGCCCCTGACCAACCAGGCTATTATTGCTGGCTGTATGCAAACCACAGCCAGGCTAGTGAAGAATCTATCCAGGTGCTTGAAACCAACTAGGAGTGTATTGGTAATTACCCTTTATGATGGAAGGCTGTTGAAGTATATCATATTGTGTGCTGATTTGAGACCAATCTCTAGGATTTTCCAGGTGTAAATTACAGTGCATCTTGTTTGCATTCCCAGGAGGTTCTCTGGCATCACATATAATTTCACACAAGTTTTCTTACTCAAATGTGGTTAGGTTTTTAATGCTCCATTCTAGTATTTATTTCTTCAAGTCTTCCATAAATGAGTAATCCAAAATTTTTGTCTTGTTAAACTTCATATTTTATCCTTCCCACTGGAAGACTCGCTAGTGAATTTTATTATATTTTTTTCCGTGCCATTGCATCGAGTTCCCACAACTCGTATTAAGCTAAATTTACCTTCCCTTGATGCTGGGTCAAGGTAGGGTTTGGGAGGTTTGTGCACATGGATTTCTGACTTATTCCTCTTAGGGTGATTGCATGATTTGGATCCCAGCATCTTTGAATTATGGATATGGTATTTTGAGTGATTTTTTTATTTGCATGTCATTAGGATTTCCATAAAATAATGGCAAATTTATGATAGTAGTGATAGATACTGTTGTTGCAATTTGGTAATATTAGAAACTGTTCAAAGGGCTGATTTACGGCATAGTTCTATTGCGTTATAAATAAGTAAATAAAATTATTTCTCTTTAGCATTTTACTTCCCACTTCAATTTATCTTAACCCTTTCACTGTCAACCCCATAATATTACGGCTTGCAAGCAAGTGTTGGTCCCGTAATAGTACACCAAAATTCTAGCAGCTTTAGATCTTTTGTGAGAAAGCTTTTAGGCCTATGTATGTGTGTAGTATAAAGTCTGCAGCATGCAGTGCATAATGAGAAAAAAAAAACTCCAGCCGTGTTTTTCGTTGAAAACAGTGACTGCAGTGTACAGTATTTTGTATGGTATTTGTGTTCTCATTGTCTTGGTCTCATTTGATGGAATGGAAGATGTATTACAGAAGAGATGATTTTGAATGGTTTATGTACTAAAAGTGCCTCAAAATTGAGCTCATAGTAGCTGAAATGTTTGATTTTTGCCGATGTTCAAGAGTAAACAAATCATGTCAATCGTCTAATACACGTCAACTGGTGAATCTTATATTCTTTCACGAATGCGGTGATGTGATTTATAATATTTTTACAATAATGCAGTATGCATAACAGTAAGTCTTCTGTTTGGTATGAAAAAAAAATCAAAATGGAAAGCAAGCATAATATAAGAGGGAGCTGGAGATATGACTAATGAAGAGAGAAAATTTATTTTAGTGCTAGGAATGTTTGCAGTGTTAATTCTGGACCCTATTTTGAAATTGGCCTTCTTTGAATTGTGTGAAATTGACCAAATTACCAATTTCTGATTACTTTATTGGGTAGTTAAGAACATAAGAAAGGAGGAACACTGCAGCAGGCCTGTTGGCCCATACTAGGCAGGTCCTTACAATTCATCCCACTAACAAAACATTTGCCCAACCCAATTTTCAATGCTACCCAAGAAATAAACTCTGATGTGCAAGTCCCACTCAAATCCAACCCCTCCCACTCATGTACTTATCCAACCTAAATTTGAAACTACCCAAAGTCCTAGCCTCAATAACCCAACTAGGTAGACTGTTCCACTCATCAACTACCCTATTTCCAAACTAATTTTCCTTGCCCTTTTCAAATCTAAACTTTTCTAATTTAAACCCTTTACGGGGTTCTTCTTGGGGGAATATCCTCAGACATTGTTAATACCCCCTTTATTAATCCCTATCTTCCATTTAATTTCGATGGCCCCCCCCTCATTCTTCGTTAACAAGTGAATGTAACTTGAGTTTTTCAATCTTCTTCATAAGGAAGATTTCTAATCTTGTATTAATTTAGTACCCTTTTGCTGAAGTTTTCTAACGAATTTATGTCCATCTGTAATAGGAGACCAGAATTGAGTGCAAATTGGGTGAGGCTTACAAATGATTATAAAGCTGCGTATGACCCTGGATTCTTTTTGCTTACATTCTTATAAAAAATTCAGTAATCTATTTGCCTTATTACTGCTTAGGCATTTGTTTTTGGTTTAAGGTTGCTGCTTACAAAACCCCCCACCCTTTTGCAATCTGAAAGGCTAAGTTCTCATTTTTTAAATTAAAAGGGCGGGTTAGGCCACTCCCCGAGTTTCAGAACCTTGCATTTATTACTTTGAACTGATCTGCCACTTTTTGACCAAGATAAGTTTGCCCAAAACCCCCCGAAGTTCCCTAACATCTACTTTTAATAATTACCCTCCCCTCTTCGTGTCTCGGCAAAATTTGTCTTCACTAGAAATTTCCCTTCATCAAGATCATTGAATAATTAAAAACAACAAGGGGCCCAAACTATCCCTGTGGAAGCACTTGTTATGATCCCACTGGGTTTTTTAACCCCATTTAGGACACGTCTGTTTCCCCTGTCTGTGAGCCATGTTTCGATCCACGAAGCCCCCTTCCCCCCAAGCCATGAGCTGTACTTTAAAAGTCTTTGGTGCGGAACTCTATCAAATGTCTTACTAAAAATTTTGAAAAATTTCTTTTGTGGGCAAAAGCCTTAAAAGTTTTCTGAAAAAGTTAATAAATTAGTTAGACAAGACAGGCCTCTTTTGAATCCTTCTGGTATCTTAATCAAACTATGTTATCGAGTGGCTTCTTATAATCTGAGTTTTAAATCTGGCTAAAAACGGGGGGCTGAGTTTTTAGTCTTTGACCGCGGGTTCAATCCCGGCCCGGGGGGATGGTTTGGTTTTTTACTTTTTTAATTTGCCTACAATTGAGGTCAGGGTTATTGGGGGGTAATTTTATGGGAACGACTTGTCCCCTTTTTAAAAAAAAAGGAAAATTTCATTAGCCACTTCCACATTCAACCTAACCGTTTGAAGGATAAATTAAAAATTTGTTAATGGTTCACAGACTTCCTTTTTTCATTCCCTTAAGAACCCATGAAAAAACCATAGGGGCCGGTGACGTATTTTTCTTCATCGGTCTATTGCTTTTACAACCCCTTTCACTGTGACTGTGATGTTACTAATTTATCTTCTGGCCCACTTAAAAATTAATTATCGGATATTATTGTGTCTTTGTGTAAAAATGGGGAAAAAAATTTTTTTAAAATCGGCACATTTCTTCTCTTTTTTCGTAAAATCCCCAAATTATTTTAAGGGGACCTATCTTTTTCTACTTTTGTTCTATTACCTGGAAAAAATTTTTGGGTTAGTTTTAGATCCCAGCAACTTTTAATTTTTATGTCCTTTTTGCTTTTCTTTTCCCCTTTTTAATGTCCCCCTTAATGTAAAAGTACTGATTCATAGTGACCCTCGCCTTTTTGATACGCCTATAAAATTTCCCTTTTTGCCTAGTAGAAAACAGCCTATGTTATCCTTTTGGGTCATTTCTTTTGATCTAATTTCTTTATAAGGGTAAACGTTCTTTTAGCCGTGTATAGTGTTCAGAAAACTTCGTATTGATAGCTCTCTTCTTACCCATCAAAAGATGATAAATGTTCTCTAAGCCATCGTAATCTGAAGCGAAAATCGGGACTGTTACTGAGTTATCCTACTTCATACTTCCCTTCAATGGGTAAAATTTTTGATTTGTGGTCGCAGCCCCAGTTCCTCTGAAACTTTTAATTATTAAAAAGGGGTTCATTGTTTGCCCTAACTTGTCAAGCGGTTATTTCCCCTTGTAGGTTCATCACAAATGCTTCAAAAAACAATCCTGAAACTTATAAGAAGTCGTTTGATTTAAAATCCCAGCAAGAAATTCCTAAAAATGACTAAAGTTAAAGTCTCTAGAATTACTACATTATGTGCCTTTTTTGGCCAACAATTTTTTCCCCTATGTCTCCCCCCGGCCCTTTTTCTAATTTGGGGGGCAGTATATCACATCTAAATTAATTTTTATGCCCCCCTGAAAAATTTACAAACACTTGTATGTGTTACTTAGATTAATACCCGTTTTTATGCAACAGTTGAGCGATCCGGAATACAAGCCCCCCCCCCCCTTCCCGACATTCTATTTCTTGGAACAATTTAAAAACCCAATGTGACATTCGCAGGGGATTCTGACTTTTGAAAATTTAAAACCCGTCTCATAATGGCAAATACTAATTTACCCGCACTAGCAAAGTCCAACTGTCCATCTTATTCCTAGCACTGCGACTTTGTGTAATAAATATTTAAAGGCCCTCCTCTCTCTTTACCCTTCCTGCTCCTTTCTGTTATTCCACTAAACCTATTACTGTCCTTGTCAATTAGTGCCACTGGCTTTCCAATATCCACCTCATTTTGCCTATTATGAGTTCTCCTAGTACTCATATTACTACCCTGCGACTTCACAGTTTTCCCGCCAAAACCCATACCACTAACTATTCCTAGTTCAAAGACCTAACAGCTCCCTCCACTGCGTTGGCCAGTGCTCCCACCCCACACCTAGATAAGTGAACCCCATCCCTGGCATACATGTCATTTCTGCCATAGAAGAGGTCCCAGTTGTCAATGAATGTTACTGCATTTTCCTTACAGTATTTGTCCAGCCAGCAATTGACACAATTGCTCTGGACAACCATTCATTTCCAACTCCTCCCCTTTGGGCAAAATGCCACATATGACAGGTTTCCCACCCTTCCTCCTAATTATCTCTATTGCTGACCTATACCTGCTAATCAGGTCCTCCTCCTACGTCTGCCAACATCGTTGCCTCCAGCATTGAGACAGATAATAGGATTGCTCCCATTACCTCTCATGATGTCACCAGACGGCTAACAATATCCTTCATCCCCAGCCCCAGGAAAACCACACAACTCTGCCTCCTACTCCTATCCTTCAAGCAGAATGCCCTATCCATGTACCTAACTTGGCTATCCCCCAACAACAACAATGTTTTACCTTTTTTGGGTGTTGTCCTTCGTGATACTCCCAGTAGTCGACTCACTTTCGTCAGGTTAGCATTACACCACTTGTGGAATTCGTCAAGACGTTCTCGATGGTCTTCGTTGGGGTTTCTAGGGATGTCTCACTCACTTCTGCCAATGCTTCCTTGGTGCTCGTTGTGGCATTCCCAGTAGAACACTCACATTCGTCAGGTAGCACGGAGAATGGGTTGGAAGTTTCCACGGTAGTCTTCTGGTTTCTCGTTGTTTCTGCCTCTCCAACCGTTTTCTTGATCCTCGGCTTGGTTCCATGTTGCCCGGCCACTGACCAAGCTCCCCTCTTAACCTGGGGACTCACAACAGGAGGATTACTTCGAATCCTCTTGTTCTTCTCCGTTAATCGTCGTATCTCCAGCTTAGCAACTCTGAGCTCCTCTCTCAGCTGCTGGTAAAGTTGCTCAAGACAGGGCATCCTGGTTCAGATTCACAGAGAGCACACAAACAGGTCTTCACAGAGCTAAGTACACGTCACCACTGAACTCGAAATCAGTAAATGGGTGGTTTCTTGTACTCCATCGATAGAACAAAGAGTTCTAGCGAAATAGGTGTGCGTTTGACTGGAACAATGTAATTGGCCGAAAATGGGGCTTAAAGTGAATAAAATCGCTGATACGTAAATGTCGCTGAGACCGCTATCTTCGCGAGAGCGTAATTCCGTAAGTCTTCATCAAATTTCGTACTTTTGTTGTCATTGTTGTCAGGAAAAGATTCCCTAACTTTTTTTTTCCTTCCTTCGACACTGAGAGCAAGTTTGTGAACAGGGGTCTCGACAGTCAAATATTTGACTTTCCTGAAAGAAAAAAAAAATTGACATCAATCAAAACTGTCATATCTGGGTGCCTCTGCAAAGACTGATTGTGTGAATGATGGCAAAAGTCTGTTTTTTGCGTCACCTTTCCTCAGTGGGAGATGACAATTGGAAAAGGGGAAAAAATCGTGAATCCTTTCCTAGTTTAGTAATCACACTGACATGCAAATCTTAATTATCCCTTAGTGTTGAAGAGGTTCAAGCTATATTCTTGTGTGTAGATTTTTTTTTGAAAAATAATTTTATCTTAATTGGTAACCAGGGAAAGTTTTCCAAATGGTAATGACTTAAAATTTTGTTGTATGCAATTAATGCAGTCATAGTTGGAGGTTGGGACCACTTTACACAATTGTGCTTTTGCACAATTCCCATGCTCAAGCTAACCCAGTTCTCAGCCATTTTCTTAGTATTCCTTGATTGCATGAAAATGTCCATTTAACCATCAGAACTACCATCTTTCATGTAGAGAAATGGTTCAAAGAATCGACAAGTTGATAAATTAGACACACATCTAATTTATCAATTGTCTTTCAATTATACTTCTAATCAATCATAACTTTTTATATTTTTTGAATATTCACATTAAAATACTTTACACACAATTCCAAACTATTAATAACTTACCTCGTCTGAGTGTCCCAAAAGCTGTCATCACTAAACAGCAATAGTAATTACCTGTGTAGCTACTTAGTGGAAAATATGATACTGTAGGCTGTACATGGCGAGGGAGGAGGATAAGAGTGAGGAGGTAATGCAAAAGGAGTCGGCAGATTTTGCTGAGAAAATAAATTCTTTTGGAGAGAGAAATAAAATTAAGAACCCTGGAGAGCAAATGATCTTAGCAGTTTAAAATAGAAGTGCTGTTAGATTGGGAGGCAAAGGTAATGGAGAGGATATTTTAAAAAGTTGTTAAATGTTAATGATGAAAGATATGCAGTGATTTCATGTGTTGAGCAAGAGGGTTAATGTTAAATAGTAGTGAGCCTGGATGTTGATGTAGGCAGTGTGTATGAAGCAGTGGGTAGAATGAAATGGGGGGAGGGGGGGGTTAAAGATGCTGGGATAGATGGGATAGGAGCTTAAGATCCATTTATGTAAACTTTTAAAGCATTAATGGAATTAGTATGTACAGATCCTTGTGCATGCCACTGTAATAACTTGCATTTTCTATGAATCATTATCTTTTAAAATCACCTCTCCCTAATATAATTTTTTTTTCAATCATTTGGCAACGACTGACATCAGAAGTTCTTGTCTAAGCCCCACTTTTACTGGAAAGTTTTTTTTTTTTTTTTTTTTTTTTTTTTTCTCATTGCTGCTTTTATACCACCAATGCATTTCTTGCATATAACACTTCTGGTAGTTGAATTGTATATAAAATTGAAAACATGTCTAATATTTATATGGGCTGGAGAAGCTTATTTTTTTTTTTTTTTTTTTTCCAGATAAAAAAGAATATCCTGAATGTTGACCATCATGTTTCAAATTATGTTAAAATTGTTGAAGAACTGAGACAGGAAATTTGCAGCTTAAAGGAGAAGGTCAGTAATTCTTACCTTTTATTTTATGGCACAAATGTTGAAAGCTGTAGAAATGGAGCACAGTACAGAATCTTTTATTCGAAGTTCCAAAATCCAAACGTTTTTTGTTGATGTGATGTGCCATAAATGGACCATTCAGCACAAATTGTGGCGGAGGTTCAGTCCTCCATCTATTGAGTCAAGACAGACGAACTTCGTTTGTGCTAGTGCCAGTTTGTCAGCTGCAATTACTCTGATAACTGCATGTTTTGTGCTCTTTAGTGTGCAGATACTGTTAAAAAAGGCCAGTGGGTAATAGTGAAAAGAGAGGAAGTATTTGTTTATATCACATTCAGATTGTTGGAAAAACTTGACAGTGGTGTAAGTGTGAAGCACCTGACTCAGGAGTTTGGTGCTGGAACAATCACTGTCTACCACCTTAAAAGGCAAGGCAAATTATTGAAGTTCTACTTTTGATGTTCCTATTCAAAGTATCATAGATGTACCCTTTGCCTCAAGTTTTTCAGACTTGGCATAGTTGTAATATCCGAGCCTACATTATCTTTCTGTAAGCAGTGATCATATTTTATTTGTACAGTACAATACTGTAATTAGACTTCCCCATGCTGTCTAATTTTATAGACGGCAGTACTACAAATATTCCAAAATATGAAAAAAATTGAGAATGTGAAACTTCAGATCCCAAGTATTTTGGGTAAAGAATTCTCAACTGTATATGTAATTCAATAAATGTAGCAGGATAGTTTACTAGCTTTACTTATATTACCAACAGATGGAAGGAGTTTCTTCCAAAGAAATATAACGTATAGTAGACCTTTATATTACACGGTAGTTATGTCCCTGAAAACACTGTTAGGTAAATCCGTGTTAAATAAACTGAAGAACTTGTGGGGAAAAATAGGGTTACGTTCCTGGGAGCCCCAGAAAAGCCAAACAGCTTGTTTTTAGACCTCCAGATTTTACCAAAATAAAAGTGAATATGTAATTGTAGTTCATTGTCATGATATATTATGTTTTTACTGCTTAAGACTACATATGCAACAGAAATAATAGTATTTTTTACCTTAAATTGTGAGTGATTGTGGAGTGGAGTTATGCTGTGGCCCTACTGTGTTAAGGTGGATGGCAGAGGTTCTGGTACTGAAGTCGATGGTTGTACTGGAGTGTGCATAAATTCTGTAATGGATTTCTGTTCTATTTTACCCCGCAGTACATATACAACCGATAGTAAGGGATCAGCTGCTGTAGACACCGTTTTAGGGTCCTCTTCAGTGAAAAAGTCTAACTTTAAGCCAGTCAAGTCAGTAAATCAGTCATTCATCACACATACTCGTATATTTACCTCATTCTTTTTAATTAGTGACGCTTCATTACGGCCACAGGCTATCTCGTGTCTAATATATCTATTTTCTTCGTTAACTCTGATTTGAATGCTTTTATCTTTTCTTGTCACTTTCACCAACACTTGTATACCTACTGGGTGCCATGATTGCTTGGCAGATACAAGATATGGCAACTAAAACACAATTCACAAACAGCTAGCTCCTAAGACAGAATGGAACTGAACATGTATTCACGATGGCTGGGGTGGTGGTGGCAGGAGATGGCGGGAGGTCTCCCCCACTGACCCACAACAAGGCAACAGCTTGAGCTGGGAAAATTTTTTCTATGCACTCGCCATTCTCTTCACCTTTCTTTTACTCTCCATATACTCTACTCTACTTTTTTATCAGACCCTTTACTTCATCATTCCACCAATCACTCCTCTTTCCTTCTGCACCCACCCTCCTATAACCACAAACTTCTGCCCACGCATTCTGACAATGCATTTTTAAACCTATTCGAACCTCCTTCAATCCCCCCACTACTCATACTTGCACTAGCCCACCTTTTTGCCAATAGTTGCTTATATCTCACCTTAACTTCCTCCTCTTAGTTTATACACTTTCACCTCTCTCTCACTTGTTGTTTCCATTTTCCTCTTGTCCCATCTACCTTTTACTCTAACTGTAGCCATAACTAAATAATGATCCGATATATCAGTTGCCCCTCTATAAACATGTACATCCTGGAGCCTACCTATCAACCTTTTATCCACTAATACATATTCTAACAAACTACTTCATTATGTGCTGTATCATGCCTTGTATATTTATTTATCCTCTTTTTTTTTTTCATAAAATATCTATTATTACCAAGCCTCTTTCTACACATAGCTCAATTAAAGGCTCCCCATTTTCATTTACCCCTGGCACCCCAAATTTACCTACTACTCCCTCCACAACATTTTTACCTACTTAAGCATTGAAATCCCCAACCACCATTACTCTCACACTTGGTTCAAAACTCCCCATGCATTCACTCAACATTTCCCAAAATTCTCTCTCTCTCTCTCTCTCTCTTCTCTCTCTCTCTCCTCTCCCTCTCTCTCTCGCTCTCGCTCTCTCTCTCTACACAGGGTTTGACAAGGTTAAGGATCCCTACCTTTATTGACAAGCTAAGAGCTGTTACCTACATCAGCTCATTTGAAAGTATTTTTTACTGTTATGAGACATACAAGTAGGGAGCAGGATGAAGTTGGAGCCATCTGTGGGCCAGCATTTTCATTTGATCAACTGACTTTATCTCGTTGACATCGTTCGTTATGCTCTTTCTCTTTCTTTTTCTTTCTCTTTCTTTCTCTTTCTCTTTCTTTCTCTTTCTCTTTCTTTCCTCTTCTTTCTCTTTCTTTTCTCTTTCTCTTTCTCTTTCTTTCTCTTTCTTTTCTCTTTCCTCTTTCTCTTTCTTTCTCTTTCTTTCTCTTTCTTTCTCTTTCTTCTTCTTTCTTTCTCTTTCTTTTCTTTCTTTCTCTTTTCTCTTTCTTTCTCGTTTCTTTCTCGTTTTCTCTTTCTTTCTCTTTCTTTCTCTTTCTTTCTCTTTCTTTCTCTTTCTTTCTCTTTCTTTCTCTTTCTTTCTCTTTCTTTCTCTTTCTTTCTTTCTCTTTCTTTCTCTTTCTTTCTCTTTCTTTTCTCTTTCTTTCTCTTTCTTTCTCTTTCTTTCTCTTTCTTTCTCTTTCTTTCTCTTTCTTTTCTCTTTCTTTTCTTTCTTTCTCTTTCTTTCTCTCTTTCTTTTCTTTCTCTTTCTTTCTTTCTTTCTTTTCTCTTTTCTTTTCTTTCTCTTTTTGTTTTTTTTTTTTTACACAGTTTGACAAGGTTAAGGATCCCTAGCTTTATTGACAACTATTTACAGGTTAAGGATTCCTAATTTTATTGGCAAGCTAAGAGCTGTTACCTACATCAGCTCATTTGAAAGCATTTTTATTGTTATGAGACATACAAGTAGGAAACAGGATGAAGTTGGAGCCATCTGTGGGCCAGCATTTTCATTTGATCAACTGACTTTATCTCGTTGACATCATTATGCTGTACGAATGTGTTCCATACTCTAGTCATCCTGGGTATGTATGATCTCAGATGGAGTGATGTTCTGGAGAAGGTACAGCCAGAGTGAGTTGCTGCTTTCTGCCCGTCTTGGTGGCATAAAAGCTTGTTTCACGCTGTCCTTGAAGTGGATCCAAGTGTGGTATTTTGACAATATTGGCCTTGTACATAACAGTAAGGCCACCCACATCCCTCCTATGTTGAAGGCTCTGCTGAAATGACAGATCTATCCAGGATGGGTCCAGGCGAGAGATGAGACGTCTTGCTCTGTTCTCTACTCTGTCAAGCAGTCGCAGATGAGAGGGGGGGCAGGCAAACCAAGAAAGTGGAGCATACTCAAGGTGTGAGCGTACTTGTGCCTCGTAAGGATCTTGCAACCCTACTGTCAAGCAGATGGGAGATACGGCGAAGTGCTGTAAGCTTCCTGGAAAAG
>NC_069400.1:5305217-5349179 GCF_026875155.1 Cherax quadricarinatus | reverse complement strand
CCCTTTTTCCAGGACTCAACCCGGCTATTAAAAATACTGGTTTCCTGAACCCCTTTCCCACAAAATATTACCCTGCTCACCCCCAACAGATCGTCAGGTCCCAATACCATTCGTCTCCATTCACTCCTATCGAACACGCTCAATGCACGCTTGTGGAAGTCCAGCCCCTCCTGGAGTTTACCTGGAGAGAGTTCCGAGGGTCAACGCCCCGGGGCCCCGGTCTGTGACCAGGCCTCCTGATGGATCAGAGCCTGATCAACCGGCTGTTACTGCTGGCTGCACGCAATCCAAACGTACAAGCCACAGCCCAGCTGGTCAGGTACCAACTTTAGGTGCTTGTCCAGTGCCTGCTTGAAGACAGCCAGGGGTCTATTGGTAATCCCCCTTCCCCCCCAAACCCTTTTTCGAGAACGACCCTACCCCCCCTTCATTCCCCTACAGATTTAAATGCTCTCCATGTCATTCTACTTTGATCCATTTTCTCAAATGACCAAAACCACTCAACCCCTCTTCTCCCCTTTTGTCTAATACTTTTATTAACTCCACCCCTCCTAATTTCCACACTCCGATTTTCTGCATAATATTTCACCACACATTTCCCCTTAGACAGGACATCTCCCTGCCTCCAACCGCCTTCCTCACTGCTGCATTCACAACCCAAGCTTCACACCCATAAAAGAGTGTTGGTATACTATATTTTCATACATTCCCTTCTTTGCCTCCATAGATAACGTTTTTTTTGACTCCCATATACCTCAATGCACCACTCCCTTTTTTCCCTCATCAATTCTATGATTAAACCTCATCCTCCATAAATCAATCCGCTGACACGCCCAACTCGTAAAAAAATCTGAAAACATTACTTCTTCCATACTCCTCCTCCCAATTTGATATCCATTTTTCTTTATGTAAATCATTTGATACCCTCATCACCTTACTCTTTTCTATGTTCACTTTTTCAACTTTCTACCTTTACACACACTCCCAAACTCATCCACAAAACCCTCTGCAGTTTTTCTTTAGAATCTCCCATAAGCACAGTATCATCAGAAAAAGCAACTGTGTCAATTCCCATTTGTATTTAATTCCCCATAATTTAATCCCACCCTCCCCTAAACACCCTAGCATTTACTTCTTTACAACCCCATCTATAAATATATTAAACAACCATGGTGACATTACACATCCCTGTCTAAGACCTAACTTTTCCCGGGGAAGTATTCTCCCCTCTCTTCTACACACCCTAACCTGAGCCTCACTATCCTCATAAAAACTTTTAAAACAGTATTTAGGAACTTACCACCTATTCCATATACTTGCAACATCTGCCACATTGTTTCCCCTAAATAGCGTGCTGAAATTTCCACCCAAAGACAGGACTCGCAGCAATGGTTTAAAGTTGGAAAAATTCAGATTCAGGAAGGATATAGGAAAGCACTGGTTTGGTAATAGAGTTGTGGATGAGTGGAACAAACTCCAAGTACGTACAGTTATTGAGGCTAAAGCGTTGTGTAGTTTTTAAAATAGGTTAGATAAATACATGAACTGGGTGTGGGTGGGTGTGAGTTGGACTGGACTAGCTTTTGCTGCTGAGTCTGGTGCCGTGCTCCTTGGGGGGAGGTGACCAGACTAGGTGGGTCATTGGGCTAATCCGGGGGTGGGGAATGGACCTGCTCCACATGGGTCAGTAGGCCTGCTGCAGTGTTCCTTCTTTTCTTATGTTCTTATGTATATGCTTCTAAACTGTTGGTTTTGAGCACCTCTGCAAAAACAGTGATTATGTGTGAGTGAGGGAAAGTGTTTTAATGATGAAAGTATTTTCTTTTTGGGGGGTTTTCTTTCTTTTTGGGTCACCCTGCCTCGGTGGAAGACGGCCCGACTTGTTAAAAAAAAAAAAATTATCTTTCACAGGAGGCCCTGTCCTTGGATAATTTTCCAGCACTAATTTCTCAACTCCCAAGTTGTTGGTATCAATATGTGCACAAGACATTGTTAAATTCAAATTCGAATTCAAAGTTTATTCTCTATAAGGATTACAATGCTGAGTTTACAGAATTGGTTATTGTGTGGTTTACATGTAGTAAAATAATAAATTTCAGTGTGTACCCCTAGAACACCTAGCATGGCTAAGCATTTCGGGCAGATGAAATTAAATCTTAAGTTTTAAAATATTACAAAAAGTATGAGGTAAGTGGCATTTTTGGCTAAGTGACTAAATACTAGTTTGTGAGTTTAGCAATGTGAATGCTTTTGTTTTGGCACTATACATAGTTTCAGTATTGGGTATCAAGGCCAACTTATGACTAGTTAAGATTCATTATTTTTTAGATTGAGATTAATATTTCTGTTTTGGTCAAATGGGTGAGTGAGTGTAAGTGTGAACCACCAGGTGGTATTCGTGTAATTAGTTGACAGGGTGTATCAGGGAGATAAGATGTTTTCTGATAGTAGTTTTGAAGGTGATGAATGTGTCTGCAGTTTTTAGAATTTTTCAGGTAGGGTGTTCCCGATTTTTGGGCCTTTGACATCATTGAATTTTTGTAAAGGTTTAGTCGGACACGGGGAATGTCATAGAGATGTTGTGTTGGTGTTGTGCCGGGGGGTTCTGTCACAACTATCAAGAAAGCCCTTTAGGTCAAGGTTAATATTGGAATTTAAGGTCCTGTAGATGTTGATTGCACAGTAGTAAGTTTGGATGTACTGAACTGGGAGTATAAGTTTAGATCTATGAAGGTGGGGGGGAGGGGGTGTAGCCAGGGATGGGATTTAGTGTATTATTCTTACTGCGGCCTTTTTGTTGGGCATATTTATTGGCGTTAGGTGTTTGCTGGCAGTTGATCCCCAAGCAACAGATAGCCCATAGGTGAGGTATGGATAAATAAGTGAGTGGTATAGTGGTGGAGAAGGGCATTTTGCCGGCACGTAGTATGTATCTTGGAGAGGGATCCCCACCGTTTTGGATTACTTTTATTGGTTATGTGTTGGATATGGGAGCTTGAAGGCCACAAGTGGAGTTATTGGTCATCTTTCCATTACTGGTGTGTAAGGGGAAATTTAGAAATCATTAGAGGTTCCATTTACCTAACTCAAAACCAATATTTTTGCAGCCGGAGTTGTATGCAGCCTCCCTTTATCTTCATTCATAGTCCATTTTGGCAACACCTCTATCAGTCCCATTTACATGCTCACCCATTCACCCCCCCCCCAAATTTTATTACCCTCTTAGCATCGTTCCTATGATAAAACTTGGTTATACAGCATTTTCGAGTAAACGCAGAGATGACAGTTTTTTTGCTGTGTCTTTAGACACAATGTTTGGGTCAATGAACTACTAGATTTTGCTGCTCTGCTCGCGTCAGCCTGCTGCATGGAACTTCCAATTTTGAACAAGGGATATTCCTTCTTTGACTATTTCTCAGTGATGTCTCGACAACTTCTAACCGTAGGCAACAATGGTCGTCCAAGTTTGTTCACATAAATTGCTTTTTGTTCAAACCACACTTGAGTTTCTGCGCCATCATTACCACCGCTGTTGTAGTCTGGAGACTGATCTCTCCTGCCCAAACATAACAGCCATACATCTCATGCTCACCAACATTTCGTGAAAAAACCTTCGTCACCGCTCTGCAAGGATTGTCGGGTTGTAGTGTCTGTTCACCATGTATTAACAGATTATCCTGTATCAGCAGGTATGCAGAATTCACTTCTGACGTTTTCACTGCTCTAACACATGGTGAAGAGGATTCATTGAAGTACTGCTCTATTTTCGTCCTCCACACGCAATTCTTGCGGTCCGACAAATTTCCTGTCCCAGTTCTTTAGTAGGAACTTGTCAGCAATTTCTAAATTACGAATTGAAGCCAATGTACCCCATTAGGCCTCCGAAAATGCCCAATTATTAATAGAATTTCCCACTATAACAAGTGTTCACAAGTTGCAAATGGCATCACTCAGCAGCTCTTCTACCCCCCCCTCCCCCCTCACTTCAAATTTCTCTAAAGGGTCAAATCAGCATCATATTTTATTACACTATTGTATTATTCATTCATAAGTTCTACATTTAGGAAATCATGTAAAAAATTTCCACAAGGACAACGATCCTGTGTGATGGAGTATAACAGGACAACCATCAACAGTGTGATGGAGTATAACAGGACAACCATCAACAGTGTGATGGAGTATAACAGGACAACCATCAACAGTGTGATGGAGTATAACAGGACAACCATCAACAGGTGTGATTTGGTGTATAAGGACAACCATAACAGTGTGGATGGAGTATAACAGGTCAACCAATCAACAGTGTGATGGAGTATAACAGGACAACCATCAACAGTGTGATGGAGTATAACAGGACAACCATCAACAGTGTGATGGAGTATAACAGGACAACCATCAACAGTGTGATGGAGTATAACAGGACAACCATCAACAGTGTGATGGAGTATAACAGGACAACCATCAACAGTTGATGGAGTATAAACAGGACAACCATCAACAGTGTGATGGAAGTATAAACAGGACAACCTCTCCGTGTGATGGAGTATAACAGGACAACCATCAACAGTGTGATGGAGTATAACAGGACAACCATCAACAGTGTGATGGAGTATAACAGAACAACCATCAACAGTGTTAGTCTTCTCTCCAACAATGAAATATATTGATCAGGCACGTCACACATTGCGGTTATATCAAATTATATAAAAAAATCTTGGCATGCTAACAGGGTGGAGGACAATACAAAATTCTTATGACTGTTATTACTAGGAAAGTGATGCCAAAATGAAGTCAACATTATAGATTATGCTCTACTGTTACACTAATAGTGGGCTGATGATATAAATGTTATATTATGCCAAGATAACGAGGTCGGTGAGTGATCGGGACCACTTCTCAACGGTGGCCACAATAACAAAAACTAGTATACCTACCCTTTCTTGAGCTTCCAGCAGCACCCTGACATATCCTGACTTGGCAGCGTGATGTATTGTGTGAGGCAGTGTGATGTGTGGTGTGAGGCAGTGTGATGTGTGGTGTGAGGCAGTGTGATGTGTGGTGTGAGGCAGTGTGATGTGTGGTGTGAGGCAGTGTGATGTGTGGTGTGAGGCAGTGTGATGTGTGGTGTGAAGGCAGTGTGACTTGGTTTTGTTTGGGTGTGAGCAGTGTGATGTGTGGTGTGAGGCAGTAGTGATGTGTGTGTGAGGCAGTGTGATGTGTGGTGTGAGGCAGTGTGATGTGTGGTGTGAGGCAGTGTGATGTGTGGTGTGAGGCAGTGTGATGTGTGGTGTGAGGCAGTTGATGTGTGGTTGTGAGGCAGGTGATGTGTGGTGTGAGCAAGTGTGATGTGTGGTGGGAGCCAGTGTGATGATTTTGGTGTGAGGCAGTGTGATTGTGTGGTCTGTGAGGCAGGTGTGATGTGTGGAGTGAGGCAGTGTGATGTTATGGTGTGGAGGCAGTTGTGATGTGTGGTGTGAGGCAGTGTGATGTTATGTGTGAGAGTGTGATGTGGGTGTGCAGGCAGCCCAGTGTGGTGTATTGTGTAGGCAGTGTGATGTTGTGTGGTTGTGAGCAGTGTGAATGTATGTGTGAGGCAGTGTGATGATGTGGTGTGTGGCAGTGTGATGTGTGGATGTGAGGGCAGTGTGTTGTATTGTGTGAGGCAGTGTGATGTGTATGTGAGGCAGGTGAGTATTGTGTGAGGCAGGCGTGATGTGTTGGTTGTGAGGCAGATGTGATGTATCTGTGTGAAGGCTGTGTGTTGTGCTGGTGTGAGGCAGTGTGGTGTATTGTGTGAGGCTGTGTGAGTGTGGTTGGAGGCAGTGTGATGTGTGGTGTGAGGGCAGTGTGAAGTGTGGTGTGTGAGGCAGTGTATGTTTGTGTGAGGCAGATGTGATGTGTGGTGTGTTGAGGCAGTGTTGATGTATTGTGTGAGGCAGTGTGATGTGTGGTGTGAGTGCAGTGTGATGTGTGGTTTTCAGTGAGGCAGTGTGATGTGTGGTGTGAGGCTGTTTGTGTGTGGTGTGAGGCAGTGTGATGTATTGTGTGAGGCAGTGGATGTGTGGTGTGGAGGTCAGTGTGATGTATTGTTTGTGAGGCTGTCAGTGTGTGTGTGGTGTGAGGCAGTGTGTGATGTGTGGTGTGAGGCAGTGTGTGTGTGGTGTGAGGCAGTGTGATGTGTGGTGTGAGGCAGTGTGATGTATTGTGTGAGGCCCCAGTGTGATGTGTGGTGTGAGGCAGTGTGATGTATTGTGTGAGGCAGTGTGATGTGTGGTGTGAGGCAGTGTGATGAGTGGAGAGAGGAGGCAGTGTGATGTATTGTGGAGGCAGTGTGAGGTGTGGTGAGAGGCAAGTGTGATGTGGGTCGTGAGGCAGTGTGATGTTGTGGATGTGAGGCAGTGTGATGTGTGGGTGGAGGCAGTGTGATGTATTGTGTGAGGCAGTGTGATGTGTGGTGTGAGGCAGTTGTGTTGTGTGGTGTGAGGACAGTTGTGATTGATGTGTGTTGTGAGGCAGTGTGATGTATGGTGTGAGGCAGTGTGATGTATTGTGTCGAGGCAGTGTGTTCGTATTGTGTGAGGCAGTGGTGATGTGTGTGGTGTGAGGCAGTGTGATGTGTGGTTGATGAGGCAGTGTGGTGTGAGACGAGTGTGATGTATGGTGTGAGGCCGATGTGGTGTGAGGCAGTGTGGTGTGAGGCAGGTGATGTGGGTGTGGAGGCAGTGTGATCGTGTGGTGTGAGGGCAGTGTGATAGTTGTGGTGTGAGGCAGTGTGATGTATGGTGTGAGGCAGTGTGATGTATGGTGTGAGGGCAGTGTGCTGATGTGTGGTGTTGAGGCAGTGTGATGTATTGTGTGAGGCAGTGTGATGTGTGGTGTGAGGCGTGTGATGTGTGGTGTGAAGGCAGTGTGGTGTGAGACAGATGTGATGTATGGTGTGAGGCCGTTGTGGTGTGAGGCTAGTGTGGTTGAAGGAGAACAGGCAGCGTTCCAACTGGTGTGAGGCAGTGTGTGTATTGTGTGAGGCAGTGTGATGTGTGGTGTGAGGCAGTGTGATGTATGGTGTGAGGCAGTGTGATGTATTGTCAGTGAGGCAGTGTGATCTATTGTGTGAGGCAGTGTGATGTATGGTGTGTTAAGGCAGTGTGATGTGTGGTGTGAGGGCAGTGTGATGTTTGGTGTGATGCAGTGTGATGTGTGGTGTGAGCAGTGTGATGTTGTTGGTGTGAGGCAGTGTGATGTATGGAGTGAGGCCAGTGTGATGTTTGTGTGGGCAGTGTGATGTGTGGTGAGAGCAGTGTGATGTATTGTGTGAGGCAGTGTGATGTGTGGTGTGAGGCAGTGTGATGTGTGGTGTGAGGCAGTGTGATGTGTGGTGTGAGGCAGTGTGATATATGGTGTGAGGCAGTGTGACTGTGAAGCCACAGCACCCATCAGGTGACTTTGTCATGAAACCAAGTATAACTGTATCGAAACAGCCGAGTTGGTACTTCCCTACACGATAGAATATACCAGTTAGTAATTCCACAGTCACTAGTGAATGTAGCCTTACAGCTAGTTCACGATGTACCAGGTGTTGCACACCCTGGTATGGATCGTTCAGTAAAACAAGCCAGATTGAAATACTTTTGGCCTCGTATGGCAACTGATATTTATGAGTAAGTTATGAAATGTAGTGTCTGCATGCAACTAAAGGCAATGCTTATTGGGTTCCTAAACCCAATCCAAGTATATCCAACTACATAGCGAACCTTGGGAAAGAGTTGCGCTTGATTTGTTAAACTAATTTCCAATGTTCCCTCCAAGGGTAACAAACATCTGTGTGTTATGGTAGACCTTTTCACCAGATATGTTGAGATAGTTTCCTATTGCAGATTAAGGACTACCGAGACTGTAGCTAAGCGTTTAAAGAACGCATTATCTGCAAGCATACCACCCCTAAGTCCTAGTAACAGATAATGGGGTGAATTCTGTAATGAGATTCTTGAAAATTTGTTGCACCTTGTACAAGATCTTCTAATCCACCATTGTTCCTCATCATCCTGGCCAGCAATGGGTTTACGCGGGAAGAACAATAAGAATAATGAACTTGATGTCTTGGGAAGCCACTATCAATCCCAACAGTGAAAGGTTTTAAGTTTGGTTTTGTGGGTTACATGTAGAAAAATAATAATTACAGTGTTCCCACTAGAAACACCTAGCATGGCTAAAAATTTCGGGCAGTAAATTAAATTTATTTTAAAATATACAAAATATGAGGTAATTGGCATTATGGAAGTACAAAATACTAGTTTGTGATTTAGCAATGTAAGTTTTTGTTTTGGCACTATACATAGTTTTCAATTGGAGTATAAAGGCAACTTATATATTAAGATTCATTTTTTTGAGATTAAATTTAATATTTCTTTTTAGTCAAATGGGTGATGGTGAAAAAGGTAAACCCACCGGTGGTATTCGTGTAATTGTTGCAGGGTTTCGGGAGTAAGATTTTTTCTGATAGTATTTTTTAAAGGGTTGTGTGTCTGCAGTTTTAGAATTTTCAGTGGGGTGTTCCAGTTTTTAAGGCCTTTGCATACTTAATTTTTGAAAAGGGTTTAGTGGGGACAGGGGGAAGTCATAGAGATTTTTTGTGTCGGGTTTTTTTCCTGGGGGTTCTGTCCAACTATCAAAAGGGGGCAAGGTTAATTTTGGGGAAATTAAGGCCCGTAGATGTAGATTGCCAGTAAAAGTGTGGATGTACTAAACTGGGAGTAATTTTAGATCTATGAAGATGGGGGGGAGGGTTTTCCCAGGGATGGATTTAGGATTATTCTTATGCGGCTTTTTTTGGGGCTTTATTGGTTTTAGGTGTTGCTGCAGTTGATCCCCAAAAGCACAGATAGCATAGTGAGGTATGGATAAAAAAGGAGGGATAGGGAAAAGGGGATTTTGCGGCACGTATATCGTATCTTGGGGGGATCCCAACCCCTTTTGGATCTTTTTTTTTTAGGTTGGGTATGGGGGCTGAAGCCACAAGTATTTTTGGGCTCTTTCCATTACTGGTTTTAAGGGAAATCATAAAATCATTTGAGGTCATTTACCAACTAACCCAAAATTTTTGCAGCCGAGTTTTATGCAGTCTTTTTCATCATTTAATATTTTGGCACTTATAGTCCATTACAAGCTATCCAAAAATTTTTTTTAAACCCTTTAGCACGTTTCCCATGTAAAAACCTTGGTTTAAAGAAATTTTAAAATAAAAGCAAGAGACAGTTTTTTGCTGTTCTTTAACACAATGTTTGGGGCAATAAAAAATAATTTTTTCTGCTCTGCTCGGGAGCGTGTCATGAATTTCCAATTTTGAACAAGGGATATTTCCCCTTTTTGACTATTTCTCGTGAGTCTCGACAATTTTTCAAACCCTAGCAACAATGCGTCCAGTTTTTTCACAAAAAATTGCTTTTTGTCAAACCACACTTGAGTTTTTTGGCCCTCTTACCACCGCTGTTTTATTTTGGAACTGCTCTCTCCTGCCCAAAAAATCACCCAAACAACCCCATGCTCACCAACATTTCGTTGGAAAAAAAACCCTTTGTCCAAACCCCTCTGCAAGGAATTTTCCGGGGTTTTAGTGTCTGGTTCACCAAGTAATTTAAAAATTATCCTGATACAGCAAAGGGATGGGAAATTTTACTTCTGCTTTTTACTGCTCTAACACATGGTGAAAGGATTCAAATTTAAGTACTGCTCTATTTTTGTCCTTTCCCCAAACCCAATTTTTTGGTCCGACAAAATTTTCCCGTCCCGTTCTTATAAGGGAAATTAGTCCCGCAATTTCTAAATTACGAATTGAAGCCAAGTACCCCAAAAAGGGCCCCCCGAAAATGCCCAAATTATTAAAAAATTTTCCCCACTATAAAAAAGGGGGACAATTGCAAAAGGGATCACTCCCCTCACTTTTTCTAAACCCGCCCCCTCCCCCCTCACCTTTTAAATTTTTTCTAAAGGGGCAAAACAGCAAACAATTTTTATTACAACTTATTGTAAAATTAAATTTAATTTTATAAGTTTTTACATTTTTGGGAAATTCATGTAAAAAATTTTTCCCCAAGGAAAAACGATCCTGTGGATGGAGTAAAACAGGGCAACCATCAACAGTGGGGTGGAGTATAACAAAGGGCAACCCTAACAAAGTGTGATTTGGAAAATTAAAAACAGGGCAACCACAACATGTGATGGAGTATTTAAAAGGGCAACCCCTCAACATTTTTATAGTATAACAGGGGCCCCAAAAAAATCAACATGGATGGAGTATAAACCCGGACAAACCCCTCAACTTGGTAATAGTATAACAGGACAACCATCAACAGTGTATGGGGTATAAAAAAGACAACCATCAACAGTGTATGGGGTTAACAGGGCAACCATCAACAGTGTGATTTGGGGTAAAAACTGACAAAAAAAATCAACAGTGTGATGGAGTATAACAGGAAACCCAAAATTGAAAGTGTGGAAATATTTAACAGGACAAAAACCTAACAGTTTTGATGGGGTATAACAGGACAACCCTCAACAAGGGGAAAGGAGTATAACAAGGACCCAACCCTCAACAGTGTGATGGGGAATAACAGGGCAACCATCAAAATTTTAAGGGGGGATAAAAAAAAACCATCCCCAGTGTTAGTCTTTACTTTTCCCAAAAATAAATATATTGATCAGGCACGTCACACATTGGCGGTTTTTAAAACAAATTATAAAAAAAAAATCTTGGCTGGGTTTAAAATGGTTTTGGAAAGGGCAATACAAAATTTTTTTATGACTGTTTTTTTACTTTGGGAAAATGATGCCAAAATGAAGTCAACAATTAAAGATTATGCTCTACTTTAACAATAGTGGCCCGATATATAAATTTATATTAAACCAAAAATAACAGGTCGGTGATGATTTGGACCCCCTTTTCAACGGGGGGCCCAAATAACAAAAACTAAAAAATAACCTACCCCTTTTTTTGAGCTTCCCCGCATCACCCTGACATACCTGGGGCTTGGGAGCGTGATTTTATTGTTTGAGGCAGTTGATGTGTGGGGTGAGGGGAGTGTGAAGTGTGGGTTGAGGGGAGTGGGGATGTGTGGTGGGGAGCAGTGTGGGTTTTGTGGTGGGGGAGTGTATGTGTGGTGTGGGGCAGGGGATGTGTGGGTGAGGGAGTGTGATGTGTGGGTGAGGGAGTGTGGTGTGGGGTTTTAAAGGGAGGTATGTGTGGTGTAGGGAGTGGGGAAAGTGTGGTTGAGGCTTTTTGTTTTGGGGGTGTGAGGGAGTGTGATGTGGGGGGTGAAGGGATGTGATGTTTGGTTTAGGCATGTGATTGGGGGTGTGAGGCAGTGTGATTTTTGGGTTTTTGGGGCAAAATGTGATTTGTGGGGTGAGGCAGTGTATTTTGTGAGGCAGTGTGATGGTGGTGTGAGGCAAGTGTGATTGTTGGGGTGAAAGGGATGTTATGTAGGTGTTAGGCCCGGTGATTTGGTGTGAGGCAAATGTGATGTTTTTTGTGAGGGAGTGTGATTGTGGGGGTGAGGCAATGTGGTGTATTTTGTAAAGGGAGGGGTGAAAGTTTTGGTGTAGGCAGTGTGATGTAAATTTTGTGGGCCGGTTTATGTGTGGGTGAAAAAATGTGATTGTGGGGTGAGGCAGTGTGATGAAATTTTGTGGGGGGCAGGTGATGGGGTAGGGGAGGCAGTGTGGATGTATTGTGTAGGCAAGCGTGAAGTGGGTTTTGAGGCAGTGTGTGTATTTTGTTTAGGCATTTTGATGGTGGTGTGAGGGAGGGGTGATTAATTGTGAGGGGAGTGTGAAAGTGTGGTGGGTTAGGCAGTGTGATGTGTGGTGTGAGGCAGTGGGGATGTGTGGTGTTTAGGGGAGGTGTATGTATTTGTGTGAGGCAGTGTGATGTGTGGTGTAGGGAGTGTGGGTGTATTGTTGAGGGGGAGTGTGATGTGGTTTTGAGGGCCCGGGGTGATGGTGTTGGGGACAGTGTGTATTTTTTGTGTAGGCAGTGTGGGTTGGTGGGTGGGGGCAGTGTGATGTTAAATTTTTGGGGCAGTGTGAAGTGTGGGTGTGAGGGCAGTGTGATGTATTGTGTGAGCCCTGTGTGAGTGGTGTGAGGCAGTGTGATGTGTGGTGTGAGGGGAGTTGATTGTGTTTTGGGGGCAAATGGGGATGTGTGGGGTGAGGCAGTGTGTGTATTTGTGAGGGGAAATGGATGTGTGGTGTGGGCAGTTTTGATGTATTGTGTGAGGGAGTGTGATGTGGGTTTTGAGGGAAAATGTATTTGTGGGGGAGGCGAGTTGAAGTATTGTGTTAGGGGAGTGTGATGTTTTGGTGTTAGGCAGTGGATGTGTGGTGTGAGGCAGTTTTGATGGTGGTTTGAGGGAGTGTGATGTTTTGGTTGTGAGGCAGTGTAAAAGTTTTGTGTGAGGGAGTGGATGTTGGTGTGAGGCCGGGGTGGATGTGTGGGGTAAACAGGTGGGATGTGTGGTTTTGAGGCAGTGTGATTTGGTTTTGAGGCAAAAGGGGATGATTGTGGGGCAGGGGTGATGTATTGTGTGAGGCCCTTTTTGAAAGTGGTGTGAGGGAGGTGATGTTTTGGTTAGGCATTTGGGGTAACAGTGTTTATGTATGTGTGAGGCCCCTGGGTGGTTTACAGTGTGGTGTGAGGCAGGGGGTGTGTGGGTGGTTTAGGCAATGTGATGTGTTTGGTTTTGAGGGAGTGTGAAGTGTGGTGTGAGGCATGTGATGGGATTTGGGGTGAGGCAGTTGGGGGTGTATTGGGGTAGGCATGTCTGTTTGGGTTAGGGAGTGTGATGTATTTGTGAGGCAGTGTGATGTGGGGGGGGAGGGCATTTATGGTGGGGTGTGAGGGGATTGGTTTTGAGACAGTGTAATGTTTGGTGAAAAGGGCCCTGTGGGGTGAGGGCAGTGGTGGGGGGGGGGGGGGGGGGGGGGGGGGGGGTGGGGGGGGGAGGGGGGGAAAAGGGGGGGGGGGGGGGGGGGGGGGGGGGAGGGGGGGGGGGGGGGGGAGGGGGGGGTGGGGGGGGGGGGGGGGGGGGGGGGGGGGGGAGGAGGGGGTGGGGGAGGGGTGATGTTGGGGTGAGGCATGTGATGGTTTGTTGGGGGCCCGTGTGATGTTGGTGTAAAAGGGGATTTGAGTTGGTGTGGGGGGCAGTGGTTTATGTATTGTGTGAGCAGTGTGATTTTGTGTGGGCAGTGTGATGTGTGGTGTGAGGCAGTGTGATGTGTGGTGTGAGGCAGTGTGATATATGGTGTGAGGCAGTGTGACTGTGAAGCCACCAGCACCCATCAGTGACTTTGTCATGAACCAAGAATTACTGTATCGAACAGCCGAGTTGGGTACTCCTAGCAGAAGAATATACCAGTTAGAAATTTCCCCACAGTCACTAGTGAATGTAGCCTTACAGCTAGTTCACGATGTACCAGGTGTTGCACACCCTGGTATGGATCGTTCAGTAAAACAAGCCAGATTGAAATACTTTTGGCCCGTATGGAAAACTGATATTTCTGAGTTTTGTTAAGAAATGTAGTGTCTGCATGCAACATAAGGCAATGCTAATGGTCCTAACCCAATCCAAGTATATCCAACTACTAGCGAACCTTGGGAAAGAGTTGCGCTAGATTTGTTAACTAATTTCCAATGTTCCTCCAAGGTAACAAACATCTGTGTGTGTTATGGTAACCATTTAAACAGATTTTGGAGTTAGTTCCTATTGCAGATAAGACTGCCGAGACAGTAGCTAAAGCGTTTAAAGAAACGCATTATCTGCAAGCATACCACCCTAAGTCCCTAGTAACAGATAATGGAGGTGAATTCTGTAATGAGATTTTTAAAAAATTTGTGCACCTTGTACAAGATCTCTAAATCCACCATTGTTCCTCATCACCCTGCAGCAATGGGTTAGCGGAACGAACCAATAAGAAAGTACTTGATGTCTTGAGAGCCCTATCAATCCCAACAGTGAAATTTGGGGATGAAGTTATACCTGATGTGCAGTGTGCTATAAATTCTGCTTACAATGTTTCTATAGGTGACACTCCACATTATGCATTGTATGGTGTAGATAACGTTTGCCTTATGAGTTGTTATATTCTAATCCGAAACCAAATTACAACCTGATGATTTCATAGCAACTCGTACCAGCTTAGCTCAAAGTGTTTTTAGAAGAATCCGTGAAACACTTCAAAAATCAACAGCTGAATTTACAAGAGTCGCAAACACTCGATCAAAGCCATCTAAAATCAAAGTGGGTTTCGAGAGTTATGCTGATTAACTTTAACAAAACGTCTGCAATGCCAAAGCTTGATCAAAAGTTTTTTGGGTCCTTATCGAGTAGATTGAACATATCACTGGTAATAAGTTATAAGGTTAGAGAGATTAGTACTGGTCAGTATAAAGAATCCCCATTTAGATCATATGAAGTTAGTAGTGATGATAATGATGTTCCAACCCAGACTAATGTGACAGACTCTGACAATCCTCCTGATCCTGTACTCTCTTCCTCTGATACTCAGTCAGACGATCAACCGAATGTCGTTATTCCCTACGTACACGACAGGAAATTGAGAAATCCTAAAGTATCATTTGTAACTTCCAATTCAGATTTGCCCAAATACAGCATGAGTTAGCCAATGCTACAGAGTTTGATCCTCCCAGAGATGACACCATTCTGCATATGTCAATCTCCCCCCTAGCAGAGTTGGGGGGTTAAATGTAAATAACCTGTATAGATGAAATTACAGTATAAAACTTATCAGTATTAAGAATTTTTTTTTTTGTTCATGTTCTCTCCGAATTCTGAGAGTTACAGTCTAGATTTGAGTGAAACCGAATCTGCCTTTCGTTAAACACTCTTTCTTTGTATATATTCCTTCCTCAGAATCCGTAGTTTCACATGAATACAGATCGATCGATCAAAATTTTTTTTATCATTGTAATCTCAACGTTGAGTTCGTTGTTCATTTGTTGAGTTTTAAGTTGTACTTATAGTATACCTTGTATTGCATTACAGTTTCAGTTACGTAAGCTTCCATTCCAATGTTCTACTTATGTATGTTATAATGTTTAATTGTTGTGTACTTTGACATTGTATAGAATCAGCCCAAGCCGTATACCTGCCATCTCTAGTTTGTATTAGTTGTATGTCGGGACGACATACGTTAGCGTCGCCGAGCTCTCAGTAGTAGTAACCAGTTACCAGTAACCAGTGTACCGTTGACTCAACGACCAACCGTCTCTGCCTGAGTCACTGTGAACTCATATTGCGCTGACCTGGCATTATTCAAAGACCCCTGGGTACTGGGCGGCCAGGCAGTCAGTGTTACGAGTGTGAGCAAGGAGATAGGTACGGCTGCAAGGGCGTTACACACATTATCTGTAATTATACGTACTACCAGCCTACGTGAGTATTTCTTACCTAATCCACGTGTCGAACTCCCACATGATAGTGTGATGTATGGTGTGAGGCAGTGTGATGTGTGGTGTGAGGCAGTGTGATGTATGGAGTGAGGCAGTGTGATGTGTGGTGTGAGGCAGTGTGATGTATTGTGTGAGGCAGTGTGATGTGTGGTGTGAGTCAGTGTGATGTGTGGTGTGAGGCAGTATGATGTGTGGTGTGAGGCAGTGTGATGTGTGGTGTGAGGCAGTGTGATGTGTGGGGTGAGGGAGGTGATGTATGGGGTGAGGGAGTGTGATGTGTGGTGTGAGGCAGTGTGATGTGTGGTGTGAGGCAGTGTGATGTGTGGTGTGAGGCAGTGTGGTGTGAGGCAGCGTGATGTGTGGTGTGAGGCAGTGTGATGTATTGTGTGAGGCAGTGTGATGTGTGGTGTTTAGGCAGTGTGATGTGTGGTGTGAGGCAGTGTGATGAGTGGTGTGAGGCAGTGTGGTGTGAGACAGTGTGGTGTGAGGGAGTGTGGAGTGAGACAGTGTGATGTATTGTGTGAGGATATGTATGGGTGAGTGTGGTGTGAGGCAATGGGGTGTAGGCAGTGTGATGTATGGTGTGAGGTAGTGTGTATGGTTTTGAGGCAGTGTGATGTTTTGGTGTGAGGTAGTGTGATGTGTGGTGTGAGCAGTGTGACGTATTGTGTGAGGCAGTGTGATGTGTGGTGTGAGGCAGTGTGATGTATGGTTGAGGCAGTGTGATGTATTGTGTGAGGCAGTGTGATGGTGGTGGGGTGGGCGTGTGATGTGTGGTGTGAGGCAGTGTGATGTGTGGGTGAGGCAGGTGATTATTGTGTGAGGCAGCGTGTGTGTGGTTTGAGGCAGTGTGATGTATGGTGTGAGGCAGTGTGACGTATTGTGTGAGGCAGTTTTGGGTGTGTGGTGTGAGGGAGTGTGATGTATGGTGTGAGGCAGTGTGATGTATTGTGTGAGGCAGTGTGATTTTGGTGTGAGGCAGTGTGATGTGTGGTGTGAGGCTGTGATGTGTGGGTGAGGCGTGTGATGTATTGTGTGAGGCACGTGAGTTGGTTGAACAGTGTGATGTAGGGTGTGAGGCAGTGTGAGGTAGTGTGGGGCAGTGTGTGTAAGGAGTGAGGCGGTGATGTGTGGTGTGGGCCGTGTGAGTATAGAGGAGGCAGTGTCTGTGAGGCAGTGTAGTGTGAGGCATGTGGAGTGAGCAGTGTGTGTATGGTGTGACGTGTGGTGTGAGGCGTGTGATGTGTGTGTGAGGCAGTGTGGTGTGAGGCAGTGGGGTGGGGCAGTGTGGGGGAGGCAGGGGGGGGTGAGCAAGTGATGTAGGGTTTTAGCAGGTGATGTATGGTTGAGGGTGTTGTAGGTTTTTGTGAGGCAGGGGTTTGAGGCAGGTGGTGTGACCCGTGTGGTGGGGGGCATTTTTGGGTGTGGGCAGGGATGTATGTGGAGGTAGTGTGTTTAGGTGGAGGTGTGTGATTTGGTGTGGGGTAGTGTGATGTATGGTTGAGGGTGATGTATGGTGTGGGGCAGTGTGTTTTGGGTTTGGAGGTGTGTGATTTAGGGTGTGGGGGTGATGTATGGTGTGAGGCAGTGTGGTTGGGGCAGTGGGTGGAGACACCCGGGTCTTGAACCCTTTTCATTCTTACATTTCCTTGTTTACATCCTAAAAACGTCTGAATCAGATACAAAAAAAAAAAAAAATTTGGGGGGTACCAAGAAGAATGCCGTATGAGTTATAATGAAGGAATTAAATAATACTAAAAAAAGTTTTTTTTAAAAACAAAAACGAGTTTGATGACTGGAATAAAAACGAAGAAGATCGAGTATGTACAACAATAACATTTTCGTAAAATTATATAATAAATATATTAATTAAGGTGGGACTCCAGGAGCATAGCTCAGCTCCTGAAGCAACACCTGCAACGTTATAGAAAATATTTGAATAAATTCGGACAAATTGCACGTGATCAGATAAGTGGTCGCTTGAATACAATCCCAGTAAATGCAAGGTCATGAAGATTGGGGAAGGAGCAAGAAAACTGGAAATGGAGTATGAGAGTATATGATAATGGAGTATAAGACTGTGGAATTCGCTCAGAAAGAACAATGAGTTAGCATAATGCCCAGTATAACACCAGAGGCTCACTTCAGCCGAATAATCTCTGCAGCCAATAGCTGTCTGGCAAATCTAAGAGTAAGTAATTAAGTAAGTTTACTCAGGTATACACAAATACAGTTACATAGATTATCATACATATCAGCATATGTGTAGAGAATCTAGGATTACCCAAAAAAAGGTCAGACAAAGTAACTTATTTCCATTGGGGTCCTTCAGAAATCTTAGCATAGTCATTCAGGACCTTTATACAATATATGTTAGCTATATCTTGGAGTACGTAGCACCAGTATGGAAATTCACACATGAACAAGCATGTTAAGAAACTGGAGAAAGTGCAGAAGTATGCAACAAAGCATCAGCTACGATGCGAGTTTAACGGAATTAGACCTAACTACATTGTAGAACACAAGAACCCGGGAGGGACATGACAACAACATGCAAAATACTCAGGGAGAATTGATAAAATGGGCAGAGGTAGGCTGTTTGAGAGGCAACAAACTAGAATTTGGTGGGGGGGGGGACCGTTAAAAATATGTAAGGATTTCTTCAGTCTCAAAGTGGTCGGGAGGAAGTAATGGAGGCAGGCTTTATACATAGTTTTAAAAGCAGGTACGATAGGACCCACGAGGCTAGGAGGAAGTGTAGCAAGTTAAGAGGCAGACCCAGGATCTGAAAATCGACCCCTGCAACAACACACAGTGAGTACATGCATACATATAACGACATTGGAGAACAGAAGAACAAGGGAAGATATGATAACAACATACAAAATACTCAGAGGAACTGCTAGGGTGAATGAGCTACAGGGATGTTGGGAAGTATTTCTTCAGTCTCCGGGTGGTCTGGAAGAGGAATGATCTTGAAGAGGTGGTGAAGACAGGTTCCATATATGATGTAAAGCGCACGTACTAAAGAGCCTTGAAGCTAGGATAGGGTTAATCTGGCAAGTGGCAAATACAGAGACGGGGTCAGGAACTAGGATTCGACCTCTGCAACCACATATAGGTGAGTACATACGAGGGTCACAGAGTGTGTAGAGACAGTGGTATAATCTTATCAAGACGAGATAAACACATTAGTGTCTCCTAGACACAACACGTCCGGTTGCTAGGTCTCTAGTTTCTACAGTGTACTAATAACATACAGGCTACAGCTGCTGAGCCCATTATTGCAGGCATGGGAAAGCGTTAAACCTGTAATTGTCATACAGTCCCCGAGGAATGGCAGGTAATCTGGACTGATTCAAGGAAGGCTAGGACCACTGCACAGATAATGATCAACAGTCCTTTATCAATATGAAGGCTCCTTGTTGGAAAGATGCTTGACCCATACATGCCCAATTTGACTGACTCATGAACTATATCATTTCGAGGATGCATCCACGAAGGTGATAGATTGTATTAGTGTTTGAATGTTATGTACAGCTAAAACAAGTAAATAAGATGGATACTTCAACTTGCTTGCTATCTCACTCCTGGCTGCTTCACCTGACAACTCACTCAGCACCTGTACCATGGTTTGCTTCACTTATAAACCACTGGATGAAAAACCAGCTCTGGAGGCCACCATCCAACAGGAACATCACCTATACCTCTATACTCATTACTTTTGTTCTGGATTCAGTAAATAGTTAATTACCAATGTATTTTTTTTAGCAAAAGCAAATGTTAAAGACCAGTTCCTGGACCCATTACTCGTATGTGCCTCTGTAATCCTTTGACTGCTTCCTACAAGATGGATATAAGAGTACATATTAAAGATATGAAACTAACTTTTACTTACACCTTACCTTCCAGGAGTATATATATACGGTGCTAGGAGTATATACGTTGCTAGGAGTATATATACGTTGCTAGGAGTATATATACGTGACTGCAACATCTGCATGATTTAATAAAGTTTTAAGCACAGCGAAATGTTACCATAACAAAAGTTTGTGGTGCGTCCTCTGCCTTACTCTTCAACCTCAGCCACTGACTCATGTGCACCCTGTGTCTTACTCTTCAACCTCAGTCACTTCAACTCTTCAACCTCAGCCACTGACTCATGTGCACCCTGTGTCTTACTCTTCAACCTCAGCCACTGACTCATGTGCACCCTGTGTCTTACTCTTCAACCTCAGCCACTGTCGGCACCCTGTGTTTACTCTTCAAACCCCAGTCCACTGACTCGTGCACCCTGTGTCTTACTCTTCAACCTCAGCCACTGACTCATGTGCACCCTGTGTCTTACTCTTCAACCTCAGCCACTGACTCGTGCACCCTGTGTCTTACTCTTCAACCTCAGCCACTGACTCGTGCACCCTGTGTCTTACTCTTCAACCTCAGCCACTGACTCATGTGCACCCTGTGTCTTACTCTTCAACCTCAGCCACTGACTCATGTGCACCCTGTGTCTTACTCTTCAACCTCAGCCACTGACTCGTGCACCCTGTGTCTTACTCTTCAACCTCAGCCACTGACTCGTGTGCACCGTGTCTTACTCTTCAACCTCAGCCACTGACTCTGTGCACCCTGTGTCTTACTCTTCAACCTCAGCACTGACTCGTGCACCTGTGTCTACTCTTCAAACCTCAGCCACTGACTCATGTGCACCCTGTGTCTTACTCTTCAACCTCAGCCTGACTCATGTGCACCCTGTGTCTTACTCTTCAACCTCAGCCACTGACTCGTGCACCCTGTGTCTTACTCTTCAACCTCAGCCACTGACTCATGTGCACCCTGTGTCTTACTCTTCAACCTCAGCCACTGACTCATGTGCACCCTGTGTCTTACTCTTCAACCTCAGCCACTGACTCGTGCACCCTGTGTCTTACTCTTCAACCTCAGCACTGACTCATGTGCACCTGTGTCTTACTCTTCAACCTCAGTCCACTGACTCTATGTGCACCCTGTGTCTTACTCTTCAACCTCAGTCACTGACTCATGTGCACCCTGTGTCTTACTCTTCAACCTCAGCCACTGACTCATGTGCACCCTGTGTCTTACTCTTCAACCTCAGCCACTGACTCATGTGCACCCTGTGTCTTACTCTTCAACCTCGCCACTGACTCTTCACCTGTGTCTTACTCTTCACCTCAGCCACTGACTCGTGACCTGTGCTTACTCTTCAACCTCAGTCCACTGACTTGTGCACCCTGGTGTCTTACTCTTCAACCTCAGCCACTGACTCATGTGCACCCTGTGTTTACTCTCAACCTCAGCACTGACTCTGTGCACCGTGTCTTATCTTCAACCTCAGCCTGACTCGTGCACCCTGTGTCTACTCTTCAACCTCAGCCACTGACTCATGTGCACCCTGTGTCTTACTCTTCAACCTCAGCCACTGACTCATGTGCACCCTGTGTCTTACTCTTCAACCTCAGCCACTGACTCGTGTGCACCCTGTGTCTTACTCTTCAACCTCAGCCACTGACTCGTGCACCCTGTGTCTTACTCTTCAACCTCAGTCACTGACTCGTGCACCCTGTGTCTTACTCTTCAACCTCAGCCACTGACTATGTGCACCTGTGTCTTACTCTTCAACCTCAGTCACTGACATGTGCACCCTGTGTCTTACTCTTCAACCTCAGTCCACTGACTCGTGTGCAACCTGTGTCTTACTCTTCAACCTCAGCACTGACTCTGTGCACCCTGTGTCTTACTCTTCAACCTCAGCCACTGACTCATGTGCACCTGTGTCTTTTCTCTTCAAACCCCAGCCACTGACTCGTGCACCCTGTGTCTTACTCTTCAACCTCAGCCACTGACTCGTGCACCCTGTGTCTTACTCTTCAACCTCAGCCACTGACTCGTGTGCACCCTGTGTCTTACTCTTCAACCTCAGCCACTGACTCGTGCACCCTGTGTCTTACTCTTCAACCTCAGCACTGGGTCTGTGCACCCTGTGGGCTTACTCTTCAACCTCAGCCCCTGACTCTGTGCACCCTGTGTCTTACTCTTCAACCTCAGCCTGACTCTGTGCACCCTGTGTTTACTCTTCACCTCAGCATGACTCGTGACCCTTTTCTTACTCTTCAACTCACCTGACTCGTGCACCCTTTCTTACTCTTCAACCTCAGCCACTGATTTGGTGCACCCTGTGTTTTTACTCTTCAAACCCCAGCCACTGACTCGTTGCACCTGGTCTTATCTTCAACCTCAGCCCTGACTCTGTGCACCCTTGTCTTACTCTTCAACCTCAGCCACTGACTTTGTGCACCTGTGTCTTACTCTTCAACCTCAGCCACTGACTCGTGCACCTGTGTCTTACCTTAAACCTCAGTCACTGACTCGTGCACCCTGTGTCCTTTCTCTTCAACCTCAGCCACTGACTCGTGCACCTGTGTCTTACTCTTCAACCTCAGCCACTGACTCTGTGCACCCTGTGTCTTACTCTTCAACCTCAGCCACTGACTCGTGCACCCTGTGTCTTACTCTTCACCTCAGCCACTGACTCTGTGCACCCTGTGTCTTACTCTTCAACCTCAGCCCTGATCTGTGCACCCTGTGTCTTACTCTTCAACCTCAGCCACTGACTCGTGCACCCTGTGTCTTTTTCTCTTCAACCTCAGCCACTGACTCGGTGCACCCTGTGTCTTACTCTTCAACCTCAGCCCCTGACTCGTTTCACCTGTGTCTTACTCTTCAACCTCAGTCACTGACTCTGTGCACCCTGTGTCTTACTCTTTAACTCAGCCACTGACTCGTGCACCCTGTGTTACTCTTCAAACCCCAGCCACTGCTCTGTGCCCTGTGTCTTACTCTTCAACCTCAGCCACTGACTCATGGCACCCTGTGTCTTACTCTTCAACCTCAGCCACTGACTCTGTGCACCCTGTGTCTTAACTCTTCAACCTCAGCCACTGACTCGTGGCCCCTGTGTCTTACTCTTCAACCTCAGCCACTGATCGTGCACCTGTGTCTTTCTCTTCAACCTCAGCCACTGACCAGTGCACCCTGTGTCTTACTCTTCAACCTCAGCCACTGATCTGTGCACCCCGTGTCTTACCTTCAACCTCAGCCTGACCCCGTGCACCCTGTGTCTTACTCTTCAACCTCAGCCAGGGGCCCCCGTGTCTTACTCTTCAACCCCAGCCCCTGCTCGTTCACCCTGTGTCTTACTCTTCAACCCCAGCCACGACTCTGTGCACCCCGTGCTTACTCTTCAACCTCCCAGACTCGTGTGCACCCCCGTGTCTTTCTTTAAACCCCAGCCACTGATCGTGCACCCTGTGTCTTTCTCTTCAACCTCCCCACTGACTCTGTGCACCCCTTTTCCCTTACTCTTTACCTCAGCCACTGATCATGCACCCGTTCTTTCTCTTCAAAAACAGCCACTGACTCGGGGACCCTGTGTCTTCCTTTAACCTCAGCACGACTCGTGCACCCTGTTCTTACTTTCAACCCCAGCCACGACTCGGGCACCCCGTGTCTTTCTCTTCAAAATCGCCACTGACTCGGCACCCTGTGTCTACTCTTAACCTCAGCCACCTATGTGCACCCTGTGTCAATCTTCAACCTCAGCCACTGACTCTGCACCCTTGTCTTACTCTTCAACTAGCCATGACTCGGGGGACCCTGTGTCTTACTCTTCAACCCCAGCCACTGACTCTGTGCCCCTGTGTTTACTCTTCAAACCCAGCCCCTGACTCGTGCCCCTGTGTCTTACTCTTCACCTCGCCATGACTATGTGCACCCGGTCTTACTCTTCAACCTCAGCCACTGATCGTGCACCCTGTGTCTTTCTCTTTAACCTCAGCCACTGACTATGTGCCACCCTGTGTCTTTCTCTTAACCCCCCGCCACTGATATTTCACCCTTTGTCTTTCTCTTTTAACCTCAGCCCTGACTCTTGCACCCCTTTTCTTACTCTTCAACTCAGCCACTGACTGTGCCCCGTTCTACTCTTTAACCTCGCCCCCGACTCATGTCACCCTGTGTTTCTCTTCAACCCACCACTGACTTGGCACCCCCGTGTTTCTCTTCAAAATCAGCCACGATATGTGCACCCTGTGCTTACCTTTAAACCCCAGCCACTGCTCTGGCACCCTGTTTTTTACTTTCAACCCCCGCCACTGACTCGTGTGCACCCGTGTCTTACTCTTCAACCTCAGCCTTTATCTTGCCCCTGTGTCTTTCTTTAACCTCAGCCATGACTCATGTGCACCCTGGTCTTTCTTCAACCCAGCCACTGACTGTGTGAAAAAAAACCCTCTTGGTTTTGGCTTTTCCTTTCAACCTCAACCCCTGCTCGGGTGTGCACCCCTGTCCTATCTTCCCCTTTTTTCCCCCACCCCCACTGACTCTGTGCACCCGTTCTTACTCTTCAACCTCCCACTGATCGTGTGCACCCTGTGTCTTACTCTTCAACCCCGCCATGACTCGTGCACCCGTGTTTACCCTTTAACCTCAGCCATGACTCTGGCACCCTGTGTCTTTCCTTCAACCCCAGCCCGACTCATTTCACACTGTTCTTTTCTCTTCAACCTCAGCCCCTGACTCTGTGCACCCCGTGTTTTCTTTAACCTCAGCCATGACTCGTGTGAACCCTTTTTCTTATCTTTAACCTCAGCCACTGACTCTGTGCCCCGGTTTACTCTTCAACCTCAGCCACTGACTTGGGACCCTGTGTTTACTCTTCAAACCTCCAGACTATGTGCACCCGTGTCTTACTCTTCAAATCAGCCACTGACTCATTTCCCCTGTGTCTTCCTTCAACCCCAGCCACTGAATCGTGTGCCCCTTTCTTTCTCTTCAACCTCAGCCACTGACTCGGTGACCCTGGTCTTACCTTCAACCTCAGCAGACTCGTGCACCCTGTGCTTTCTCTTCAACCCCAGCCCTGATCTGTGCACCCTGTGTTTACTCTTCAACCCACACTGCTCTTTGCACCCTGTTTTCTTTTCCTTCACCTCAGCCATGACTCGGGCACCCCGTGTTTACTCTTCAACCTCAGCCCTGACTCTTGACCCCTTTTCTTATCTTCAAAACCCCGCCCCTGACCTGGCACCCCGTGTTTTACTCTTCAACCCAGCCCCTGATCTGTGCACCTGTGTCTTTCTCTTCAACCTCAGCCACTGCTCGATGATGCAGGTCAAAGTAAGAGGAATGTTGATTAGTGACATAGAAGTGATGTATCTAACAAATTTACTCCTACAAACTACTTCATTACTAAACAATTAATTTTAAATTATCTTCTAAGTAATGTAATGGACGTGTGAAACCTATTTATCATCTCGTATTGATAAAATAAAACCCAAACTCTTTGCTCTAACACTTCTCAAATACCTTATTATTATTATTATTATTATTATTATTATATTATTTATTATTATTATTATTATTATTATTATTATTATTTTATTATCATTATTACACTAATAGAGTAGCACGAAACCCTTAGCGAGAACATACAACACGGGTTGGTGTAGCATCATATAAGAAAGGCCAGCCACACAATATTTTAATACAAAAACTTGTAAGTAATGTAAGTAATTTCCGTAATATAAAACTATTGCATTATATTATTCGGCATTATTCTTAATTATAACTGAATAAAATAATTCTGAATGAGTTATTGTCATACAAGTTGGCCTTCCACTGCTGTGTGTGGCTACACGGCAGTGTGTGGCTACACTGCACGTGTGTGGTACACTGCAGTGTGTGGGTACACTGCAGTGTGTTGGCTACACTGCAGCTGTGTGGCTACACTGCAGTGTGTGGCTACACATGCGTGTGTGGACTACACTGAGTGCTGTTTGTTTTTCAAGAATTAGCGCAAAAAGAAAATTGTTTTAAAACAAGCACATCCCTCACCCAGGATGCTTGTTTCTTCCTCTGTCACACTCCATCACTTCAGGTGGGTTGTTCTGTCACACGTCCATCACACAGGAGGTTTGTTCGGTCACTAACTCCATCACCACTCCATCCAACAGGAGGATTGTTCTGTCACACTCCATCACACAAGGAGGATTGTTCTGTACACTCCATCACATCCATC
This sequence comes from Cherax quadricarinatus, assembly GCF_026875155.1. NCBI lineage: Eukaryota > Metazoa > Arthropoda > Malacostraca > Decapoda > Parastacidae > Cherax > Cherax quadricarinatus. The sequence goes on along the minus strand of NC_069400.1, from coordinate 5,323,620 downwards.
ACACTGGTGGGGTTGTTCCTGTCTCCACTCCTCACACAGGAGGGTTGTTCTGTCCAACTCCATCAACAGGGAGTGGGTTGTTCTGTCACACTCCATTCACACAGGAGGGTTGTTCTGTCACACTCCATCACATAGGATGGTCTAACATTCTAACACTCCATCAAACAGGAGGGTGGTTTGTCACCATATCCATCACAAGTGGATGGTCTAACATCACACTCCATCACACAGATGACACCCGAATCTGCATGACAGAGTGTTCTTCATTGCAGACACTGCCAAGGCTCCAGGTGTAAAGGGGTGGGAGCAGTGGATGTATGTACAATTATAGCAACGGTGCCAGAATTCATTTTGTGTGTAACAAATGCACTTTGGCACAGTTACCCTTAGCAGGTGATGACATTGATTTACCTAATTTTATACAATGACCATTGCCATTATTGATGATTATGATTGTTTTTGACGAAAACGGCCTTCACTTTATTCATGGTCAATGCAAGATCCACTTCTTCCTAAATTTGGCAGAGTTTAGGATTCTAGAATAACATAATTAGGGCGGCAGTTATAAACCATCTTCTTGAATCTTGGTTGGATGATACGGTGATGCGACGAGGTCAAATAGATGGTTACACTATAAAAACCCCCCCCCCCCCCCCCCCCCCCCCCCCCCCCCCCCCCCCCCTTAGACAGGAACAGAAAGGGTGGTGGAGTTGTGCCTAATTAGAAGTGACTTAGCTTACAAACCATGACCTGATTTAAATAACATAAACTGGAGTTTCTATGGTTTTGAAGTGCTGCTTCCCAAGACCAAACCCATCTTAGTAGGAACTAGTTACACGCCCTCCTACCTGTGACAAGTTCTTAAAGACTTTTCTGGTTTGTCCGGAGTTGAAATGCAATTGCGAAAACAATAATACTGGGCGACTTTCAATATCTGTTTTCAGCAACAAAATAACGGGCTATGCAATAGGGATATAAGCAAATTCTATGATTAAAATAGCTACACCCAACTAAATTAATAAACCAACGCGATCACACAGTTCTCAGCCACCTCAAATTGACCACATACTTTGCACCCGCTGAGAAACATTCAGTCAGTCATGGCGTCATTTACACACAGGTCTAGTGATCATTTCATCATTTACTGCACAGGGAAAATCACTAGGGATAGGTAGGCCTACACAGGACAATAAAAATGAGGTCAAACTAGAAACTTACAGTAAAGAAACACTGGTAATAGGGCTACACAATTGTGACTGGACAGAGTAACAAGTTGCACGGACGTAACCGATGCCTGGGGAAAAATTCAAACAATGTTCACTACCATTTCTTAATAATATTGCACCAGTTAAAGAGGTTGGGATTAAACGAAGTACTTGAAACCCTTGATTGGACTACTGGATTTTAGATAATAGGAAATTCAGAGACCAGTCTGCTAAAAAGATTTTAAAGCAAAAAACAGACAGGATATGCAGCACTAAATGAATTCCAAAGGGTTGAGGAAAAAGAGGTACAGAGGCTTATAAAAGGAGCAAAGGCAAAGCCACTATTGCTCAAAAATTGAATGAGTATAAGCATAACTCCCAGAAAGCTCTGGCAACAAACTAAAACAGTTGGGGTATGCCATATGCCAGTAGATAGGTCTAAACATAGTATCACTATCGATAATGAGGTATCGCCAGAACATCTTAAGGTGGCAAATTGCTTTAATTCTACTACAATACATTCTGTTGCATCAACACTAGTAAGTAAACATACCAGCTGCATCAAAATAACCTTTTACCACAGACTCTGATTAGTTTAAATAAATACTATACCTATAATGGGGTAACCCCAAAACAGTTGTCAACTAGTAAGTGTAATCTCATGACTTCATTCAAAAGGGAACTAAGCAGGTTGTAAACCCAACTAAGAGCTCAGAGGCCCTGATAACATCCCGTCATGTTCCTAAAAAGTTAGGTGCCTTCTGAACTGTCAATCCCTATTGCTCACATAATAAATCTATCAATCACCAATAATACCGTACGGAGGGGTTCAAGGAGGCCAGAGTTCTTCTATCTCAAGAAAAAATATAGGTCTGATGTAAGCGTTAACTATAGACATGTTAGTATACTAAGTATAATATCTAAATTCTGGTGGAGGGCGGTGTTTTATCAAGTAGTTAAGATACCTTAATGACAACAGCATTTCTCCATTAGCTATCAATCAGGGCTTTAGATGATCTACTCAACACGGATACCTCCCTTATGGTTAGGTAAGACACAGATGCAAAACAGTTTGGTATCTGATTATGACGTTTCGCCTACACAGTTAGCTTCTTCAGTCAAGTACAGAAAAGTTGATAGAAGCAGAAGAGACTTGAAGACGATGTAATCTGTCCATCACCTTAAAGTTTTTGAGGTGGTCAGTCCTCAGTCTGGTGAGAGCATGTTCCTAGTATGTAACAGATTGTTTCCTACTATGGAACAAATTGCTCTTCTCCAGACTGAGGGCTGACCACCTCAAAACTTTAAGGGTGATGGATGATTACATCGTTTCAAGTATCTTCTTGCCTTCTATCAACTTTTCTGTACTTGACTGAAGAAGCCTACTGTGTAGGCGAAACGTTTCATAATAAAGAGACCTAACTGTTGCTTATGTGTCTTACTAACAACCTGATCGGTATTTTATACCTATTTTAATGTTCATACCTCCTTATTAATATTGGATGGTTTTACCTGAGAGAACGTATATTGTCAAAAGGGAACCTCTTAGGTATGGTAACTTAGCCTTGCAAATGGCCTTCGATACTGTCAACCACAATATATTTGTAAGAAAACTTCTTCATGCTATCGGTATAGGTTCTGTGTAGGGAATGGTTAGTCCTACCTTCTGCACAGGAGGACCAAATAGTCAAAATCAACAAAACGGAATCAGAAACCTGCGATTCATGTGGAGTTCCCACAAGGTAGTTTTCGGGGTTTCCCTTCTATTCTTTTGTTATGTCAATGATTGCCTATCTGTGTCAAGGGGCAAAAATCCTACTGTATGCAGATGACAGTGTCTGTTAGTGACAGGTAAAGGACCCACAAGATTTGACTAGTGCTTTAACACTAGAACTGGAGTCCGCAGCAAATGAGGTAGTAGACAACAAATATTATTACACCAGGGAAACTGAAGCCATTCTCTTGGAACGAACATAAAACTGAGAGGGTTAAATTAATTTTAATGTTCTGTTGTAAGGGGAGCCCATCACTTTGGTTTCATCAGTTAAAATATCTGGAATCCCCTTTTGACCGTGCATGTCAGGAGAATTGATAGGGAACAGGTGTATGTAAAGAAAGCGAATGCAGACAGAAGTTCCTGTATGACAAGCAAGTGTCTACCTATGAGGCTCGCAGGACCATAATGTCTGCCCTTATACAATGCCATATGGATTACGCTTGTCTTCATGGTACTCTGGCCTTGACAAAAAAAACTGAAAGATAGGACTGCAAATCACCAGAACAAAAATCGTAAATTCATCCTGGGGGGGGGACCATGAGAACCATGTAGGTCAAGATGGAATTACAGCAGTTGGTTATAGCTGAATGTTGAAGGGGACAGAGTAAAACAATGAAGCTAAATATGACTTTATAAATTGCTCACGAACGTGTCCAGTTATCTTGGCTGTCATTTTTGTCAAGTTGGGATCCAAAGCAATATTAGTACTTGGGGGAGAGAGCACAACTTTGTGAGTACCCACAGTCAGTGGCCAGGCTTCAACACCTTTTATGTACAGCAATAAAGGAATGGAACAGACTACCCGCACTGCCAAAGCCAGTCATAGCATGAACAGTTAAAGGAAAGACTGCAAAAAGTGTCGATGAATTGAAGTACAGAAGGCGAGGGGAATGATATTTCTATTTTTTTTTTAGCTAAAATACGTTGTAAATTTTACCTTATCACTAGTAATGACCTCGTATGTAGATAGTCTTAATGACCTTGGTTGAGTAGATATTGTCTTTTTAGTATGTTTTATAAAGATCGGTATTTCATTGTATGAATAATAGAAAATATTTTAACCTTTAATTTATAAATAATAAGGTAAAAGGAACCCCAATGGTCAATAAGTCACTCTGACTTTTTTGGGTTATCCTAGGTTCTCTACACATATGCTTGGCTATGTATGTGATTCTATGTAAACTGTATTTGTGTGTTACCTCGAACAAAATATTACTTACTTACTTACTTACTTACTTAGGTGGACATCAACACAAATAATTTCAGGGGGCCTCTAGAAAAACAATATGAAGTTAACGATATGGAGAAATTTTCAATTACTCAGATATGGTAAACACGAGGAAATTAAAACTTCATCAGAGTACAAAACTAATTCTGGCACAAACAATAGAGCGAAAACACCAACGTCAAAGACCTGGATAGTGATCATGTCGGAGGAGGATTCACCTCATGGACCCCATAACTTTATATCAATCGCATCTGCTGAAAAAATGACAGGATGGATAATGAGAACCTTCAAAACTGGGATGCAAGCCCATGATGACACGATTCAGGTCCTTGTTTCTATCTAGGGCAGGAATATTGCTTGCACACTAACAGCACCTTTCAAGGCAGGTGAACTGCTGACTAGACAAAAAATGTTACAGAGGAAACCTTCACGGCGCGCATAAACGGAGATAAAACACCTCAATTACTAGAGCGCTCTGAAGTTCTAAAACTATATTCCCTGGAACGCTATGCGGTGGAGAGATACATTATTATATACACTTGGAAAATCATAGAGGGACTAGTTACTGAACTTGCACACGAAAACACTCAAACGAAAGCAAAAGACTTGGCAGACGATGCAACATCCCCCCAATGAAAGCAGGGTGTCACTAGAACGTAAGAAGACCATACAATAAGTGTCAGTGGGCCCGAAGGCTGTTCAACTGCTCCCAGCTACATAAGGGGGTATTACCAATAGACCCTGCAGTCTCAAGCTGGCACTGGGACAAAGAACACCTAAAGTCGGTACCTGACCAGCGGGGCTGTGGCTCGTTCGTTGGTTTGCGGTGCCGCCAGCAGTAACAAGCCTGGTTGATCAGGCCTATGATCCACCAGGAGCCAGGGTCACAGACCGGGCCGGCGGGAGCGTTGACCCCCGGAAACTCTCTCCAGGTTAAACTCAGGTAACAGGAGGGTTGGTTGTCACACTCCAATCACAATGGTGGTTCTAACATCCACTCCATCACAAAGGAGGGTTGTTCTCTTCAACACTCTGTCACACTGGATGGTTTAACATCACACTCACTCCACAGGAGGGATTGTTCTGTCCACACTCCATCAAACAGAATGGTTCTAACATCTCACTCCTTCACACAGGAGGGTTTGTTCTGTCACACTCCATCACACGGAGGGTTGTTCTGTCACACTCATCACACAGAGGTTGTTCTGTCACAACTCATACACAGGAGGTTGTTATGACACACTCCATCTAATGGCAAGGTCTAACTTCTCTCTCACATCCACACAGGAGGGGAAAGGGCTTGTTCTGACACACTCCATCACAATGGATGGTCTAACATCACACAGGAATGTTGTTCTGTCACACTCCATCACACAGGAGGGTTGTTCTGTCACACTCCATCACAATGGATGGTCTAACATCACTCTCCATCACACAGAAGGGCTGTTCTGTCACACTCCATCACACATGAGGGTTGTTCTGTCACACTCCATACAATGGATGTCTAACATCATCTCCATCACACAAGATGGGCCTGTTCTGTCACACTCCATCACACATGAGGGTGTTCTGTCACACTCCTTCACAATGGATGTGTCTAACATCACTTCTCCAGCCACACAGAGGGATGTTTCTGTCATACTCCATCTCACATGAGGGTTGTTCTGTCACACTCCATCACACTGGATGGTTTATCATCACACTCCATCACATTAGATGGTCTAACATCACACTCCATCACACAGGGGGGCTATTCTGTCACACTCCATCACACTGGGGGTCAACGCCGCGGGGGCGTTGACCCCTGGAACTCTCTCCAGGTAAACTCAAGTAAACTCCATTACACGGGGGTTGTTCGTCCACACTCCATCCACTGGATGGTTCTACATCACACTCCATCACACAGGAGGGTTGTTCTGTTACACTCCATCACACTGGAGGGTTGTTCTGTCACACTCCATCACACAGGAGGGTTGTTCTGTTTACATCATCACAATGGAGGGTTGTTCTGTCACACATCCATCACACTGGAGGGTTGTTTCTGTCAACTCCATCACACTGGATGGTCTAATCACATCACATCACACAGGAGGGTTGTTCTGTACACTCCATCTACACTGGAGGGTTGTTCTGTCACACTCCATCACAATGGATGGTCTATCTTCACAATCCTTCACAGAGGGTGGGTTCTGTTACTCTCCATCGCACTGGAGGGTTGTTCTATCACACTCCATCACCACTGGATGGTCGAACATCACACTCCATCCACACAGGAGGGTTGTTCTGTTACACTCATCACACTGGAGGGTTGTTTCTGTACACTCCATCACACTGGATGAGTCTACAACATTCACACTCCATCACAACGGAGGATGTTCTGTCACACTCATCACCATGGATTGTCTAACCATCACACTCAATTCACACAGGAGTGTTCTGTTACACTCCATTCACACAGGAGGGTCTGTTCTGTACACTACATAACACTGGTTGGTTCTAACATCTCACACAATCACCAGAAGGTGATGTTCTCGTTTGCACTCATCAAACGGAGGGTTGTTCTGTCACACTCCGTTCACACAGGAGGTTGTTCTGTCACCACTTCATCCCACAGGAGGGTTGTTCTGTCACACTCCGTCCACACAGGAGGTTGTCTGTCACCACTTCATCCCACAGGAGGGTTGTTCTATCAACTCATCAGATGATGGTTCAAAGAACTGAACACGTTGTTAAATTTGAACATGTGCAACTATGGGAATCTTTATTGAGGAAAAACGTTTTGACAAGGATAAACATGAAGAACAGGAGGAGGAATGAGTAATCAGTCCCTCAACCTTGAGTCGATGTGGTTTTGTCATTCAATCTTCTATTTCAAGGATTGATGGGTGACCACATCGACTAAGGGTTGAGGGACTGATTACCTCATTCTCCTCCTGTGCTTCAGGTTTATTCATTTGGATGGCACTTGATGAAGTCCACTGTGTGCGAACATTCCTCAATAAAAGATACCCTAGGTTGCACATGTGTCTTAATTTATCACACTCCTCACACTGGAGGGTTGTTCTGTCACACTCCATCACACAGGAGGGCTGTTCTGTCACACTCCATCACACAAGAGGGTTGTATACTGTCACTCTCCATCCTCACAGGAGGGTTTGTTCTGTCCCTCACTCCATCACACTGGATGGTCTATCATTACACTGAATTACACAGAAGGGTTGTTCTGAAAAACTCCATCAACTGGATGGCTCTACATTACACTCTATCAAACATGAAGGGTTGTTTTTGTCACACTCCATCACACTGGATGGTCTATCATTACACTCCAGCGCCACAGGAAAATGACGATTCACTTGATTCTTCCCATTCCAGCAGCAGATTTCATCGACCTTGTTGAACTATGTGTTGGCTTTACGTGTTCTCTTTCGATAATCACCTCTTTCAGCCGACTTTTGCGACTACCCATGGGTTCGACCACTCAGTGCAGTACTGGCGAACGAACCTATACATGGAAATCTAGAAGCCGAACGTTTCTCTCACCATTATTCCTTCGTTCTGTCACCTGCTCGTTATGTTGACGACATTCTCCCTATAACTCCTAAACGCTTCGACGTTCAGATCTCCAAGACAAGCTCAAACAAGGTCGAGCCTTCAATCCAGTTCACACTCTTTGAAAGAAGTCGCAACCACTCCTTCCTTTCCTTGATGATTTGCTCTGCCTAAAAGCTGACCACGAACTTCGTTTTTAAAGTCTATCGAAAAAACCCACAAACAAAACGATCTTCTCCACTTCTACTCTCACAACGACACCAAAACTAAAACGTGGTGTAAATTATTTGCTTCTTCCTACGTGCACTCAGGGAATCTGCAGCAATGAGTTCCTTGAGGAAGAATGCACTATAATTGAACAAAGTATTTTCTAAACTCCACTATCCTCGTCACTTCATCAGAGACTGCAGACGGCCGGGCATTATACATCTTCAACACACCCAGAGAAGACACTGCGAGAAGAGATACATAGTCCTCCCAACCAATCCATTGCCAAAACATGTTTCCACATCTTGCGAAAACATCATCATGTTATCTACCTCCACAACACGACCATCAAGGACATCACCTGTAGTAGACCAGGACAGCCTCCATTCTCTGCAGGGGGTTTATACATAATCCTTGTAATGGACTGCAACAAATTATATGTGGGCCCGACGAAACATCATGAGACCTCCAAACAGTATTTCAGAACACATATGCAAAGCAGGACTGACGATACAAGGAGATGCTGTGTACAACAATCGCAATTCACACAACCATTTTACATTAACTACAGAAACTCAAGACTTTTAGCTACAGAAGACAACACTCAATACAGAAGATCTGGAATATCCCTCATCTCTTACAACCAAACAATTCAACCTGTAACAATGGCTCTTCTTTAGCATAGTGAACCACTCGCCAAGGAAATTCTTCATCGCTATCCCACAAAGAACATAGATACCTGCAGAAGGTCTACTCACACTGTCCATACACTGCCAAGCTTTACCAAGACTCTATAACCCCACCCCGGTAGATCATCAGATGCAGCATTTCTCCACCTGACCTCTACATTCTGAACTGACTAAATTACTCTCGTACCTTCCAACCCAGTGTAGATCCGTGTGTGACTTGAAAAAAAAAGCCCACTGTGGGGTGGAAACGTTGTCAAAAGAAGGATCAAATGATACTGCATTTGTGTTTTATATTTACACACAGGAGGGGTTGTTCTGTCATACTCCATCACAACATGAAGGGTTGTTCTGTCAGACTCCAATAACACAGGAGGGTTGTTCTGTCACGACTCCTCACACAGCGAGGGATTTGTTTTCTGTCAGACTCCAATCACACAGGAGGGTTGTTCTGTCACACTCCCATAAAACAGGAGGGATGTTCTGTCACACTCATCACACAGTGAGGGTTGTTCTGTCATACTCCATCACAACTGGATGGTTAACATCACATCTCCATCACCAGGAGGTTTTGTTCTGTCACATCATCACATGGATGATCTACGCCACACTACATCAACAGTGGGATGGTTCTAACGTCACACTCCATCACACGCTGGTGGTCTAACGCCCCCCCCCCCCCCCCCCCCCCTCACACTCAATCACGATGGATGGTGAACGCCACACTCATCACGCTCTGGATGGTCTAACGTCACACTCCATCATTACTGGTGGTCTAACGTCACACTCCATCTCACTGGATTGTGTAGCACACACTCCATCATGATGGATGGTGTAACGTCACCTCTCATCATGCGGATGGTTGGAACGTCACCACCTACATCACACAGGGAGGTTTGTTCTGTCACACCCATCATGCGGACGGTTGTTCTGTCACACTCCATCACACTGGATGGTCCAACATCACACTCCATCACACAGGAGGGTTGTTGTCACACTCCATCATGCAGGAGGGTTCTTCTGTCACACTCCATCACAGTGGATGGTCTAACGTCACACTCCATCATACTGGTGGATCTAACGCCTCACTCCATCACACTGGATGATCTAACGCCACACTCCATCACACTGGATGATCTAATGCCACACTCCATCACACTGGATGACCTAACGCCCCACTACATTACACTGGATGGTCTAACGTCACACTCCATCACATTACCTGGAGTTTACCTGGAGAGAGTTAAAAATTGACCACTGTCTGGAAAATCTTCCAGCTCCTGCACCCAACATCTTGCTCCTGGGGGATTTCAACTTAAGGCACCTAAAATGGAGGAATATAGCAAATAATATTGTTGCAGTAATAACACCAGGAGGCAGCTCTGATGAAAACTCACACTCACACGAGCTTTTAAATCTCTGCACAAAATTCAATTTAAACCAGCAAATAATAGAGCCTACTAGACTGGAGAATACACTAGACCTCATATTCCACTCAACAATGATGATCTGTTAAGAAATGTCACCTGTATAAAAACAATATACTCAGATCAAACATAATTTAAATGTTCAGCATGTATGCGTGGAGCCCCCCAAAGACGACAAAATGAGACTAGTCACGAGGGAGCATTCACCACAAATTCCAATTTCAATTAACAAAAACATTAAAGTGGGACCAAGTAAACCAGTCCTAACCGTTATTAAGCTGGGAAGAATACTAAGCAACACAGTCCCAACTTATGCCAGAACTGTTTAACTCGGTGTGGACCCACTCGGGCAAATGGGGGTATGACACAAGGCTTATTCCCTAAGAAAAAGGAGGAGTAGAAGTTGATGTTAAATTAGAAAGAGACAGACGACCCTTTACATGGCGAACGGAATAAGGAATAACTGTGCGGCTAAAAGAGTCAATATTTACTGGTGAGAGTTTCGGGGGTTCAATGCCCCCGCGGCCCGGTCTGGGACCAGGCCCTCCTTGGTGGTCAGCGCCTGATCAACAGGCTGTTGCTGCTGGTCTGCACGCAAAAACAACGTACGAGCCACAGCCCGGCTGATAAGGATTGACTTTAGGTGCTTGTCCATGTGCCAGCTGTAATGCGTTGTGGGTGTCTCTGGTCAGAGAATTAGCAAGCATCGGATTTAAGCTTATAAAGAATCCTTTAGAAGTCAGGAAAGCGGGGAAGACTAAAAAACCATAAATGAAATCGAAAGAACCACAAAGCTTATGGTCTCTCCTAGCCTAAATCTTTAACGGAACATCGTCCTGTATGGGGCCCCTACTCTAACAAGATGGGTCTACTCAGATGACATGCAAAGGAATTGTGTGGTGATTAGCTTGTCCCAATTTGTATAAGTTTTTTGCAAGCCGACTAACCAAGTCTGAGAGTCGATGAGCTATTTGAATTTGTTTTGAGTGGAGCACAAATTTGATTTCAAACACAAAGCCTATCCGATGTGATCCTGACGCAAATGACTTCGAACGGCGATAAATGACATGCCCATGCACTTTCTGCCAGGGCCAGACTCATGGAACTTGTGTTCATCAGAAATGCAAGAAGCCCCTATCCGAGCCTTTTTCCATCTATGGAAGAGGGAGCATGGACACGGGGTCGTCCCACTGTTTACTAATAAACAACAGACATAGCCCCACTCCACAAAGGGGGCAGGAAAAGCAACGCAAAGAACTTACAGTCCAATAGCACTAACAATCCCATATCATAAATATCTTTGAAAGGGTTCCTAAGAAGCAAGTTCACCACCCATATAGATCCCATCAGTTACACATCCCAGGGCTACTGGGTTTATATATGGTCGCTCCTGTCTGTCTCAACTATTGGATCACTACGACAAGGTCCTTCCTAAATGCATAGAAGACAATAAAGAAATGCAGATGTAATATATACAGCTTTGCAAAAAACCTTCGACAGTGTGACCACGGCGTAAATAGCGCACAAAATGCGTGCTAAAGGAATAACAGGAAAAGTCGGTCTGATTGGATCTAATATTTTCCTCACTAACAGAACCAATGAGAGTAGTCGTCAACAGAGCAAAGTCCGAGGGAAAGCTACGGTGAAAAGCTCTATTCCTCAAGGCACAAGTACTCGTCCCTTCTTGTTCCTCATCCTCATAATACGACTTAGCAAGGATGTTCAGCCACAGCACCGGACTTCCTTTGCAGATGACACCCGTTGCATGACCAGTGTCTTCCATTTGGCGACACTGCAAGGCTCCAGGCGGTACATCAAATCCAAAATCTTTCAGTGGGCTGCAGAAAACAATATGAGTTCACGATGAGACATTTTCATTTGCTCAGATATGGTAAAACATGAGGAAATTAAATCTAATCAGAGTACAAAAACAAATTCTGGCACAAATAGAGCCGAAACACCAACGACAATGACTGGGAGTGATCATGTGGAGGAACTCACCTTCAAGGACCATAAACATTGTATCAATCGCATCTGCTAGAAAAAATGCACAAGATGCTAATGTGAACTTAATACTAGGGAGGCAAGCCATGATGACACTCTTCAGGTCACTTGTTCTATCTAGGTGGAATATTGCTGACATAACAGCACCTTTCAAGGCAGGTGGAATTGCCGACCTAGAAAATGTACAGTGAAACTTTCACGGCGCGCATAACGGAGATAAAAACACCTCTATTACTGGGAAGCGCTTGAGGTTCCTATAACCTGTATTCCCTGGAACGCGGAGGGAGGAGGATACATGGTTATATATCCCTGGAAAATCATAGAGGGACAGTACCCGAAATTGCACACGAAAATCTCTCATACGAAAGCAAAAGACTTGCAGACGATGCACATCCCCCCAATGAAAAGCAGGGGTTTGGCACTAGGCACGTTATGAGACCATACAATAAGTGTCAGGGGCCCGAGACTGTTCAACTGCCTCCCAGCAAAATTAGAGGGGATTACCAACAGACCCTGGCAGTTTCAAGCTGGCATGCCGGACAAGCACCTATAAGTCAGTTCCTGATCAGCGGGTTGTGGCTCGTACGTTGGTTTGTGTGCAGCCAGCTGCAATAGCCTGGTTGATCAGCTCTGAATCCACCAGGAGGCCTGGGTACAAAGACCGGGCCGCGGGGGCGTTGACCCCGGGAATCTCTCTCCAGGTAACTCCTGATGTTGCATCCGGAGAGGCTTGTAGACTACACAATTAGATTTTGGTTTCTCGACCTTTACTGCTAAAAACTTACTATTCATTTGATGGCATTAGCAGTTCTGTGCAAACAAGTGACTCTGCAATGTACAGGCCAACCTTCCCCCTTTCGCCTGTACACTCTGTACATCTGTATAGGTTGTAACCTGGGATTCCCTATTTCGTTGGCAAGTGATCCTCTTTATGTGGGTCTCAGTTGGAAGCCGACCATTGCTTTGCTCTGCAAGCAGTCAGGAAGGAAAGTATTTTGTTGTTTGTTGCTGGTTTTAGACCCTGTATATTTGCAAGAAGAATGTCATCGGACTGGTGGTTTTGTTGGTACTGGGGGGGGGGAGATTTTTTTCGGCATTAGTATCTGTATCTGTTGGTTTGGAGTGGAGGCAATCGACTGTGGTTCCACTCCGGATTATCCATTGGATTATCTGACACCAGACTCCAACACTCCAGCGAGGTTGTCTTTCACACTCCTTCACCCCTGATGATCTAACATCACACTCCATCAACTGGATGTTCTAACGTCACACTCCATCACACTGGATTGATCCTAACGCCACATTGCATCACATTGGATGGTTTAACGTCACACTACATCACACTGGATGGTCTATTCGCCAGGACTCCATCACGCTGGATAATCTAATGCCACACTCCATTCACCACTGGATGGTCTTACTTTTCACTCCATACACAGGAAGGTTGTTCTGAACTCTACTTCACACAGGAGGGTTTTTCTTTCACAGTCCTCACACACTGAGGGGTGTTCGGTCCACTACATCACACAGGTGGGTTTGTTCTGTCACCTCTAAATCACAAGGAGGGTTTTGTTCTGTCACACACTACATCACACAGGAGGTTTTGTTTGTCACACTCATCACACAACGAGGGGTTGTCTGCACTTCTCCATTCACACAGGAGGGTGTTCTGTCAACTCCCATCACACCAGGAGGGTTGTAATGTCACAATACATACAATGAGGGTTGTTCTGTCACAACTACATCACACAGATAGGGTTATTCTGTCACTCTACACACACCTGTAGGGTTGTTCTGTCACACTACATCACACAGGAGGGTTGTAATGTCACATACTCACACAGGTGGGTTGTAATGTCACTACTACATCACAAGGAGGGTTCTTGTCACAATACATCACACAGTAGGGTTGTTCTGTCACATACATCACACAGGAGGGTTGTTCTGGCACTCTCCATCACACAGTAGGGTTGTTCTGTACACTCCATCACACAGGGGGTTGGTCTGAGCACTTAACATACACAGTAGGGTTGTTCTGTACAACTCATCACACAGAGGGTTTGTTCTGTCCCACTCTCCATCACACCGGAGGGTTGTTCTGTCACACTACATCACACTGGGATTGGTCTAACATCACCACTCCATCACACAGGAGGGTTGTTCTGTCACACTCCATCACCACAGGACGGTTTGTTCTGTCGAAACTCATCAATGGATGGTTAACATCACACTCCATCAACACGAGGTTTGTTCTGTTCACACTCCTACACATGGATGATCTAACGCCACACTACATCACAGTGGATGGTCTAACGTCAACACTCCATCTCACTGGTGGATCTAACGCCCACTCCATCAAACAGGATGATTAACCCACACTCCATCACACTGGATGGATCTATAGCCCCACTTCATTACACTGGATGAGTCTAACGTCACACTCCCTCACATTGGTGATTGGGACACCAGACTCCATCACACAGGAGGGTTGTCCGGTCACACTCCATTACCCTGGATGATTCTAACGTCCACTCCATCACACGGGATGTCTAACGTCACCCACTCATCACACTGGATGTTCTAACGCCACACTCCATTCACCCGCTGGATGGTTCTAACGTCACATTCCATCACTCTGGTTGTTCTAACGTAACACTCCATCACACTGGGTGTCTATCTGGAGTTTACCTGGTGTTTACCTGGAGAGAGTTCCGGGGGTCAACGCCCCGCGGCTCGGTCTGAGACCAGGTCCTCCTGGTGCGATCAGAGCCTGATCAACAGGGCTGTTGCTGCTGGCTGCACGAAAACCAAACATACGGCCACAGCCGGCTGATCCGGAATCTGTCTTTAGGTGTTTGTCCAGTGCAAGCTTGATGACTGCCAGGGGTCTGTTGGGTAATCCCCCTTATGTGTGCTGGGAGGCGTTTGAACAGCTCGGGCCCCTGGACACTTATTGTATGGTCTCTTAATGTGCTAGTGACTACCCTGCTTTTCATTGGGGGGATGGTGGCATCGGTCTGCCAAGCTTTTGCTTTCGTAGTGAGTGATTTTCGGTGTGCAAGTTCGGTCTAGTCCTCTAGGATTGTCCGGGTGTATATAATCATGTATCTCTCCATCCTGCGTTCCAGGGGAATACAGGTTTAGGAACCTCATAGCGTCCCAATAAATTGAGGTATTTTATCTCGTTATGCGCGCCTTGAAAGTTCTATGTACATTTTCTAGGTCGGCAATTTCACCTGCCTTGAAAGGACTCTTCAACCTCAGCCACTGACTTCATGTGCACCATGTGTCTTACTCTCAACCTCAGCCATGACTCGTGTGCACCCTGGGTCGTACTCTTCAACCTCAGCCACTGCTCGATGATGCAGGTCAAAGTAAGAGGAATGTTGATTAGTGACATAGAAGTGATGTATCTAACAAATTTACTCCTACAAACTACTTCATTACTAAACAATTAATTTTAAATTATCTTCTAAGTAATGTAATGGACGTGTGAAACCTATTTATCATCTCGTATTGATAAAATAAAACCCAAACTCTTTGCTCTAACACTTCTCAAATACCTTATTATTATTATTATTATTATTATTATTATATTATTTATTATTATTATTATTATTATTATTATTATTATTTTATTATCATTATTACACTAATAGAGTAGCACGAAACCCTTAGCGAGAACATACAACACGGGTTGGTGTAGCATCATATAAGAAAGGCCAGCCACACAATATTTTAATACAAAAACTTGTAAGTAATGTAAGTAATTTCCGTAATATAAAACTATTGCATTATATTATTCGGCATTATTCTTAATTATAACTGAATAAAATAATTCTGAATGAGTTATTGTCATACAAGTTGGCCTTCCACTGCTGTGTGTGGCTACACGGCAGTGTGTGGCTACACTGCACGTGTGTGGTACACTGCAGTGTGTGGGTACACTGCAGTGTGTTGGCTACACTGCAGCTGTGTGGCTACACTGCAGTGTGTGGCTACACATGCGTGTGTGGACTACACTGAGTGCTGTTTGTTTTTCAAGAATTAGCGCAAAAAGAAAATTGTTTTAAAACAAGCACATCCCTCACCCAGGATGCTTGTTTCTTCCTCTGTCACACTCCATCACTTCAGGTGGGTTGTTCTGTCACACGTCCATCACACAGGAGGTTTGTTCGGTCACTAACTCCATCACCACTCCATCCAACAGGAGGATTGTTCTGTCACACTCCATCACACAAGGAGGATTGTTCTGTACACTCCATCACATCCATCACACTGGTGGGGTTGTTCCTGTCTCCACTCCTCACACAGGAGGGTTGTTCTGTCCAACTCCATCAACAGGGAGTGGGTTGTTCTGTCACACTCCATTCACACAGGAGGGTTGTTCTGTCACACTCCATCACATAGGATGGTCTAACATTCTAACACTCCATCAAACAGGAGGGTGGTTTGTCACCATATCCATCACAAGTGGATGGTCTAACATCACACTCCATCACACAGATGACACCCGAATCTGCATGACAGAGTGTTCTTCATTGCAGACACTGCCAAGGCTCCAGGTGTAAAGGGGTGGGAGCAGTGGATGTATGTACAATTATAGCAACGGTGCCAGAATTCATTTTGTGTGTAACAAATGCACTTTGGCACAGTTACCCTTAGCAGGTGATGACATTGATTTACCTAATTTTATACAATGACCATTGCCATTATTGATGATTATGATTGTTTTTGACGAAAACGGCCTTCACTTTATTCATGGTCAATGCAAGATCCACTTCTTCCTAAATTTGGCAGAGTTTAGGATTCTAGAATAACATAATTAGGGCGGCAGTTATAAACCATCTTCTTGAATCTTGGTTGGATGATACGGTGATGCGACGAGGTCAAATAGATGGTTACACTATAAAAACCCCCCCCCCCCCCCCCCCCCCCCCCCCCCCCCCCCCCCCCCTTAGACAGGAACAGAAAGGGTGGTGGAGTTGTGCCTAATTAGAAGTGACTTAGCTTACAAACCATGACCTGATTTAAATAACATAAACTGGAGTTTCTATGGTTTTGAAGTGCTGCTTCCCAAGACCAAACCCATCTTAGTAGGAACTAGTTACACGCCCTCCTACCTGTGACAAGTTCTTAAAGACTTTTCTGGTTTGTCCGGAGTTGAAATGCAATTGCGAAAACAATAATACTGGGCGACTTTCAATATCTGTTTTCAGCAACAAAATAACGGGCTATGCAATAGGGATATAAGCAAATTCTATGATTAAAATAGCTACACCCAACTAAATTAATAAACCAACGCGATCACACAGTTCTCAGCCACCTCAAATTGACCACATACTTTGCACCCGCTGAGAAACATTCAGTCAGTCATGGCGTCATTTACACACAGGTCTAGTGATCATTTCATCATTTACTGCACAGGGAAAATCACTAGGGATAGGTAGGCCTACACAGGACAATAAAAATGAGGTCAAACTAGAAACTTACAGTAAAGAAACACTGGTAATAGGGCTACACAATTGTGACTGGACAGAGTAACAAGTTGCACGGACGTAACCGATGCCTGGGGAAAAATTCAAACAATGTTCACTACCATTTCTTAATAATATTGCACCAGTTAAAGAGGTTGGGATTAAACGAAGTACTTGAAACCCTTGATTGGACTACTGGATTTTAGATAATAGGAAATTCAGAGACCAGTCTGCTAAAAAGATTTTAAAGCAAAAAACAGACAGGATATGCAGCACTAAATGAATTCCAAAGGGTTGAGGAAAAAGAGGTACAGAGGCTTATAAAAGGAGCAAAGGCAAAGCCACTATTGCTCAAAAATTGAATGAGTATAAGCATAACTCCCAGAAAGCTCTGGCAACAAACTAAAACAGTTGGGGTATGCCATATGCCAGTAGATAGGTCTAAACATAGTATCACTATCGATAATGAGGTATCGCCAGAACATCTTAAGGTGGCAAATTGCTTTAATTCTACTACAATACATTCTGTTGCATCAACACTAGTAAGTAAACATACCAGCTGCATCAAAATAACCTTTTACCACAGACTCTGATTAGTTTAAATAAATACTATACCTATAATGGGGTAACCCCAAAACAGTTGTCAACTAGTAAGTGTAATCTCATGACTTCATTCAAAAGGGAACTAAGCAGGTTGTAAACCCAACTAAGAGCTCAGAGGCCCTGATAACATCCCGTCATGTTCCTAAAAAGTTAGGTGCCTTCTGAACTGTCAATCCCTATTGCTCACATAATAAATCTATCAATCACCAATAATACCGTACGGAGGGGTTCAAGGAGGCC
>NC_069400.1:5288927-5304717 GCF_026875155.1 Cherax quadricarinatus | reverse complement strand
CCTCCCCCCCCCCCCCCCCCCCCCCCCCCCCCCCCCCCCCCCCCCCCCCCCCCCCCCCCCCCCCCCCCCCCCCCCCCCCCCCCCCCCCCCCCCCCCCCCCCCCCCCCCCCCCCCCCCCCCCCCCCCCCCCCCCCCCCCCCCCCCCCCCCCCCCCCCCCCCCCCCCCCCCCCCCCCCCCCCCCCCCCCCCCCCCCCCCCCCCCCCCCCCCCCCCCCCCCCCCCCCCCCCCCCCCCCCCCCCCCCCCCCCCCCCCCCCCCCCCCCCCCCCCCCCCCCCCCCCCCCCCCCCCCCCCCCCCCCCCCCCCCCCCCCCCCCCCCCCCCCCCCCCCCCCCCCCCCCCCCCCCCCCCCCCCCCCCCCCCCCCCCCCCCCCCCCCCCCCCCCCCCCCCCCCCCCCCCCCCCCCCCCCCCCCCCCCCCCCCCCCCCCCCCCCCCCCCCCCCCCCCCCCCCCCCCCCCCCCCCCCCCCCCCCCCCCCCCCCCCCCCCCCCCCCCCCCCCCCCCCCCCCCCCCCCCCCCCCCCCCCCCCCCCCCCTCGCCACTGACTCGTTTCACCCTGGTCTTACTCTTCAACCTCAGCCACTGACTCTGTGCACCCTGTGTATTATCTTCACCCCATCCACTGACTCATGTGCACCCTGTGTTTACTCTTCAACCTCAGCCACTGACTCGGTGCACCCTGTGTCTTACTCTTCAACCTCAGCCACTGACTCTGTGCACCCTGTGTCTTACTCTTCAACCTCAGCCACTGACTCATGTGCACCCTGTGTCTTACTCTTCAACCTCAGCCACTGACTCATGTGCACCCTGTGTCTTACTCTTCAACCTCAGCCACTGACTCGTGCACCCTGTGTCTTACTCTTCAACCTCAGCTCACTGACTTCGTGCTCCCTGTGTCTTACTCTTCAACCTCAGCACTGACTCATGTGCACCCTGTGTCTTACTCTTCAACCTCAGCCACTGACTCATGTGCCACCTGTGTCTTAACTCTTCAACCTCAGCCACTGACTCGTGTGCACCCTGTGTCTTACTCTTCAACCTCAGCCACTGACTCATGTGCACCCTGTGTCTTACTCTTCAACCTCAGCCACTGACTCGTGCACCCTGTGTCTTACTCTTCAACCTCAGCCACTGACTCGTGTGCACCCTGTGTCTTACTCTTCAACCTCAGTCACTGACTCATGTGCACCCTGTGTCTTACTCTTCAACCTCAGTCACTGACTCGTGTGCACCCTGTGTCTTACTCTTCAACCTCAGTCACTGACTCATGTGCACCCTGTGTCTTACTCTTCAACCTCAGTCCCCTGACTCAGTGCACCCTGTGTCTTACTCTTCAACCTCAGTCACTGACTCATGTGCACCCTGTGTCTTACTCTTCAACCTCAGCCACTGACTCATGTGCCCCCCTGTGTCTTACTCTTCAACCTCAGCCACTGACTCATGTGCACCCTGTGTCTTACTCTTCAACCTCAGCCACTGACTCGTGCACCCTGTGTCTTACTCTTCAACCTCAGCCACTGACTCATGTGCACCCTGTGTCTTACTCTTCAACCTCAGCCACTGACTCGTGTGCACCCTGTGTCTTACTCTTCAACCTCAGTCACTGACTCATGTGCACCCTGTGTCTTACTCTTCAACCTCAGCCACTGACTCGTGCACCCTGTGTCTTACTCTTCAACCTCAGCCACTGACTCGTGTGCACCCGTGTCTTACTCTTCAACCTCAGTCACTGACTCATGTGCACCCTGTGTCTTACTCTTCAACCTCAGCCACTGACTCGTGTGCACCCTGTGTCTTACTCTTCAACCTCAGCCCACTGAACTCATGTGCACCTGTGTCTTACTCTTCAACCTCAGCCACTGACTCGTGCACCCTGTGTCTTACTCTTCAACCTCAGCCACTGACTCATGTGCACCCTGTGTCTTACTCTTCAACCTCAGCCACTGACTCGTGTGCACCCTGTGTCTTACTCTTCAACCTCAGTCACTGACTCATGTGCACCCTGTGTCTTACTCTTCAACCTCAGCCACTGACTCGTGCACCCTGTGTCTTACTCTTTAACCTCAGCCACTGACTCGTGTGCACCCTGTGTCTTACTCTTCAACCTCAGCCACTGACTCGTGTGCACCCTGTGTCTTACTCTTCAACCTCAGCCACTGACTCGTGTGCACCCTGTGTCTTACTCTTCAACCTCAGCCACTGACTCGTGTGCACCCTGTGTCTTACTCTTTAACCTCAGCCACTGACTCGTGGCACCCTGTGTCTTACCCCTTCAACCTCAGCCACTGACTCCCTGTGCACCCTGTGTCTTTACTCTTCAACCTCAGCCACTGACTCGTGTGCACCCTGTGTCTTACTCTTCAACCTCAGCCACTGACTCGTGTGCACCCTGTGTCTTACTCTTCAACCTCAGCCACTGACTCGTGTGCACCCTGTGTCTTACTCTTCAACCTCAGCCACTGACTCGTGTGCAGGTCAAAGTAAGAGTGAATGTTTATTAGTGACATAGAAAGTGATATATCTACAAAATTACTCCACAAAACTACTTCATTACTAAACAATATTTATAAAATTATCTTCTTAAGTAATGGTAATGGAGTGACACCTATATATCAACATCGTATTGATAAATAAACCCAACTCTTGCTCTAACACTCTCAAATACCATTATTATTATTATTATTATTATTATTATTATTATTATTATTATTATTTTATCATTATTACACTAATAGAGAAGCACTAAACCCTTAGGAGAACATCCAACACGGGTGTAAGCATCATATAAGCAAGGGCAGCCACACCCGTATTTTAATACAAAAACTTGTATAGTAATGTAAAGATAATTTCAATAATATAATAACTATAGCATCTATATAATTAGCATTATTCTTAATTATAACTGAATAAAATAATTCTGAATGAGTTTATTGTCATACAAGTTGGCTACACTGCAGTGTGTGGCTACACTGCAGTGTGTGGCTACACTGCAGTGTGTGGCTACACTGCAGTGTGTGGCTAACTGCAGTGTGTGGGGTACACTGCAGTGTGGGGGCTACACTGCAGTGTGTGGCTACACTGCAGTGTGTGGCTACACTGCAGTGTGTGGCTACACTGCAGTGTGTGGCTACACTGCAGTGTGTGGCTACACTGCAGTGTGTGGCTACACTGCAGTGTGTGGCTACACTGCAGTGTGTGGCTACACTGAGTGCTGTTTTGTGTTTCAAGATTAGCGCAAGAAAATTGTTTAAACAGCACATCCCTCACCAGGATGCTTGTTACTTCATCTGTCACACTCCATCACACAGGAGGGTTGTTCTGTCACACTCCATCACACAGGAGGATTGTTCTGTCACACTCCATCACACTCCATCACACAGGAGGGTTGTTCTGTCACACTCCATCACACAGGAAGGTTGTTCTGTCACACTCCATCACACAGGAAGGTTGTTCTGTCACACTCCATCACACAGGAAGGTTGTTCTGTCACACTCCATCACCCCAGGAAGGTTGTTCTGTCACACTCCATCACACAGGAAGGTTGTTCTGTCACACTCCATCACACAGGAAGGTTGTTCTGTCACACTCCATCACACAGGAAGGTTGTTCTGTCACACTCCATCACACAGGAAGGTTGTTTCTGTCACACTCCCCTCACACTCCATCACACAGGAAGGTTGTTCTGTCACACTCCATCACACAGGAAGGTTGTTCTGTCACAAATCCATCACACTCCATACACAGGAGGGGGTTTTTTCTGCTCACACTCCATCACACTCCATCACACAGGAGGGTTGTTCTGTCACACTCCATCACACTCCATCACACAGGAAGGTTGTTCTGTCACACTCCATCACACAGGAGGGTTGTTCTGTCACACTCCATCACACTCCATCACACAGGAAGGTTGTTCTGTCACACTCCATCACACTCCATCACACAGGAGGGTTGTTCTGTCACACTCCATCACACTCCATCACACAGGAGGGTTTTTTTCTGCACACTCCATCACACTCCATCACACAGGAGGGTGTTCTGTCACACTCCTTCCACACACTCCATCACACAGGAGGGTTGTTCTGTCACACTCCATCACACTCCTCACACAGGAAGGTTGTTCTGTTTCCACCTCATCACACAGGAAGGTTGTTCTGTCACACTCCATCACACAGGAAGGTTGTTCTGTCACACTCCATCACACAGGAAGGTTGTTCTGTCACACTCCATCACACAGGAAGGTTGTTCTGTCACACTCCATCACACAGGAAGGTTGTTCTGTCACACTCCATCACACAGGAGGGTTGTTCTGTCACACTCCATCACACTCCATCACACAGGAAGGTTGTTCTGTCACTCCATCACACTCCATCACACAGGAAGGTTGTTCTGTCCACACTCCATCACACAGGAAGGGTTTGTTCTGTCACACTCCATCACACAGGAGGGTTGTTCTGTCACTCCATCACACTCCATCACACAGGAAGGTTGTTCTGTCACACTCCATCACACAGGAGGGTTGTTCTGTCACACTCCATCACACTCCATCACACAGGAGGGTTGTTCTGTCACACTCCATCACACAGGAGGGTTGTTCTGTCACACTCCATCACACAGGAAGGTTGTTCTGTCACACTCCATCACACAGGAGGATTGTTCTGTCACACTCCATCACACAGGAGGGTTGTTCTGTCACACTCCATCACACAGGAGGGTTGTTCTGTCACACTCCATCACACAGGAGGGTTGTTCTGTCACACTCCATCACACAGGAGGGGTTGTTCTGTCACCCCATCACACAGGAGGGTTGTTCTGTCACACTCCATCACACAGGAAGGTTGTTCTGTCACACACCAAACACACAGGAGGGTTGTTTTGTCAAAACTCCAAACACACAGGAGGGTTGTTCTGTCACACTCCATCACACAGGAGGATTGTTCTGTCACACTCCATCACACAGGAGGGTTGTTCTGTCACACTCCATCACACAGGAGGGTTGTTCTGTCACACTCCATCACACAGGAGGGTTGTTCTGTCACATTCCATCACACAGGAGGGTTGTTCTGTCACACTCCATCACACAGGAGGGTTGTTCTGTCACACTCCATCACACAGGAGGGTTGTTCTGTCACACTCCATCACACAGGAGGGTTGTTCTGTCACACTCCATCACACAGGAGGATTGTTCTGTCACACTCCATCACACTCCATCACACAGGAGGGTTGTTCTGTCACACTCCATCACACAGGAGGGTTGTTCTGTCACACTCCATCACACAGGAGGGTTGTTCTGTCACACTCCATCACAATGGATGGTCTAACATCACACTCCATCACACAGGAGGGTTGTTCTGTCACACTCCATCACAATGGATGGTCTAACATCACACTCCATCACACAGATGACACCTGAATCTGCATGACAGTGTCTTCCATTGCAGACACTGCAAGGCTCCAGGTGTAAGGGGTGGGTGCATGATGGATGTATGTACAATTATAGCAACGGTGCCAGAATTCATTTTGTGTGCAACAAATGCACTTTGGCACAGTTACCCTTTAGCAGTGATGACATTGATTTACCTAATTTTAATACAAATGACCCATTGCCATATATTGATGATTATGATTGTTTTTAAAACAGGCCTTCACTTTAATTCATGTCAATGCAAGATCACTTTTTTCCTAAATGGCAGAGATTGGGAAATTCTAGTTTAACAAAATTAGGGCGGCATTTATAACCATCTCTGAATCTTGGTTGGATGATACGGTGACTGACGACGAGGTCAAAATAGAAGGTTACAATATAAACGCTTAGACAGGAACAGAAAAGGGTGGTGGAGTATGTGCCTACATTAGAATGACTTAGCTTACAACCCAAGACCTGATTTAAATAACAATAAACTGAGATTCTATGGTTTGAAGTGCTGCTTCCAAGACCAAACCCTCTTAGTAGGAACTAGTTACCGCCTCCTACCCAGGACCAGTTCTTAGAAGACTTTTCCAGATCTTGTCCGGAGTTGAAAGCAATTGCGAAACAATAATACTGGGCGACTTCAAAATCGGGTTTTAGCAAAAAAAAACGGGCTATGCAAAAGGTTAAGCAAATTCTATGTTTAAAAATAGCTACACCCAACAAATTAATAAACCAAAACCCGGATCACACAGTTCTCAGCCACCCAATTGACCACATATTTGCAACCGCCGCTGAGAACATTAGTCAGTCAGGCGTCATTACCACAGGTCTTAGTGATCTTTTCATCATTTACTGCACCAGGAAATCACTAGGGATAGGATAGGCCTACACAGGACAATAAAAATGAGGTCAACTAGAAACTACAGTAAAGAAACACTGGTAAATAGGCTACACAATTGTGACTGGACAGAGATAACAAGTTGCACGGACGTAAACGATGCCTGGGAAAAATTCAAAACAATGTTCACTACCATTCTTAATAAAATTGCACCAGTTAAAGGGGTTAGGATAAACGAAGAACTGAACCCTGGATGACTATTTGAGATATTAGATAATATGAAATTCAGAGACCAGCTGCTAAAAAAGATTTAAAGCAAACAAGACAGGATATTGCAGCACTAAATGAATTCCAAAGGGTGAGGAACAGAGTACAGAGGCTTATAAAAGGAGCAAAGGCAAAGCACTTTTGCTCAAAAATTGAAGAGTATAAGCATAACCCCAGAAAGCTCTGGCAACAACTAAAACAGTTGGGGTATAGCCATAAGCCAGTAGATAGGTCTAACATAGTACTCACTATCGATAATGAGGTATGCCACGAAACATCTAAGGTGGCAAATTGCTTTAATTGCATCAACACTAGTAAGTAAACTACCAGCTGCATCAAATACCTTTAACACAGACTCTGATAAGTTTCAAACATACTATACCAAAAAAGGGGTAACCCAAACAGGTCAACTAGTAAGTGTAATCTCATACTTCATTCAAAAAGAACTAAGCGGGTTAAAACCCCAACTAAGAGCACAGGCCCTGAAAACATCCCGTCTAAGTTCCTAAAAGATGGTGTTCTGAACTGTCAATCCCTATTGCTCACATAATAAATCTATCAATCACCACTAATACCGTACCGGAGGGGTTCAAGGAGGCCAGAGTTACTCCTATCTTCAAGAAAAATAATAGGTCTGATGTAAGCAACTATAGACCTGTTAGTATACTCAGTATAATATCTAAAATTCTGGAGAGGGCGGTGTATTCTCAAGTAGTTAAGTACCTTAATGACAACAGCATTCTCCATAGCTATCAATCGGGCTTTAGAAGATCCTACTCAACCGATACCTCCCTTATTGTTAGGTAAGAAAACATATGGGAACAGTTAGGTATCTTTATTATGAAACGTTTCGCCTACACAGTAAGGCTTCTTCAGTCAAGTACAGAAAAGTTGATAGAAGCAGAAGATATTGTTTCATACTATGGAACAATGCTCTTCTCCAGACTGAGGGACTGACCACCTCAAAACTTTAAGGGTGATGGACTGATTACATCGTCTTCAAGTATCTTCTGCTTCTATCAACTTTTCTGTACTTGACTGAAGAAGCCTACTGTGTAGGCGAAACGTTTCATAATAAAGATACCTAACTGTTGCATATGTGTCTTACCTAACAACCTGTCGGTATTTTATACCATTTTAATGTTCAACCTCCCTTATTAATCTGATGGATTACCTGAGAACTGAAATGTCAAAAGGGAACCTCATAGGTATGGTAACCTTAGACCTGCAAAAGGCCTTCGATACTGTCAACCACAATATATTATGTAAGGGAAACTTCAAGCTATCGGTTTTAGGTTCTGTAGACTGGTTTAAGTCCCCACCTTTGCAACAGGAGACAAATAGTCAAATCAACCAAAAACGGAATCAGAACCCCTGCCGATAACATGTGGAGTTCCCCAAGGTAGTATTCTGGGTCCCTTACTATTCTTATGTTATGTCAATGATTTTGCCTATCAGTGTCAATTGCAAACTCCTACTGTATGCGATGACAGTGCTCTGTTAGTGACAGGTAAAGACCCACAAGATATTGCTAATGTTTTAACACTAGAACTGGAGTCCTGCAGCAAATGGTTAGTAGACAACAAACTACATTACACCCAGGGAAAACTGAAGCCATTCTCTTGGAACGAAACATAAACTGAGAAGGGTAAATAATTTTAATGTTCAGTGTAATGGGGAGCCCATCACTTTTGGTTTCATCAGTAAATATCTGGGGAATCCCTTTGACCCATGCATGTCAGGAGAATTGATAGGGAAAAGTGTAGTAAAGGAAAGCGAATGCCAGACTGAAGTTCCTGTATAGACAAGCACAGTGTCTACCCACTGAGGCTCGCAGGACCCCATGTCTAGCCCCCTTTTACAATGCCATATGGATTACGCTTGCTCTTCATGGTACTCTGCCTTGACAAAAAAAACTGAAAGATAGACTGCAAATCACCCAGAACAAATCGTAAGATTTATCCTGGGCTTGGGGCCAAGAGAACTGTAGGTCAGGGTGAAATTTCAGCAGGGTTGGATATGCTGAATGTTGAAGACAGAGTAAAAACAACTGAAGCTAAATCATTTTATAAAATTGCTCACGAACAGTGTCCAGAATATCTTGCTGTCAATTTTGTCAAGGTTGGGAACCAAAGCAATCATAGTATAGGGGGAGAGCAAACTTTGTAGTACCCACAGTCAGTGGCCAGGCTTTCAAACACCTTTTATTGTACAGCAATAAAGGAATGGAACAGACTAACCCCCACATGCCAAAGCCAGTCATAGCAAAGAACCATTCAAGAGACTGCCAAAAAAATGTCTGATGAATGAAGCTTTCAGAAAGGGAGGGAATGATTTTCTATTTTTTAGCTAAAATACGTGTAAATTTTACCTTATCCCTAGTAATGACCCTCGTATTGTAGATAGTCTTAATGACCTTGGTGTAGTAGATAGTCTTTTTAGTATGATAATAAGATGTTATCTTCATTGTAGAATAATAAGAAAATATTATAACCTTTATATTATAATAATAAGGTAAAAGGACCCCAATGGAAATAAGTCACTCTGTCTGACTTTTTTGGGTTATCCCAGGTTCTCTACACATATGCTGCTATGTATGATGATTCTATGTAACTGTATTTGTGTATACCTGAACAAATTTACTTACTTACTTACTTACTTACTTAGGTGGACATCAACCAAATATTTCAGTGGGCTCTAGAAAACAATATGAAGTTCAACGATGAGAAATTTCAATTACTCAGATATGGTAAACACGAGGAAATTAAAACTTCATCAGAGTACAAAACTAATTCTGGCCACAAAATAGAGCGAAACACCAACGTCAAAGACCTGGGAGTGATCATGTCGGAGGATCTCACCTTCAAGGACCATAACATTATATCAATCGCATCTGCTAGAAAAATGACAGGATGGATAATGAGAACCTTCAAAACTAGGGATGCCAAGCCCATGATGACACTCTTCAGGTCGCTTGTTCTATCTAGGCTGGAATATTGCTGCACACTAACAGCACCTTTCAAGGCAGGTGAAACTGCTGACCTAGAAAATGTACAGAGAACCTTCACGGCGCGCATAACGGAGATAAAACACCTCAATTACTGGAAGCGCTTGAAGTTCCTAAACCTATATTCCCTGGAACGCAGGCGGGAGAGATACATTATTATATACACCTGGAAAATCCTAGAGGGACTAGTACTGAACTTGCACACGAAAATCACTCAAAACGAAAGCAAAAGACTTGGCAGATCAACATCCCCCCAATGAAAGCAGGGGTGTCACTAGAAAAGTTAAGGACCATACAATAAGTGTTTAGGGGCCCCAGAGTTCAACTGCTCCAGCAAATAAAGGGGGGAAAAAATGACCCCCGGCGCTTCAAGTGGCACGGACAAGACCAAAGTCGGTACTGACAGCCGGGCTTGGTCGTACGTTGGTTTGCGTGAGCCCGCAGAAAAAGCTGGTTGATGGTCTGATCACCGGGGGCTGGTCACGACCCCGGGGCCCCGGGACGTTGACCCCCGGAACCCCCTCCAGGGATATCCCGGTAAACAGGGGGTGGTCTGTCACATCCATAAATGGTGGTCTAAATCCATCCCTAACCCCCCCCTTTCCCCCCTCCCCCCCAAAAAACCCCCCCATACACTCCTCCCCCCCCCCGGGGGGGTTTCCCCCCTTTTTCCACCTCCTCCCTTTTTTTTCCCCTCCCCCCCCCTCCATCCTTTTTCCCCCCCTCCAAGAAGGGGGGTTCTGCACACTCCATCACAATGGTGGTTTTTAACCCCCACACAGGGGTTGTTCTGTCAATCCTCACCAGGAGGGTTTTTCTGCACACCCATCACAAGGATGGTTAACTTTCCCCCCATCACACAGGGGTTTTTGTCACACTCCTCACAATGAGGGTTGTTCTGTTTCCCCTATAAAAAAGGTTTTTCTCACATCTATCACACAGAGGGTGTTCGTCACACTCCCAACCCGAGGGTTGTTCTGTTTAAAATTTTTCCATTTTACCACAGAAAGGGTTTTTTCTGTAAAATCCCTCACACATGAGGGTTGTTTGTCACACTCCTCCCCACTGGATGGTTTATATCACACTCCATCACATTGATGGGGCTAACACAACCCATCAAAGGGGGGGATTCTGTCAAACCCCATCACACTGGGGGTCAACGCCGCGGGGGCGTTGACCCCTGGAACTCTCTCCAGGTAAACTCCAGGTAAACTCCATTACACAGGAGGGTTGTTCTGTCACACTCCATCACACTGGATGGTCTAACATCACACTCCATCACACAGGAGGGTTGTTCTGTTACACTCCATCACACTGGAGGGTTGTTCTGTCACACTCCATCACACAGGAGGGTTGTTCTGTTACACTCCATCACACTGGAGGGTTGTTCTGTCACACTCCATCACACTGGAGGGTTGTTCTGTCACACTCCATCACACTGGATGGTCTAACATCACACTCCATCACACAGGAGGGTTGTTCTGTTACACTCCATCACACTGGAGGGTTGTTCTGTCACACTCCATCACACTGGATGGTCTAACATCACACTCCATCACACAGGAGGGTTCTGTTACACTCCATCACACTGGAGGGTTGTTCTATCACACTCCATCACACTGGATGGTCTAACATCACACTCCATCACACAGGAGGGTTGTTCTGTTACACTCCATCACACTGGAGGGTTGTTCTGTCACACTCCATCACACTGGATGGTCTAACATCACACTCCATCACACAGGAGGGATGTTCTGTCACACTCCATCACACTGGATTGTCTAACATCACACTCCATCACACAGGAGGGTTGTTCTGTTACACTCCATCACACAGGAGGGCTGTTCTGTCACACTACATCACACTGGATGGTCTAACATCACACTCCATCACACAGAAGGGATGTTCTGTTGCACTCCATCACACCGGAGGGTTGTTCTGTCACACTCCGTCACACAGGAGGTTGTTCTGTCACACTTCATCCCACAGGAGGGTTGTTCTGTCACACTCCGTCACACAGGAGGTTGTTCTGTCACACTTCATCCCACAGGAGGGTTGTTCTATCACACTCCATCAGATGAATGGTTCAAAGAACTGACACGTTGTTAAATTAGACACATGTGCAACTATTGGGAATCTTTATTGAGGAAACGTTTTGACAAAGGATAAACATGAAGAACAGGAGGAGAATGAGGTAATCAGTCCCTCAACCTTGAGTCGATGTGGTTAGTCAATCAATCTTCTATTCAAGATTGATGGGCTGACCACATCGACTCAAGGTTGAGGGACTGATTACCTCATTCTCCTCCTGTTCTTCAGGTTTATCCTTTGTATGGACTGATGAAGCCACTGTGTGGCGAAACTTTTCCTCAATAAAGATACCCAAGAGTTGCACATGTGTCTAATTTAACACACTCCATCACACAGGAGGGTTGTTCTGTCACACTCCATCACACAGGAGGGCTGTTCTGTCACACTCCATCACACAAGAGGGTTGTTCTGTCACACTCCATCACACAGGAGGGTTGTTCTGTCACACTCCATCACACTGGATGGTCTAACATTACACTGAATCACACAGAAGGGTTGTTCTGAAAAACTCCATCACACTGGATGGTCTAACATTACACTCCATCAAACATGAGGGTTGTTTTGTCACACTCCATCACACTGGATGGTCTAACATTACACTCCATCGCACAGGAAAATTGACGATTCACTTGATCTTCCCATTCCAGCCAGCGATTTCATCGACCTTGTTGAACTATGTGTTGGCTTTACGTGTTTCTCTTTCGAAAATCACCTCTTTCAGCAGACTTTTGGACTACCCATGGGTTCGCCACTCAGTGCAGTCCTGGCGAACCTATACATGGAACATCTAGAAGCCGAACGTTTCTCCACCATTATTCCTTCGTTCTGTCAACCTGGCTCCCGTTTATGTTGACGACATTCTCCTCATTAACTCATAAGACTCGCTTCAAACCGTTTCAAGCTCTCCAAAGACAAGCTCAACTAGGTCGAGCATTCAAATCCAGTTTCACTACTTGAAGAAGCGACAAACACTCTTCCTTTCCTTGATTGTTTGCTCTGCCTAAGCTGACACGACTTCGTTTTAAAGTCTATCCGAAAACCCAACCCACCAAAACGATCTTCTCCATCTTCTGACTCTCACACCAACGACTCCAAAACTAAACGTGTGTACTTATAGGCTTCTTCTACGTGCACTCTGAATCTTGCAGCCAATGAGTTCCTTGGGAAGATTGCACTATAAGATTGAACAAGTTTTTTTCGCTAAACACCACTAAGTCCTCGTCACTTCATATCGGAGACTTGCAGACGGGGGCATTAAACCTCTTCAACCACCCAGAGAAGACTCACTGCGAGAAATGGGATCATAGTCCTCCCCCAACCAACTGCCTTTGCAAACATGTTTCCATACTCTTTGCGAAACATCATTCCAAGTATCTACCTCCACAAACCACGACTCCATCTAAGGACATCACCTCAGTAAAGTTAGTAGACAGGACAAGCCTCCATCCTTCTGCATAGAGGTGGACACGACCGAAGGTATACTATATCCCTGTAATGACTGCAGCAACAAATTATAATGTGGGGCGCGCGCGAACATCATGAGACTCTCAAACACGTATTTCAGAACCCAATAGGCAAGCAGTGGATGACGATACAAGGAAATGCCTGTGTAACAACATGCAATTCGCACTCACAAACCATTAATTAACTTCAGAAACTCAAAGCATTATAGTACAGAGACATCACTCCAATAGACAGAAGAATCTGAATCATCCTCCTCAGCTCTTTAACCAACTATTTCAACCAGAACTATGGCTTCTATAATACATAGCTGTACCACTTTAGCCGCAAGAAAACGTCTTCATCGCTATCCCACATAAGAACATAGAACATGCAGAAAGGTATACTCACAACTTGTAAAATACCCCTGGCCAAGATACCCAAGACTCTATAACCACTCGGTAGATATCAGAGATGCAGCATTCTCCTCTCCTGACCTCAACATTCTGAACGCATTGTACTATATATACTCTCGTACTTCCAACACCAGGTAGATCCGTGTGTGAACTTGAAAAAGCCCACAGTGTTAGGCGTGAAACGTTTGTCAATTAAGGATCATCATGTTATACTGCATTTTTTGTGTGTAGTTTCCACACAGGAGGGTTGTTCTGTTCATACTTCAATTCACCAGGCGGGTTGTTCTGTCACACCCATCACACAGGAGGGTTGTTCTGTCACACTCCA
Source organism: Cherax quadricarinatus (assembly GCF_026875155.1). Classification (NCBI taxonomy): domain Eukaryota; kingdom Metazoa; phylum Arthropoda; class Malacostraca; order Decapoda; family Parastacidae; genus Cherax; species Cherax quadricarinatus. The sequence continues at coordinate 5,290,922 of NC_069400.1, read as the reverse complement.
ATCACACAAGGAGGGGTGCTGTCCACACTCCATCACACAGGAGGATTGTTCTGTCACACTCATCACACAGGAGGAGTTGTTCTGTCACCACCCATCACACAGGAGATGGTTCTGTCTACTCCACTACACTGGAGAGAGGTTATGTTCTGTATCATACTCCATCACACTGGATGGTCTAATTCACACTCCATTAAACATGGTGGTTGGTGTTGTCACAAGCCATCACACATTGGACTGATCTAACGCCCAAGCACTACTTCACAGTGGATGGTCTAACGTCTCACTCAATCACGCTGGAGATGTGTTGACATAACAGTCACTCACTCAATCAGCTGGGATGGTGTAATCGCTCCACATCTCCTCTACGCTGGCATGGTCTACGTCACCATCCATCATGCATGGATTGTCTAACGTTCTAACGCTCCATCACACTGGATGGTGTAGCTCACCTCACCTCCATCTAATGCTGGATGGCTGTAACGGTCCACACTCCATCATGTGGATGGTTGTAACGTCACAATCCATCACACTGTGAGGGTTGTTCTGTCACATCCATCATGCAGGATCGGTTGTTCTGGTGCTCACTCCATCACACTGGGATGGTCCCAACATACACTCTCCATCACACAGGTGGGTTGTTGTCACACTCCATCATGCAGTGAGGGTTCTTCTGTCACACTCCATTCACAAAGATGGTTGGTTCTAACGTTCACACTCCATCATACTGGTGCGATCATAACGCCTCACTCCATCACACTGGAATTGATCTAACGCCCACACTCCATCACAATGGATGATCTAATGCAACTCTCCATCACAATGGGAATGACTAACGCCCACTACATTACACGGGATGGTCTAACGTCACACTCCATCACATTACCTGGAGTTTACCTGGAGAGAGTTAAAAATTGACCACTGTCTGGAAAATCTTCCAGCTCCTGCACCCAACATCTTGCTCCTGGGGATTTCAAATAAAGGCACCTAAAATGGAGGAATATAGCAAAAAATTTGTTCAGTAATAACACCAGAGCAGCTCTGATGAAAACCCACACCCCCACGAGTTTTTTAAATCTCCAACAAAATTCAATTTAAACCAGAAATAATGAGCCTACTAGACTGGAGAATACACTAGACCTCATCTTACTAACAAAAGATACTGTAAGAAATGTCCCCCCATATCAAAAAAAAATATCTCAGATCAAAAAAATTAAGGTTTTAACATGTAGCGTGGAGCCCCCGACCGACAAAATGAGACAGTCCGAGGGGGGCACACCAAAAACAATTTAATAAAAAAAAAATAAAATGGGGCCAATAAACCAGTCCTAACCCAATAAGCGGGAAGATAACTAAGCAACACAGACCCAACTTTTGCCTAGAACAGATTAACTGGGGGCACTCGAGTATCCAAGGGTTTTTCCTCTAAGAAAAGGGGGGTAGATTTTAAAAGAAAGAGACAGGCTCCCCCTTTTCAGGCCGGAAAAAAAATAACAGAGCGGGTAAAAAAGGTCAATATTTCCTGGAGAGAGTTTTGGGGGCAAAGCCCCGCGGCCCGTTTTTGACCAGGCCTCCTGGGGATCAGCGCCTGATCAAAAAGGCGTTGCTGCTGGTGCAGCAAACCAAGTAAGCCAAACCCGGCTGATCAGAAATGACTTTAGGGGCTTTTCCAGTGCCACTGAAATCGTTGGGGGACACGGTCAGAGAAATAGCAAACATCGAATTTTAAACTAAAAAAAACCCCTTTGAATAGGAATCGCGGGAAGAACTAAAAAAAACCTAAAGAAATTCGAAAGAAAACCCCAAAGTTTTCTTCTCCTATCCAAATCAAAATCGAGAACAACGTCCCGATTGGGCCCCTACTTAAACAAATGGGGCCAAAAACGATGACAGGGGAAGGGAAAGAGTGAGCTACCAAGTCCCAAATGACTCATTTTTAGCAAGCCGCTAACCGACTGAAGTCGAAAACAAAATGAAATTTTTTAAAGGGGAAAAAAG
>NC_069400.1:5237787-5288427 GCF_026875155.1 Cherax quadricarinatus | reverse complement strand
TGGGGTTTTCAATTTAAGGGCACTAAATGGAGAATATGCAAATAATATTGTTGCAGTAATAACACCAGGAGGCAGCTCTGATGAAAAACTCACACCACACAGCTTTTAAATCTCTGCACAAAATTCAATTTAAACCAGCAAATAATAGAGCCTACTAGACTGGAGAATACACTAGACCTCATCTTCACTAACAATGATGATCTGATAAGAAATGTCACCATATCAAAAACAATATACTCAGATCACAACATAATTAAGGTTCAGACATGTATGCGTGGAGCCCCAGACCGACAAAATGAGACTAGTCACGAGGGAGCATTCACCAAATTCAATTTCAATAACAAAAACATAAAGTGGGACCAAGTAAACCAAGTCCTAACCGATATAAGCTGGGAAGATATACTAAGCAACACAGACCCCAACTTATGCCTAGAACAGATTAACTCGGTGGCACTCGATGTATGCACAAGGCTTATTCCTCTAAGAAAAAGGAGGAGTAGATGTAAAATAGAAAGAGACAGACGCTCCCTTTACAGGCGACGGAAAAGAATAACAGAGCGGCTAAAAGAGGTCAATATTTACCTGGAGAGAGTTTCGGGGGTCAATGCCCCCGCGGCCCGGTCTGTGACCAGGCCTCCTGGTGGATCAGCGCCTGATCAACCAGGCTGTTGCTGCTGGCTGCACGCAAACCAACGTACGAGCCACAGCCCGGCTGATCAGGAACTGACTTTAGGTGCTTGTCCAGTGCCAGCTGAAATGCGTAGGGAGACACTGGTCAGAGAAATAGCAAGCATCGAATTTAAGCTAAAAGAATCCTTTAGAAGTCAGGAATCGCGGGAAGAACTAAAAACCATAAATGAAATCGAAAGAAACCCAAAGTATTTCTTCTCCTATGCCAAATCAAAATCGAGAACAACGTCCAGTATTGGGCCCCTACTTAAACAAGATGGGTCCTACACAGATGACAGCAAGGAAATGAGTGAGCTACTCAAGTCCCAATATGACTCAGTTTTTAGCAAGCCGCTAACCAGACTGAGAGTCGAAGATCAAAATGAATTTTTTATGAGAGAGCCACAAATTTGATTAACACAAGCCTATCCGATGTTATCTGACGCCAAATGACTTCGAACAGGCGATAAATGACATGCCCATGCACTCTGCCCCAGGGCCAGACTCATGGACTCTGTGTTCATCAAGAACTGCAAGAAGCCCCTATCACGAGCCTTTTCCATCCTATGGAGAGGGAGCATGGACACGGGGGTCGTCCCACAGTTACTAAAAACAACAGACATAGCCCACTCCACAAAGGGGGCAGTAAAGCAACAGCAAAGAACTACAGACCAATAGCACTAACATCCCATATCATAAAAATCTTTGAAAGGGTCCTAAGAAGCAAGATCACCACCCATCTAGAAACCCATCAGTTACACAACCCAGGGCAACATGGGTTTAGAACAGGTCGCTCCTGTCTGTCTCAACTATTGGATCACTACGACAAGGTCCTAAATGCACTAGAAGACAAAAAGAATGCAGATGTAATATATACAGACTTTGCAAAAGCCTTCGACAAGTGTGACCACGGCGTAATAGCGCACAAAATGCGTGCTAAAGGAATAACAGGAAAAGTCGGTCGATGGATCTATAATTTCCTCACTAACAGAACACAGAGAGTAGTCGTCAACAGAGCAAAGTCCGAGGCAGCTACGGTGAAAAGCTCTATTCCACAAGGCACAGTACTCGCTCCCATCTTGTTCCTCATCCTCATATCCGACTTAGACAAGGATGTCAGCCACAGCACCGTGACTTCCTTTGCAGATGACACCCGAATCTGCATGACAGTGTCTTCCATTGCAGACACTGCAAGGCTCCAGGCGGACATCAACCAAATCTTTCAGTGGCTGCAGAAAACAATATGAAGTTCACGATGAGAAATTTCAATTACTCAGATATGGTAAACATGAGGAAATTAAATCTTCATCAGAGTACAAAACAAATTCTGGCCACAAAATAGAGCGAACACCAACGTCAAAGACACTGGGAGTGATCATGTCGGAGGATCTCACCTTCAAGGACCATAACATTGTATCAATCGCATCTGCTAGAAAATGACAGGATGGATAATGAGAACCTTCAAAACTAGGGAGGCCAAGCCCATGATGACACTCTTCAGGTCACTTGTTCTATCTAGGCTGGAATATTGCTGCACACTAACAGCACCTTTCAAGGCAGGTGAAATTGCCGACCTAGAAAATGTACAGAGAACTTTCACGGCGCGCATAACGGAGATAAAACACCTCAATTACTGGGAGCGCTTGAGGTTCCTAAACCTGTATTCCCTGGAACGCAGGAGGGAGAGATACATGATTATATACACCTGGAAAATCCTAGAGGGACTAGTACCGAACTTGCACACGAAAATCACTCACTACGAAAGCAAAAGACTTGGCAGACGATGCACCATCCCCCCAATGAAAAGCAGGGGTGTCACTAGCACGTTAAGAGACCATACAATAAGTGTCAGGGGCCCGAGACTGTTCAACTGCCTCCCAGCACACATAAGGGGGATTACCAACAGACCCCTGGCAGTCTTCAAGCTGGCACTGGACAAGCACCTAAAGTCAGTTCCTGATCAGCCGGGTTGTGGCTCGTACGTTGGTTTGTGTGCAGCCAGCAGCAATAGCCTGGTTGATCAGGCTCTGATCCACCAGGAGGCCTGGTCAAAGACCGGGCCGCGGGGGCGTTGACCCCCGGAACTCTCTCCAGGTAACTCCAGATGTTGCATCCGGAGGCTTGTAGACTACCACAATGACTAGATTTTGGTTCTCGACCTTTACTGCTAAAACTTCCACTACATCATTTGAGGCATTAAGCAGTTCTGTGCAAACAAGTGACTCTGCAATGTACAGGCCAACCTTCCCCCCTTTCGCCTGTACACTCTGTCACATCTGTATAGGTTGTAACCTGGGATCCATATTTCGTTGTCCAAGTGATCCTTTATGTGGGTCTCAGTGAAAGCCGCGAACATTGCCTTTGCCTCTGCAAGCAGTCCACGGATGAAAGGTATTTTGTTGTTTGTTGCTGGTTTTAGACCCTGTATATTTGCAAAGAAGAATGTCATCGGACTGGTGGTATTGTTGGTACTGGGGGGGGGGGGATTTTTTTCCGGCATTAGTATCTGTATCTGTTGGTTTGGAGTGGAGGCCATCGACTGTGGTTCCACTCCAGGATTATCCATTGGATTATCTGACACCAGACTCCATCACACAGGAGGGTTGTCCTGTCACACTCCATCACCCTGGATGATCTAACATCACACTCCATCACACTGGATGTTCTAACGTCACACTCCATCACACTGGATGATCTAACGCCACATTGCATCACATTGGATGGTCTAACGTCACACTACATCACACTGGATGGTCTATCGCCAGACTCCATCACGCTGGATAATCTAATGCCACACTCCATCACACTGGATGGTCTAACATTACACTCCATCACACAGGAAGGTTGTTCTGCCACACTACATCACACAGGAGGGTTGTTCTGTCACAGTCCATCACACACGAGGGTTGTTCTGTCACACTACATCACACAGGAGGGTTGTTCTGTCACACTAAATCACACAGGAGGGTTGTTCTGTCACACTACATCACACAGGAGGGTTGTTCTGTCACACTCCATCACACACGAGGGTTGTTCTGTCACTCTCCATCACACAGGAGGGTTGTTCTGTCACACTCCATCACACAGGAGGGTTGTAATGTCACACTACATCACACATGAGGGTTGTTCTGTCACACTACATCACACAGTAGGGTTATTCTGTCACACTACATCACACAGTAGGGTTGTTCTGTCACACTACATCACACAGGAGGGTTGTAATGTCACACTACATCACACAGGAGGGTTGTAATGTCACACTACATCACACAGGAGGGTTCTGTCACACTACATCACACAGTAGGGTTGTTCTGTCACACTACATCACACAGGAGGGTTGTTCTGTCACTCTCCATCACACAGTAGGGTTGTTCTGTCACACTCCATCACACAGGAGGGTTGTTCTGTAGCACTACATCACACAGTAGGGTTGTTCTGTCACACTCCATCACACAGGAGGGTTGTTCTGTCACTCTCCATCACACAGGAGGGTTGTTCTGTCACACTCCATCACACTGGATGGTCTAACATCACACTCCATCACACAGGAGGGTTGTTCTGTCACACTCCATCACACAGGAGGTTTGTTCTGTCGAACTCCATCACACTGGATGGTCTAACATCACACTCCATCACACACGAGGTTTGTTCTGTCACACTCCATCACACTGGATGATCTAACGCCACACTACATCACAGTGGATGGTCTAACGTCACACTCCATCACACTGGTGGATCTAACGCCTCACTCCATCACACAGGATGATTTAACGCCACACTCCATCACACTGGATGATCTAACGCCCCACTTCATTACACTGGATGGTCTAACGTCACACTCCCTCACATTGGATGATTTGACACCAGACTCCATCACACAGGAGGGTTGTCCTGTCACACTCCATTACCCTGGATGATCTAACGTCACACTCCATCACACTGGATGATCTAACGTCACACTCCATCACACTGGATGATCTAACGCCACACTCCATCACGCTGGATGGTCTAACGTCACATTCCATCACTCTGGATGTTCTAACGTCACACTCCATCACACTGGGTGATCTATCTGGAGTTTACCTGGAGTTTACCTGGAGAGAGTTCCGGGGGTCAACGCCCCCGCGGCTCGGTCTGAGACCAGGCCTCCTGGTGGATCAGAGCCTGATCAACCAGGCTGTTGCTGCTGGCTGCACGCAAACCAACATACGAGCCACAGCCCGGCTGATCCGGAACTGACTTTAGGTGTTTGTCCAGTGCCAGCTTGAAGACTGCCAGGGGTCTGTTGGTAATCCCCCTTATGTGTGCTGGGAGGCAGTTGAACAGTCTCGGGCCCCTGACACTTATTGTATGGTCTCTTAACGTGCTAGTGACACCCCTGCTTTTCATTGGGGGGATGGTGCATCGTCTGCCAAGTCTTTTGCTTTCGTAGTGAGTGATTTTCGTGTGCAAGTTCGGTACTAGTCCCTCTAGGATTTTCCAGGTGTATATAATCATGTATCTCTCCCTCCTGCGTTCCAGGGAATACAGGTTTAGGAACCTCAAGCGCTCCCAATAATTGAGGTGTTTTATCTCCGTATGCGCGCGGGAAAGTTCTCTGTACATTTTCTAGGTCGGCAATTTCACCTGCCTTGAAAGGTGCTGTTAGTGTGCAGCAATATTCCAGCCTAGGTAGAACAAGTGACCTAAAGAGTGTCATCATGGGCTTGGCCTCCCTAGTTTTGAGGTTCTCATTATCCATCCTGTCATTTTTCTAGCAGATGCGATTGATACAATGTTATGGCCTTGAAGGTGAGATCCTCCGACATAATCACTCCCAGGTCTTTGACGTTGGTGTTCGCTCTATTTTGTGGCCAGAATTTGTTTTGTACTCTGATAAAGATTTAATTTCCTCATGTTTACCATATCTGAGTAATTGAAATTTCTCATCGTTGAACTTCATATTGTTTTTGCAGCCCACTGAAAGATTTGGTTGATGTCTGCCTGGAGCTTTGCAGTGTCTGCAATGGAAGACACTGTCATGCAGATTCGGGTGTCATCTGCAAAGGAAGACACGGTGCTGTGGCTGACACCCTTTGTCTATGTCGGATATAAGGATGAGGAACAAGATGGGAGCGAGTACTGTGCCTTGTGGAACAGAGCTTTTCACCGTAGCTGCCTCGGACTTTACTCTGTTGACGACTACTCTCGTGTTCTGTTAGTGAGGGAAATTATAGATCCATCGACCGACTTTTCCTGTTATTCCTTTAGCACGCATTTTGTGCGCTATTACGCCATGGTCACACTTGTCGAAGGCTTTTGCAAAGTCTGTATATATTACATCTGCATTCTTTTTGTCTTCTAGTGCATTTAGGACCTTGTCGTAGTGATCCAATAGTTGAGACAGACAGGAGCGACCTGTTCTAAACCCATGTTGCCCTGGGTTGTGTAACTGATGGGTTTCTAGATGCGTGGTGATCTTGCTTCTTAGGACCCTTTCAAAGATTTTTATGATATGGGATGTTAGTGCTATTGGTCTGTAGTTCTTTGCTGTTGCTTTACTGCCCCCTTTGTGGAGTGGGGCTATGTCTGTTGTTTTTAGTAACTGAGGGACGACCCCCGTGTTTACCTGGAGTTTACCTGGAGAGAGTTTCGGGGGTCAACGCCCCCGCGGCCCGGTCTGTGACCAGGCCTCCTGGTGGATCAGCGCCTGATCAACCAGGCTGTTGCTGCTGGCTGCACGCAAACCAACGTACGAGCCACAGCCCGGCTGATCAGGAACTGACTTTAGGTGCTTGTCCAGTGCCAGCTTGAAGACTGCCAGGGGTCTGTTGGTAATCCCCCTTATGTGTGCTGGGAGGCAGTTGAACAGTCTCGGGCCCCTGACACTTATTGTATGGTCTCTTAACGTGCTAGTGACACCCCTGCTTTTCATTGGGGGGATGGTGCATCGTCTGCCAAGTCTTTTTTCTTTCGTAGTGAGTGATTTTCGTGTGCAAGTTTGGTACTAGTCCCTCTAGGATTTTCCAGGTGTATATAATCATGTATCTCTCCCTCCTGCGTTCCAGGGAATACAGGTTTAGAAACCTCAAGCGCTCCCAGTAATTGAGGTGTTTTATCTCCGTTATGCGCGCGTGAAAGTTCTCTGTACATTTTCTAGGTCGGCAATTTCACCTGCCTTGAAAGGTGCTGTTAGAGTGCAGCAATATTCCAGCCTAGATAGAACAAGTGACCTGAAGAGTGTCATCATGGGCTTGGCCTCCCTAGTTTTGAAGGTTTCTCATTATCCATCCTGTCATTTTTCTAGCAGATGCGATTGATACAATGTTATGGTCCTTGAAGGTGAGATCCTCCGACATAATCACTCCTAGGTCTTTGACGTTGGTGTTTCGCTCTATTTTGTGGCCAGAATTTGTTTTGTACTCTGATGAAGATTTAATTTCCTCATGTTTACCATATCTGAGTAATTGAAATTTCTCATCGTTGAACTTCATATTGTTTTCTGCAGCCCACTGAAAGATTTGGTTGTGGGTCCGCCTGGAGCCTTGCAGTGTCTGCAATGGAAGACACTGTCATGCAGATTCGGGTGTCATCTGCAAAGGAAGACACGTGTCCATGCTCCCTCTCCATAGGATGGAAAAGGCTCGTGATAGGGGCTTCTTGCAGTTCTTGATGAACACAGAGTTCCATGAGTCTGGCCCTGGGGCAGAGTGCATGGGCATGTCATTTATCGCCTGTTCGAAGTCATTTGGCGTCAGGATAACATCGGATAGGCTTGTGTTAATCAAATTTTGTGGCTCTCTCATAAAAAATTCATTTTGATCTTCGGCTCTCAGTCTGGTTAGCGGCTTGCTAAAAACTGAGTCATATTGGGACTTGAGTAGCTCACTCTTTTTTCCTTGCTGTCATCTGTGTAGGACCCATCTTGTTTAAGTAGGGGCCCAATACTGGACGTTGTTCTCGATTTTAAATTTGGCATAGGAGAAGAAATATTTTGGGGTTTCTTTCGATTTCATTTATGGTTTTTAAAGTTCTTCCCGCGTTTCCCTGACTCCTAAAGGATTTTTTTTAGCTTAAGTTCGATGCTTGCTATTTCTCTGACCAGTGTCTCCCTACGCATTTCAGATATATTGACCTCTTTTAGCCGCTCTTTTTTCTTTTCCGTCGCCTGTAAAGAGGCGCTGTCTCTTTCTGTTTTACATCTACTCCTCCTTTTTCTTAGAGGAATATGCCTTGTCCCATACATCGAGTGCCACCGAGTTAATCTGTTTAGGCAAAAATTGGGGTCTGTGTTGCTTAGTATATCTTCCCAGCTTATATGGGTTAGGACTTGGTTTACTTGTCCCACTTTATGTTTTTGTTATTGAAGTTGAATTTGGTGAATGCCCCTCGTGACTAATCTCATTATGTCGGTCTGGGGCTCCGCACATACATGACTGAACCTCAATTATGTTGTGATCTGAGTATATTGTTTTTTGATAGGTGATATTCTTATCAGATCATCATTGTTAGTGAAGATGAGGTCTAGTGTATTCTCCAGTCTAGTAGGCTCTATTATTTGCTGGTTTAAATTGAATTTTTGGCAGAGATTTAAAAGCTCGCGTGAGTGTGAGTTTTCATCAGAGCTGCCTCCTGGTGTTATTACTGCAAATATTATTTGCTATATTCCTCCATTTAGGTGCCTTAAGTTGAAATCCCCCAGGAGCAAGATGTTGGGTGCAGGAGCTGGAAGGTTTTCCAGAAGTGGTCCATTTTTAAAGCTTTTTCCGGGAATTGCTGGATGTTGAAATCCGGAGGCTTGTAGACTATCACAATGACTAGGTTTTGTTCTCGACCTTTACTGCTAAAACTTCCACTACATCATTTGGGGCCATTTAGCAGTTCTGTGCAAACAAGTGACTCTGCAATGTACAGGCCAACCCCCCCCTTTTGCCTGTTCACTCTGTCACATCTGTATAGGTTGTAACCTGGGATCCTATTTCGTTGTCCAAGTGATCCTTTATGTGGGTCTCAGTGAAAGCCACGAACATTGCCTTTGCCTCTGCAAGCAGTCCACGGATGAAAGGAAATTTTGTTTTTTTGTTTGCTGGCTTTAGACCCTGTATATTTGCAAGAAGAATGTTATCGGACGGGTGGTATTGTTGGTACTGGGGGGGTTTTTTTTTTCCGGCATTAGTATCTGTATCTGTTGGTTTGGAGTGGAGGCCATCGACTGTGGTTCCACTCCAGGAATGACTGGATTTGGTGTACGATTTCTGCCATTTCCGCCATTTTTTTTTCCTTCCTGGCACTAAAAAACCTCTCCCTTTTGAGTGCTGTGGCTACCCAGGTTTTCCCATGGCCTGGATGTTTTGTATTTTTTTGTCCCCTTAAGAGGTATGCCTGGAAATTTTAAGTTATAGCACAGTCTTTCCTGTACTGAAGAGGTACACAGTTCAGGGTGAAAAAGCTTACAGGAAGGGAGTTTGCATTTTCCTGTTGTCATATGGGCATGGCATTTCCTAGGGTGGTCATAGTTGCACGTCCCATCTGTTTTTCCAGATTTCCCATGCCAGCAGATACCGAGTGCATAGTATGTGCACAGGCTTGGTTTCCGTTTGCATTGGATGGTCTAACGTCACACCACATCACACTGGATGGTCTAACGTCACACTCCATCACACTGGATGGTCTTATGTCACACTCCATGACAATGGATAATCTAACGTCACTCCATCAAGCTGTATTGTCTAGCATCACACTCCATCACACTGGATGGTCTAACGCCACACTAAATCACACTGGATGGTCTAACGTCACACTCCATCACGCTGGATGGTCTATCGCCAGACTCCATGACGCTGCATAATCTAACGTCACACTCCATCACACTGGATGGTGTAACGTCACACTCCATCACGCTGGATGATCTAACGTCACACTCCATCACGCTGGATGGTCTAACGTCACAATACATCATGCTGGATGGTCTAATATCACACTCCATCACGCTGGATGGTGTAACGTCACACTCCATCACACTGGATGGTGTAACGTCACACTCCATCACACTGGATGGTCTAACGTCACACTCCATCACACTGGATGGTGTAACCTCACACTCCATCACACTGGATGGTCTAACGTCACACTCCATCACGCTGGATGGTCTAACGTCACACTCCATCACGCTGGATGGTCTAACGTTACACTCCATCACGCTGGATGGTCTAACGTCACACTCCATTACGCTGGATGGTCTAACATCACACTCCATTATGCTGGATGGTGTAACGCCACACTCCATCATGCTGGATGGTCTAATGTCACACTCCATCACACTGGATGGTCTGACGTCACACTCCATCACGCTGGATGGTCTAATGTCACACTCCATCACGCTGGATGGTGTAACGCCACACTCCATCACGCTGGATGGTCTAATGTCACACTCCATCACACTGGATGGTGTAACGCCACACTCCATCACGCTGGATGGTCTAACGTCACACTCCATCACGCTGGATGGTCTAACGTCACACTCAATCAAGCTGGATGGTGTAACGCCACACTCCATCACGCTGGGGAAAGGTCTAACGCACACTCCATCAGCTGGATGGTCTAACGTCACACTCCATCACACTGGATGGTCTAACGCCACACTAAATCACACTGGATGGTCTAACGTAACACTCCATCACGCTGGATGGTCTATCGCCAGACTCCATGACGCTGCATAATCTAACGCCACACTCCATCACACTGGATGGTGTAACGTCACACTCCATCACGCTGGATGATCTAACCCTCACACTCCATCACGCGGATGGTCTTTAAAGTCACAATACATCATGCTGGATGGTCTAATATCACACTCCATCACGCTGGATGGTGTAACGTCACACTCCATCACACTGGATGGTGTAACGTCACACTCCATCACACTGGATGGTCTAACGTCACACTCCCCTCACACTGGATGGTGTAACGTCACACCCATCACACTGGAAAGGACTAACGTCACACTCCATCACGCTGGATGGTCTAACGTCACACTCCATCACGCTGGATGGTCTAACATTACACTCCATCACGTTGGATGGTCTAACGTTACACTCCATTACGCTGGATGGTGTAACGCCACACTCCATCATGCTGGATGGTCTAATGTCACACTCCATCACACTGGATGGTCTGACGTCACACTCCATCACGCTGGATGGTCTAATGTCACACTCCATCACGCTGGATGGTCTAACGTCACACTCCATCACGCTGGATGGTCTAACGTCACACTCCATCACGCTGGATTGTCTAACGTCACACTCCATTACGCTGGATGGTCTAACATCACACTCCATTACGCTGGATGGTGTAACGCCACACTCCATCATGCTGGATGGTCTAAATGCAAAACTCCATCACACTGGATGGTGTAACGCCACACTCCATCACGCTGGATGGTCTAACGTCACACTCCATCACGCTGGATGGTCTAACGTCACACTCAATCAAGCTGGATGGTGTAACGCCACACTCCATCACGCTGGATGGTCTAACGTCACACTCCATCACGCTGGATGGTCTAACGTCACACTCCTTCACCCTGGATGGTCTAACGTCACACTCCATCACGCTGGATGGTCTAACGTCACACTCCATCACGCTGGATGGTCTAACGTCACACTCCATCACGCTGGATGGTCTAACGTCACACTCCATCATGCTGGATGGTCTAACGTCACACCCATCATGCTGGATGGTCTAACGTCACACTCCATCACGCTGGATGGTCTCACGTCACACTCCATCATGCTGGATGGTCTAACGTCACACTCCATCATGCTGGATGGTCTAACGTCACACTCCATCACGCTGGATGGTCTCACGTCACACTCCATCACGCTGGATGGTCTAACGTCACACTCCATCACGCTGGATGGTCTAACGTCCACACCCCTCATGCCTGGCTGGTCTAACGTCACACTCCATCACGCTGGATGGTCTAACGTCACACTCCATCATGCTGGATGGTCTAACGTCACACTCCATCACGCTGGATGGTCTCACGTCACACTCCATCACGCTGGATGGTCTAAAAGTCACACTCCATACGCTGGATGGTCTAACGTCACACTCCAACATGCTTTGGGTGGTCTAACGTCCCCACTCCAATCACGCTGGATGGTGTAACGTCACACTCCATCATGCTGGATGGTCTTTAAAGTCACATCCATCACGCTGGATGGTCTAACTCACACTCCATCATGCTGGATGTTCTAACGTCACACTCCATCACGCTGGATGGTCTCACGTCACACCCATCACGCTGGATGGTCAAAAGTCACACTCCATCATGCTGGAATGGTCAAACGTCCACCCCATCACGCTGGATGGTCTCAGTCACACTCCATCACGCTGGATGGTCTAACGTCACACTCCATCATGTGGATGGTTTTAACGTCACACTCCATCACGCTGGATGGTCTCACGTCACACTCCATTACGCTGGATGGTCTAATGTCACACTCCATCATGCTGGATGGTCTAACGTCACCCCTCCATCACGCTGGATGGTCTAACGTCACACTCCATCATGCGGATGTCTAACGTCACACTCCATCATGCTGGATGGTCTAACGTCACACTCCATCACGCTGGATGGTCTAACGTCACACTCCATCATGCTGGATGGTCTAACGTCACACTCCATCACGCTGGATGGTGTAACGTCACACTCCATCACGCTGGATGGTCTAATGCCACACTCCATCACGCTGGATGGTCTCACGTCACACTCCATCACGTTGGATGGTCTAACGTCACACTCCATCACGCTGGATGGTGTAACGTCACACTCCATCACGCTGGATGGTGTAACGTCACACTCCATCACGCTGGATGGTCTAACGTCACACTCCATCACACTGACTGGCTTTTTGATGCCATACTTCATTACACGGAAGATTTGTCCTGTCATATTCCATCAGACTGTACAGCGCTTCATCTTACACACCATCACACTGAATAGTTTTTCAATTGATATTCACTCACACTGAATAGTTTTTTTTTTATATTCTATGATATTGTTGTCATGTATAAGAAGGGAAATTATCTCCTGGGCCAAGATATGGTTGACTGATAGACACCAGTTTCTTTCAATGGTGAGAAATTCGAATGGGGGAGCCAATACCAGTGTGTGTCACAAGGGTCAGTGTTGGGACCTTTGTTGTTCACAATCCACAAAAACAACATAATCAAAGTGTAAGAATCCTAGGAAAAGAAAAGAAATATGGCACTTATAAATAAAATGATCTCAAAGTGAATACAGTAATTTACAGCCAAGACAGCATTGCATAAATGTTCACAATAAAACTTGTGGAAAATACTGTATATATTTTCCAGAAATACAGTAGTTATATGTAAATAGATGGCCATACTGTATTTAATAAAATTTATGTTATCGAAAACGGGAAGCTGGGCCTGCGCAGAAGGACACTCGCCATTTTTGTTTTTGAATTGAATAACAGATATTAGTAATGGGAAGAATTTTTCGTGCTCTAGAGGTTAAATTTGGGTTGACACCTCTCAAATAGGAGGCGAAATTGTTGGATGTGCATTCCTGCATAACTTGAGTATCAGGCGACAGGACAGGACAACTCCAGGAACCTCAGATAAACTGTCTAATTTATGCTTAAATTCTGGCCAGTAAATTTTTCATAAACGTAGGCAAAAGGGGGGTCCTGTACATGACACATTAATATCCAGTCAAATTGGTGAATGATATTAAGATATTTTCCTTCTGTTATGTAAATGTGTATATATATATAATAATAATTTTTAATTTTAATATACAGTCCACAAATCTATATATTTACCAGCATTCCTGGTGATGTATTTTTCATTTGTAATTAATAGGTCCAGAGCAACTTGTGGATATGACAGTGGATTTTTTTTAGATTTTGCCACCGAAGTGGCTAGTTTATTGTGCACCCCATATCCATCCTGTGGAGGGTAGCGCGAGAGCATATGGATACACAAAAGGCCTAGGAACTAGGCCCCAAAGGGTTAACAGGAATACATATGGATTTATATCTACATATCTATAGTTCACTTATCTGTTACAAGCAAATTTAGGAAATTTGCTTAGTATATCTGGTATCTTATTTTCATTAATAAGATATCTTGACATGTCACATAGTTTATTATACTGTCTATCTCTGTATTCCTCAATAAGTGGACAATTAAGCACATAGTGTTCAAGACAGTGACCATATGCCTGATCACATAATTTACATTTAGTTTGATCATCATCTGTGTCTCCCAAACTGCCAGAAGTACTTGTAACCAAGCCTAAGCCTGGCCACTACAACATCAGTCAGTACTTGTAACCAAGCCTAAGCCTGGCCACTACAACATCAGTCAGTACTTGTAACCAAGCCTAAGCCTGGCCACTACAACATCAGTCAGTACTTGTAACCAAGCCTAAGCCTGGCCACTACAACATCAGTCAGTACTTGTAACCAAGCCTAAGCCTGGCCACTACAACATCAGTCAGTACTTGTAACCAAGCCTAAGCCTGGCCACTACAACATCAGTCAGTACTTGTAACCAAGCCTAAGCCTGGCCACTACAACATCAGTCAGTACTTGTAACCAAGCCTAAGCCTGGCCACTACAACATCAGTCAGTACTTGTAACCAAGCCTAAGCCTGGCCACTACAACATCAGTCAGTACTTGTAACCAAGCCTAAGCCTGGCCACTACAACATCAGTCAGTACTTGTAACCAAGCCTAAGCCTGGCCACTACAACATCAGTCAGTACTTGTAACCAAGCCTAAGCCTGGCCACTACAACATCAGTCAGTACTTGTAACCAAGCCTAAGCCTGGCCACTACAACATCAGTCAGTACTTGTAACCAAGCCTAAGCCTGGCCACTACAACATCAGTCAGTACTTGTAACCAAGCCTAAGTCTGGCCACTACAACATCAGTCAGTACTTGTAACCAAGCCTAAGCCTGGCCACTACAACATCAGTCAGTACTTGTAACCAAGCCTAAGCCTGGCCACTACAACATCAGTCAGTCATGACAGTGGTAGGTATCGAAGGGGGACATTTTATGCGACCTAGGTGTCCCAAATTCCTACTTGTCTAACTGATAAATAATAATTATCTTTGTTCATTTACTGTTATGTACATAATGATACATTCAGATCAATGTAATTTTCCACAAAACTAATGGAATTATTGGCTTCATATAAAGTATAAATAATAGGATTTTTTGGGTTATCCTTCATTTTTATATATCTTTGGTTATGCCTCATTTAGATTATTTAGTTCTGCCCTCCATGTTATAAGATGGGCATGAATGCGCTGGAAAATATGCAGAGAAGGATGAACCTGATTCCATGTATCATAAAAATGTCCTACGAAAACAAGCTGAAGGCATTGAACTTGCAGTCTCTGGGAAGGTGTATTAGGGAAGATATAACTTAAGTATATAAATGGAAAACAGGAATATACGAAGGGGATATAAATAACCCCAAGACAAAAGTCTCAGCAATGGATTCGAGGTGGAGAAATTTAGATTTAGAAAGGATATAAGGAAGTACTAGTTTGGCAAGAGGTTAGATGAGGGGTAATAAACTCCCAGGTAGCCTAACTGAGGCACATACGTAGGTGTGAAGTGGACCTGGCTAGCATGAGTAGGGTTACTGTAGTGCTATTTCGTTTTTTTGTGTTCTCCCTCACGCTGGATGATTTTTCATGTCATAGCTCGTCACAGTGGACGATTTTTCATGTCATACTCCATCACGGTGGATGTTTTTTCTCATGTTGTATTCCATCAACAGTAGATGAGGCTTCAAGCATTGTAATGAAATAGTGAATGTAACTGCTCATAAATAAAAAAAAAAACGGATGCGCCCCGCACCAATATGTTGAAACAAGAGCTGTTATCCGGCCTCAGCTATACTATCCCCTTCCCCAGGATGCGACCCACACCAGTCAACCTACAGGTACCTACTGGCTGCTAAGTGAACAGGGGCAGCAGGTGCAATGACACATATCCAACGTTTCCACCCGTGCCGGGGATCGATCCGAGGACACTCAGTATAAGCTGAGTACGTTTCCAACCAAGCCACGGGCATGGGGTGTGAATAGTTATATTCATATGATGTAACGTTTTTATTTGGGTCTTGTACACACAACATATATATATATATATATATATATATATATATATATATATATATATATATACATATAAAATTATATATATGATATATATATAATATAATTGTGATAATATATATATATATGTATATATATATATATATATATAATATATATTATATATATATATATATATATATATAAATATATATAATATATATATATATATTATTTTGGGAGATATTAGGAAAAATATTACATTTATTTCGGCACACGCAGCACACCTAAACTGTTAGTATTGACACCTCTGGCCAACCTAAACAAGAACGAATGGAATGTAAACAAAGGCGCGCCAGTCTCATATCTACCGCTGGCGGAGTAAACTTAAACTTACTACGTTAAGTTATTTTAGGTTTTGTTTAGTTCAGTTAAGATGTTTCTTACATTTGCACAACATAAAACAATGTCCTTAACAACACAAAGTTAATACTGGACCGACCACAGGTGTGGGATGCATAATAAATATATGTATTAAACTGTGACTATCAGACATTGTTTAGGAATACATTATCACCAGACCCACACTAGGAATCCTCCCCCAGGTATACTCCAGCACCGGATCAACCTAATTACCATATATTTAACCCAGTACCTGACCAGCCGGGGCTGTGGTTCGTACGTTGGTTTGTGTGCGACCAACAGTAACAGCCTGGTTGATCAGGCTCTGATCCACCACGAGGCCTGGTCACAAACCTGGCCGTGGGGGCGTTGACCCCGAAACCCTCTCCAGGTATATTCCAGGATAACAATACAAAGTTACTATGGCTGACGTCCATTAAGACTTACTATATATACCCATAGCCTGTATACGTTGTATCGTGTAGAAAAGATTATTATTATTATTATAATTATTATTATTATTATTATTATTATTATTATTGATGTTAATTACAATTACTAATTATATGACATACGTCTATATTAAAAGTTCACTGAATTTATGATGATATTGAAACGCCAGGTATAATATTCTTAAATTAGGATAAACTTGACTAGATAACATTGTAGGTTATAATGAGATAACACCCAGGATAACACTGACAGATACCTTCAGCACCTCAGGATAACACTTGACCAGGATAACACCTGGCCAGGATAACACTTGACCAGGATAACACTTGACCAGGATAACACTTGACCAGGATAACACTTGACCAGGATAACACCTGACCAGGATAACACTTGACCAGGATAACACTTGACCAGATAACACTTGGCCAGGATAACACTGACCAGGATAACACTTGACCAGGATAAACACTGACCAGGATAACACTTGACCAGGATAACACTTGACCAGGATAACACTTGACAGGATAACACTGACCAGGATAACACTTGACCAGGATAACACCTGGCAGGATAACACTTGACCAGGATAACACTTGACCAGGATAACACTTGACCAGGATAACACTTGACCAGGATAACACTGACCAGGATAACACTTGCCAGGATACACTTGACCAGGATAACACTTGACCAGGATAACACCTGACCAGGATAACACCTGACCAGGATAACACTTGACCAGGATAACACTTGACCAGGATAACACTTGACCAGGATAACACTTGACCAGGATAACACTTGACCAGGATAACACTTGACCAGGATAACACTTGACCAGGATAACACCTTGACCAGGATAACACTTGACCAGGATAACACTTGACCAGGATAACACTTGACCAGGATAACACCTGACCAGGATAACACTTGACCAGGATAACACCTGACCAGGATAACACTTGACCAGGATAACACTTGACCAGGATAACACTTGACCAGGATAACATTTGACCAGGATAACACCTGGCCAGGATAACACTTGACCAGGATAACACCTGGCCAGGATAACACTTGACCAGGATAACACTTGACCAGGATAACACTTGACCAGGATAACACTTGAACAGGATAACACCTGGCCAGGATAACACTTGACCAGGATAACACTTGACCAGGATAACACTTGACCAGGATAACACCTGACCAGG
The DNA here is from genome assembly GCF_026875155.1 of Cherax quadricarinatus. NCBI lineage: Eukaryota > Metazoa > Arthropoda > Malacostraca > Decapoda > Parastacidae > Cherax > Cherax quadricarinatus. Next base: position 5,270,564 of record NC_069400.1, on the reverse strand, counting down.
ATAACACTTGACCAGGATAACACTTGACCAGGATAACACTTGACCAGGATAACACTGCCAGGATACATTGACCAGGATAACACTTGACCAGGATAACACTTGACCAGGATAACACTTGACCAGGATAACACTTGACCAGGATAACACTTGACCAGGATAACACTTGACCAGGATAACACCTGGCCAGGATAACACCTGGCCAGGATAACACTTGACCAGGATAACACTTGACCAGGATAACACTTGACCAGGATAACACTTGACCAGGATAACACCTGGCCAGGATAACACTTGACCAGGATAACACTTGACCAGGATAACACTTGACCAGGATAACACCTGACCAGGATAACACTTGACCAGGATAACACTTGACCAGGATAACACTTGACCAGGATAACACCTGGCCAGGATAACACTTGACCAGGATAACACTTGACCAGGATAACACTTGACCAGGATAACACCTGACCAGGATAACACTTGACCAGGATAACACTTGACCAGGATAACACTTGACCAGGATAACACCTGGCCAGGATAACACCTGGCCAGGATAACACTTGACCAGGATAACACTTGACCAGGATAACACTTGACCAGGATAACACTTGACCAGGATAACACCTGGCCAGGATAACACTTGACCAGGATAACACTTGACCAGGATAACACTTGACCAGGATAACACCTGACCAGGATAACATCCCACATTGACCAGGATAACACTTGACCAGGATAACACTGACCAGGATAACACCTGGCAGATAACACTGCCAGGATAACACTTGACCAGGATAACACTTGCCCAGGATAACACTGGACCAGGATAACACCTGGCCAGGATAACACCTGCCAGGATAACACTGACCAGATACACTGACCAGGATAACACTTGACCAGGATAACACTTGACCAGATAACACTTGCCGGGATAACATTGACCAGGATAACACCTGGCCAGGATAACACCTGGCCAGGATAACACTTGACCAGGATAACACTTGACCAGGATAACACTTGACCAGGATAACACTTGACCAGGATAACACTGGCCAGGATAACACTGACCAGGATAACACTTGACCAGGATAACACCTGACCAGGATAACACCTGACCAGGATAACACCTGACCAGGATAACACCTGGCCAGGATAACACTTGACCAGGATAACACTTGACCAGGATAACACCTGACCAGGATAACACTTGACCAGGATAAAACCTGGCCAGGATAACACCTGACCAGGATAACACCTGACCAGGATAACACCTGACCAGGATAACACTTGACCAGGATAACACTTGACCAGGATAACACTGACCAGGATAACACCTGACCAGGATAACACTTGACCAGGATAACACCTGACCAGGATAACACCTGACCAGGATAACACCTGACCAGGATAACACCTGACCAGGATAACACTTGACCAGATAACACTTGACCAGGATAACCCCTGACCAGGATAACACCTGGCCAGGATAACACCTGACCAGGATAACACTGACCAGGATAACCCCTGACCAGGATAACACCTGAGCCAGGATAACACTTGACCAGGATAACACTTGACCAGGATAACACTGACCAGGATAACACTGACCAGGATAACACCTGGCCAGGATAACACCTGACCAGGATAACACCTGACCAGGATAACACTTGACCAGGATAACACTTGACCAGGATAACACCTGACCAGGATAACACCTGACCAGGATAACACCTGACCAGGATAACCTGACCAGGATAACACCTGACCAGGATAACACCTGACCAGGATAACACCTGGCCAGGATAACACTTGACCAGGATAACACTTGACCAGGATAACACTTGGCCAGGATAACGCTTGACCAGGATAACACCTGGCCAGGATAACACCTGACCAGGATAACACTTGACCAGGATAACACTTGACCAGGATAACACCTGACCAGGATAACACCTGACCAGGATAACACTTGACCAGGATAACACTTGACCAGGATAACACTTGGACCAGGATAACACTGACCAGGATAACACTGACCAGGATAACACTTGACCAGGATAACACTTGACCAGGATAACACCTTGACCAGGATAACACTTGAGACCAAGGATAACACTTGACCAGGATAACACTTGACCAGGATAACACTTGACCAGGATAACACTTGACCAGGATAACACTTGACCAGGATAACACTGCCAGGATACACTGAGATAACACTTGACCAGGATAACACTTGACCAGGATAACACTTGACCAGGATAACACTTGACCAGGATAACACTTGACCAGGATAACACCTGGCCAGGATAACACTTGACCAGGATAACACTTGACCAGGATAACACTTGGCCAGGATAACGCTTGACCAGGATAACACCTGACCAGGATAACACTTGACCAGAATAACACTTGACCAGGATAACACTTGACCAGGATAACACTTGACGGGATAACACTGACCAGGATAACACTTGACCAGGATAACACCTGACCAGGATAACACTTGACGAACACTGACAATAACACTTGACCAGGATAACACTTGACCAGATAACACTTGACCAGGATAACGCTTGACCAGGATAACACCTGACCAGGATAACACCTGACCAGGATAACACTTGAACAGAATAACACTTGACCAGGATAACACTTGACCAGGATAACACTTGACCAGAATAACACTTGACCAGGATAACACTTGACCAGGATAACACCTGACCAGGATAACACCTGACCAGGATAACACTGACCAGGATAACCCCTTGACCATGATAACATGACAATACACTTGACCAGGATAACACTTGACCAGGATAACACTTGACCAGAATAACACTTGACCAGATAACACCTTTGACCAGGATAACACTGACCAGGATAACACCTGACCAGGATAACACCTGACCAGGATAACACTGACCAGATAACACTTGACCAGGATAACCTGACCAGGATAACACTTGACCAGATAACACTTGACCAGATAACACTTGACCAGGATAACACTGACCAGGATAACACTTGACAGGATAACACCTGACCAGGATAACACCTGACCAGATAACACTGACCAGGATAACACTTGACCAGGATAACACTTGACCAGGATAACACTTGACCAGGATAACACTTGACCAGGATAACACCTGACCAGGATAACACCTGACCAGGATAACACTTGACCAGGATAACACTTGACCAGGATAACACCTGACCAGGATAACACTGACCAGGATAACACTGACCAGGATAACACTTGACCAGGATAACACCTGACCAGGATAACACTTAAACCAGGATAACACCTGTGACCAGGATAACACTTGACCAGGATAACACCTGACCAGGATAACACCTGACCAGGATAACACGTGACCAGGAAAACACTTGACCAGGATAACACCTGACCAGGATAACGCCTGACCAGGATAACACCTGGCCAGGATAACACTTGACCAGGATAACACTTGACCAGGATAACACTTGACCAGGATAACACCTGACCAGAATAACACTTGATAAGGATAACACCTGACCAGGATAACACCTGACCAGGATAACACTTGACCAGGATAACACTTGACCAGGATAACACCTGACCAGGATAACACTTGACCAGGATAACACCTGACCAGGATAACACTTGACCAGGATAACACTTGACCAGGATAACACCTGACCAGGATAACACTTGACCAGGATAACACCTGACCAGGATAACACCTGACCAGGATAACACTTGACCAGGATAACACCTGACCAGGATAACACTGACCAGATAACACTGACCAGGATAACACCTGACCAGGATAACACTTGACCAGGATAACACCTGACCAGATACACGACAGGATAACACTTGACCAGGATAACACTGACCAGGATAACACTTGACCAGGATAACACCTACCAGGATAACACTTGACCAGGATAACACTTGACCAGGATAACACTTGACCAGGATAACACCTGACCAGGATTACACTTGACCAGGATAACACCTGACCAGGATAACACTTGACCAGGATAACACCTGACCAGGATAACACCTGACCAGGATAACACTTGACCAGGATAACACTTGACCAAGATAACACCTGACCAGGATAACACTTGACCAGGATAACACCTTACCAGGATAACACCTGACCAGGATAACACCTGACCAGGATAGCACTTGACCAGGATAACATTTTACATTACCCGCTCAGCTGATTGTGAGAAGATCAGAATGACCAACCGTACTCGCCCACTCCACCTCTCACACATCCCACCCACTCGCCTCTAAACACCACACTTACCCCCATAACATACCTCCCTCACGTACTCAAAAATCCACCTATAGGCTTCCGGGGAACATGGTTAACGCGTAAACCTACAAATGGAAGATGAGTTGAAATGAAAGTTGTGCGAGTGTTGGCGAGCCTGGCAGTAAAGTTTCACAAATATACCGCCAGGTAGCGAGAAGAAAACAAGACATGTCTGCCAGGGGAACTGCACACATTTTTTAGCCGTGTGAGTCCATTTCCTTCGCTTTTGGGTGCCTGAGGCGTGCCTGCAGGAGCACGGGGTAAGGTGGAAGAGGGTGGGAAGGTGTAAATGGCGGTAGGTGGTGTGTGCAGTGCAGGGGAGGAGTGTGATGGAGGCTGTGTCAGGCTGTCACCTGCATGGAATGTTTACTGTGTAACACGTAGTCAGGTGGAGGGTCCCTGGGGGCCCCTTAATAGATTCTCTCGTCTTTCCTAGGTTGTTACTAGCTGTCCTTATCTTCCCCAGGTCATCACTAGGTGCCCTCACCGTCCTCAGTTTCTTACTAGGTGTCTTCACCTTCCCCAGTTGTTTACTAGGTGCCCTTCTCTAGGTCATCACTAGGTGCCCTCACCTTCTCTGGGTCATCACTAGGTGCCCTCATCTTCTCTGGGTCATCACTAGGTGCCCTCATCTTCTTTAGGTCATCACTAGGTGCCCTTACCTTCTCTAGATCATCACTAGGTGCCCTCACCTTCTCTAGGTCATCACTAGGTGCCCTCACCTTCTCTAGATCATCACTAGGTGCCCTCACCTTCTCTAGGTCATCACTAGGTGCCCTCACCTTCTCTAGGTCATCACTAGGTGCCCTCATCTTCTCTAGGTCATCACTAGGTGCCCTCACCTTCTCTAGGTCATCACTAGGTGCCCTCATCTTCTCTAGGTCCTTATTAGGTGCCCTCACCTTCTCTAGATCATCACTAGGTGCCCTCACCTTCTCTAGGTCATCACAGGTGCCCTCATCTTCTAGGTCTTACTAGGTGCCCTACCTTCTCTAGATCATCACTAGGTGCCCTCACCTTCTCTAGGTCATCACTAGGTGCCCTCATCTTCTCTAGGTCATATCCCACTAGGATAGCCCTCACCTTCTCTAGGTCATCACTAGGTGCCCTCACCTTCTCTAGGATCATCACTAGGTGCCCTCACCTTCTCTAGGTCATCACTAGGTGCCCTCATCTTCTCTAGGTCATCACTAAGTGCCCTCACCTTCTCCCAGGTCCCATTTACAATCAAAGTGCCCTCACCTTCTCTAGGTCATCACTAGGTGCCCTCATCTTTAGGTCATCACTAGGTGCCCTCACCTTCTCTAGATCATCACTAGGTGCCCTCACCTTCTCTAGGTCATCACTAGGTGCCCTCACCTTCTCTAGGTCATCACTAGGTGCCCTCATCTTCTCTAGGTCATCACTAGGTGCCCTCACCTTCTCTAGATCATCACTAGGTGCCCTCACCTTCTCTAGGTCATCACTAGGTGCCCTCATCTTCTCTAGGTCATCACTAGGTGCCCTCACCTTCTCTAGGTCATCACTAGGTGCCCTCCCATCTTAGGTCATCACTAGGTGCCCTCATCCTTCTCTAGATCCACTAGGTGCCCTCACCTTCTCTAGGTCATCACTAGGTGCCCTTCACCTTCCCCCAGGCATACTAGGTGCCCTATACCTCCAGTCATCACTAGGTCCCTAATTCTTTTAGATCATCACTAGGTGTCCTTTCTTCCACTAGGTCCCCTTATCTAGGTCTCCTTGTCCTTCACCTTCTCTGTCTCACTAGGTGCCTGTCCTTCTCAGGTCTTCACTAGGTGCCTATCTTCTCTAGGTCATTACTAGGTGTCCTCACCTTCTCTAGTCATCACTAAGTGCCCTTACCTTTCAGGCTCATCACTAGGTTGCCCCTCTAGGTCCATACTAGGTGCCTACCTTCCTCCAGGCCACACTAAGTGCCCTCACCTTCCCAGGTCCTCCTAGGTGCCCTCATCTCCTCAGTCCCTACTAGGTTCCCTCACCTTCTCAGGTCCTACTAGGTGCCCTCACTCTCTAGGTCCTTACTAGGGGCCCTCACCTTCTCAGGTACTTACTAGGTACCCTCATCTTCCTAGGTCCTACTAGGTGCCCTCACCTCTCTAGGCCTCTACTAGGTGCCTTCATCTTCCCCAGGTCATACTAGGCACCCTCACCTTCCAGTCCCTACTAGGTGCCCACTTCCTTCTCCAGTGCCCTCATTTCCATTACTAGGTGCCCCCACCATGTCACATCACTAGGTGCCCCATCTACCAACCCAAGGTGCCCTATATCTATAGGTGCCACATCTGCCCAGGTGCATACTAGGTGCCTCACCTTACCAGACCATCACTAGGGCCCTCACCTTCCTGTCATCTACTAGGTGCCCTCTCTCCTAGGTCTCACTAGGTGCCCTCACCTCCAGGTCCACTAGGTGCCCTCACATCCTATGTCCTTACTAGGTGCCCTCACCATCTCAAGGTCCTTCACTTAGGTGCCCTCCCTCGGCCCAGGGCCTTACTAGGTGCCCTTACCAGACCCAATGCCTTTTAGTGCCTATCTTTAGTCACCAGGTGTCCTGTCTACTCCCGCTTCACAGGTGGGTCCCTGGGTCATTCCCCGGTTTTACTGAAGTTCCTGACCACGTCTTACTACCTTTGTCCTTTCACCGGTCTTACATAGGTCCACTTCTCTAGGCTCACTGGTTGCCCTTCCTGCAGCATTAAGGGACCCCCAAGGCCTTAAGTAGACTTACTCCTCCCAGACGCACTGTCTTTCTAGGTCCTTCCTAGGTGCTAACCCCTCCGGGGTTTAAAATCCAACAAAGTCTTACTATTCTATATCTTACTTATCTCACCTCCCAGGTCCTTACTAGGTACCCTCTCTACCCAGGTCCTTACTAGGTTCCCTCATCAGGACCCTTCTAATAGTGCCTTCATCCAATCCAGGTTCTTACTAGGTGCCCTCCCTCCCATCTCTCCTGTGTCCCAACTTTCTGGGCCCTATGCATTAGGTCCTTCTAGGTAGTCCTTCACCATACCAGTCCTTATAGGTGCCTCACCAGCCCAGGCCTTACTAGGTGCCCCATCAGACCCAGGTGCTTAATAGTGCCCTCACCAGACCCAGGTTCTTACTAGGTGCCCTCACCTTCCCCATGTCCTTCAGTGACCTTGCTTCCCAAGCTTTCTGGCTCACTATAACCAGGTCCTTACTAGGTCCCTCACCAGACCCAGTCCTTAGTAGGTGCCCTCACCTTGCCAGGTCCTTATAGGTGCCCTCATCAGACCCATGGCTTACTAGGTGCCCTCACCAGACCCAAGTTCCTTATTAGGTGCCCTCGCCTTCCCAGGTTTCTATCCCCTTTCAATCTAAGGTCCCAATCACAACCATTCTTATTCTTTGCAAAGGTTAATAATGTAGATGTTTCTTACTAATGTGATTGCTTACACAAAAAGGGCCACTATCCGTGTGCCAAATTTGGACAGACTTAAACCTTAATACTTAAGACGCCTTAAGTGCCTCATCCAGGTGAAGAGTGTCATAGAATGTCAATAATTCCTCACCTAATCATTAATTATAGGTAGTCCTCATTTTGTGTCAACATGACCATCTATGCAAGTTTATCAGTACCAGTAGACCCCCAGTCTTAGATTTACCTCCCAATATGCCACCAAATTAATGTAAGTGTCTTATATGTAGGTACGTTCTATTAAAATCAAATGTATTTTGGGTTCAATGGTATTCTAATTCCAATATTTTGATGGGTACAAAGAAGCCCCTACTCACCTGAGACATATTTGGAATGAAATAATACTAAAGGGTCTACTTAATGACATTAAGAGTGGTAATTACAATGTGGACAATATTTTACTTTTAAATTACATAGAGGTAGTATGTATGATACAAACATACATTTTTAAGTTTTCAGTACAGTGGACCCCCGGTTTACGATCACCTCCCAATGCGACCAATTATGTAAGTGTATTTATGTAGGTGCGTTTGTACGTGTATGTTTGGGGTCTGAAATGGACTAATCTAATTCACAATATTCCTTATGGGAACAAATTCGTTCAGTACTGGCACCTGAACATACTTCTGGAATGAAATAATATCGTAAACCGGGGGTCTACTGTAATGACTTAATAGTTAAGGGATAATAAAATGTTTGGGAGAGTTGTTTTAAACTTGGTTAGAGATTAGCATAGTGTGGGTATGCTTGTTACTGAGAGATGCGATGATGTTTAAGTACGTATAGTCTTAAATTGATTTGTGGGCAGGGGACCTCTTGCTATTTTGGGCAGAGAATTCCAGATCTTTTGGCTCTTTATGTGTGTTGCATTTTGCATAGTGTGCCCTCATCTTCTCTAGGTCATCACTATGTGCCTTCACCTTCCCCAGGTTATCACTAGGTGCCCTTACCTTTTCCAGGCTCTTACTGGGTGCCCTTATCTTTTCCAGGCCCTTACTGGGTGCCCTCACCTCTTGGTCATCACTAGGTGCCCTCACTTTCTCTGGGTTATCACTAGGTGCCCTCACCTTCTCTAGGTCATCACTAGGTGCCCTAACCTTCTCTTGGTCATCACTAGGTACCCTCACCTTCTCTAGGTCATTACTAGTTGCCCTCACTTCCTCTGGGTTATCACTATGTGCCCTTTCCTTCCCTAGGTCATTGCTAGGTGCTCTCACCTTCCCCAGGTCCTTACTAGGTGCCCTCACTTTTCATAGATCCTTACTAGGTACCTTCACCTTTCCCAGGTCCTCAGTTTTCCCTAGGTTCTCACTAGGTGTTCTCATCTTTCCTAGGTACCTACCTTAATAGGTGCCTCACCTTCTCTAGGTTCTCACTTGGTGCCTTTGCCTTCTTCAGGTCCTCACCTGGTGCCATCACATTTTCTGTTCCCTCACTAGGTGTCCTCACCGTGTTTGGGTCCTCAACTGGTGCCCTTGTCTTCCCCCAGGTCCTTGCATAGTGCCCTCATCTCTCCCACGTTCTTGCCTAGTGCCCTCTCTTTCCCCAGGTCCTTTCTCTAGGTTTTTCACCTTTCCCAAGTCCTTGTCATCTCCAAGGCCTCACCTTTCCCAATGTTGTGGGTTTGGGGTTTGAAATGTGGGTGTGTTTGGAGAAATACACAATATCTCTGCACATGTTTATTGGACAGAAAGGATGTGTTGTATGCCAGCATATCCTAAGTGTATCTTTTCAGCTTGTCGTCTGTATGTTGACTTGCCATGCCCCCATGGGCAAGCTGGGGTTTGAAACTAGAGGTCAGTGTCATTCACCTTTACATTCCTAAGCTGTGACACAGTAATGGCAAACATGCTACGTACATACCATTGGCACCAGGTCCTCATCTTTCCCAGGCCTTCACATTCCCCAGGTCCTCACGTTCCCCAGGTCCTCACGTTCCCCAGGTCCTCATGTTCCCCAGGTCCTCACCTTCCCCAGGTCCTCACCTTCCCCAGGTCCTCACCTTCCCCAGGTCCTCACCTTCCCCAGGTATACTCAACAAGCTTATCTCCCTGTAATTCATACACTCATTCTTGTACCCTTAATTACACCATGTATATATCCCTTGTCTTTCCTTTATCTTGTCCCAGATTTTTTCATTGACATTAACTTTTATCACATTATTATTATTCCTCTGCTGTAACATAATTTTTATCCTTCCCATTCAATTATTAATTTTGATTTACGTATATGTAAATAGTATTGTCAACCAATTCTCACTTGCGAGCTGTGACCAGGTCTTACCTGTCATTACCTTGTATTAGAAGCATAAACAGCTCCAGAACTCTGTGTTCACTTAAATACAGTAATGAAATACTGTGCATACTATGGGTTTCTAGCAAAATCTGTATCACTTGTTTGCTTTTTCTGTGAATGAAATCAGATATTAATATTCATATTTGTATCATTTATATTTCCCCCCCCTTTTTTTTTAAATAAAATTTATCATTAGGTTTTCCTGTGAGGTTGAACTAGTGTTATTTATTCCTAGATTGTTGTATTAGGTAACATTAGAATAGGTGAGTGAAAAGAATGTAGAAGGTTGGGCAAAAATAAAATTCTTGTTTGTCATTTGTTCTCATGGAAAAATGAAAATAAAAGAAGCATAGTAAAGTTTCTTAGAATGAAGTAATGCTTGGACTAGAGTTGTTGTTATGGATGGGCATGCCATGTTGTGCAAAAACAATATTGATAGGAGACTGTACTTACCATGCTGGTGGGTAGTGGAGATATGGTGTACAGTATTGAATGCATGTAAATTGGGGGGGGGTTACCAACTTTTTTGGCCAAGTAGGTCATATTAAAATTTAAAATTCGTGAAGGTGCCAGGCTTTAGAAACAAAGTGGGTTGCAAATGTACATGCTGCATTTATCATTCACTATCTCAAGTAAACATAGTGATAATCACAGCTTTAATACCTGTATAAATTTGAAAAAATGTAGAGGTGATCACTGCCAATTATAGTAACTTCATGGGTCCTCAGCTGTTCCCTTATTTCTCCCCAGAATTTCAAGAAAGGGAATTAAAGCTCTCAGTGACTGAGAGGCAACAAACTAAATGGAAGGACAGAATGCAAAGAATCTAGGACAATGACAAAAATACTAACTCTGAAATTTAATACACTACATGAAGCTGCGGCATGTTCAAATTTCTCTAAAGAGGATACTTTAGATAATCTAAAGTTTGTTTCAACATATCGAATAAGTGATGGGAATGTGTTTCTTTCTCTGGGTCATCCTACCTTGATGGAAAATGGCTGATGTGGTAAAAAAAATATTAATTGTATATATATGTACAATAATTGGGCAATGTGTGGTATGAATATTATGCAGAGAATTGGGAGCGTGGAGATAGAAGGTGTACGATTACCAAAAGTACTATTCAGAGGGCTGAGGATGGGATGTTGAGGTGGTTTGGGCATTTAGAGGGGACGAGGGTGTATAACTCTAGGGTTGAGGGAAGGAGGGGTAGGAGTCATTCTAGAAGAGGTTGGAGGGAGGGGTAAAGGAGGTTTTGAGGTTATTGGCTTCTGTAAATGCCTTGGATAGGAGTGAGTGGAGGGAGGCAAGTAGTTTTTATGACTTGACATGCTATTGGAGTGTGAGCAAGGTAACATTTATGAAGAGAGGAGAAACTTAGTGACATACTTGTTTACCGACCACTTGGATTTACAACCAGCTCTCCAACCAGTATGCAAACCTAAATAATGCATATTAGAGTTGAGTTCCTCTATTCTGTTTATTACATTATACAGGAAACTACTATATAAACATTTAAAAATATACCAGAAATGTTATAAATGGTGCACACATGATATTAAAAAAATACCTAAAGATGGTTGACACAGATCCACTACCAGTATAGTGTGCTCCTTGCTTAATGACCAATTTGCTTACCGACGTACTCTTAGGAATGGAACCCTGTTCTTAAGTGAGGAGAGGCTGTACAGTACCTGCACTCTTAAAGAAGGGTGAGGATGTTGCAGCTCATAGGGCCATTTGAACTGACATGTCTGCATGCTTGAATGAATGAGTGATGGTTAAAGTGTTTCTTCTTTTTTAGGTCACCCTACTTACGTGGCAAATAGACAGTGCGTTAAAAAATGTACATTAATTCTAAAGGGAGCACACACACACAATAAGGAATGCTGCATTAATGTTATGATATACTGTATAGCTATTGACTCTAAGGAAGATGCACTATTATGTAGTTTACCCAAAATGCTGTGCATCCTATGGGATGCATATGTTGTATAACAATTTGAAATCAAAACTTTGAATTTATATGTCCATGATAATTACTCAAATTTTTATACTTTTCTAATTTGGTGATTCTTCTATGGTTCCAAAGATCTTCTCTATATGCTAATGCAGTATGTACAGTTGCTATGAAATTAGCTCATGTTTTCTTAAACTTATTTCCTTGCTCAATTTCAGATTATTCGTCTTTAATGATGACTTTTCTACATATGTTGTGGCCTGGCTAAGGATGTTTTCCTTGCGTATAGTAACAGTTGACCACTATCAGGGAGCACCTGTAAATGGTTTGGATCCCCAATATTCAACTTTTCGGGGAGCTCCAGTAAAACGTGTTCCTGTGTTACGTATCTTTGGTGCCACACCTAAAGGTATGTCTTCCTTCTTGAAAATATTTGGTAAAAATGTTACATAATAATTCAATTGCAAAGGTAAAACCAATTACAAACCTGTTGTATGATTTCACATAATTATTTTTGTTTTACGGTTCAGGCACTTACAAAATGTTGCAGCTAATTTCTCCACCACACAGGACAAAAGGCCTGTCTTCACATCCATGGTGTGTTTCCATACATTCTGGTCCCATGTGATGGATCCGAGCCTCTCACCCGTCTCCCTTATACTTTGGCTGCTGGTATTGACAGGGCGCTTAATATTGCCCTGGGTCATGCCTCGTCCAACACACAACATGTATATAAAATCACACCAGTGTCTGGAATGTAAGTACTGTATAGTAGTTCACAGCTAACCCTAAATGTGTTTCACTCTGCCCTGGACCATTATCAAGTTATGATTAGGAGAAAAGGGAAGAAATTCAGGAGAGACAGCAAGATCAGGAGAATTGAGGAGAGTCAAGGTCAGGTCAAGTAATGTAATGTGTTTCGAAGACTAGAGCATTTAGCACTGTACTGGAAAAGGCAAACATCAACAGAAGCAAAACTGGGAATTCCTTCTGGCTTTCTTTCTTTTCCCCCCCCTCCCCTCACTTACTACTTGAAAATAGTCGATGGCAGACCAAAACGTTGTTAAGAGCCTCCTTTCCAAATTCTGGACTCATAGTGAATTGTTCTGGTTATTCAAATTCAAATTTTTATTTCTTCTTATGCTGTACAAAGATAATGTATTTACATGTAATAAAATAGGCACAAAAGAAAGCCACTAGTATTCACTACATTTTAGGCAAAGTAATCCTCTGTAAGTAGAGTAGTAATGCTCTTTCTTTACTGACAGCAAGTCAAAATTCTAAGGATAGTCTCTTTGTTTTGTGAAGCATTTAGGTAAAATAAAACTAATACAGTGGACCCCCGAGTTTCGTGATTAATCCGTTCCAGAGAGCCTGCCGAAAGTCAAAATTCACGAAACTTGAAACCATTTTCCCCATAAGAAATAATGGAAATAAAATTAATCCATTCCAGACACCCAAAAATATTAAAATAAATTTTTTTTTTTAAATTTAAAGATTTACATACTGAAAACAATCAGAAATCAAGTACATGCATTTAAAAAAATAATAACATTACACTTACCTTTACTGAAGACTTCTGGGTGGATGGAAGACGGGAGGAGGGGATAGGAGGAAGGTGTACACTATTGTTTGGAAGGAGAATCTCTTTCCATTAGGACTTCAGGTATGAAGTCCTTATCTGGGGTTACTTCCCTTCTTTGTTTTTTAAAGACACTGGCACTGGGAACAACTTGAGAGCCATTGGACCCCTGTCCCATAAAATTAAACACTTGTTGGAGTTTGAATTCTCCAGTGTCTACGCACTCCTTAAACTGCTGTACAAACTTCTCAGCTGCAATTTTGTCAGAACTGGCAGCCTCACCATGCCTTATCACACTGTGAATGCCACTACACTTCTTAAATCTCTCAAACCAACCTTTGCTGGCCTTAAAATCACAAGCATCACCACTTGTTGCAGGCAATTTCTTCACGAGATCGTCATGCAACTGCCTTGCCTTTTCACATATTATCGACTGTGTAACACTATCTTCTGCTAACTGTTTTTCGATAATCCACACCAACAATAACCTCTCCACTTCTTCGAGGATTTTTGATTTCCTTTTTGTCAGCATATCCACCCCTTTTGCAACAACAGCACACTTTATTTCCTTTCCTTTCACCATGATCGAAGTGATGGTTGAATGGGGTTTGCCATACATCCTGGCAAGCTCTGTAACACGCACTCCACTCTCATATTTTTAAATGATTTCCTTCTTGAATTCAATCGTGTTCTTCACTTTCTTTACCAAAGGGCTTGCACTAGCTTTTCTTGGGCCCATGGTGACTTATTTAGCAGTTGCAATCACAAAAAAACAATGGATTATTACATACGAACCCGCGGGGTGATGGTCACGTGTTGGTAAACAATGGCACACTGAGCGTGAATGGCGTGGGAGACTGGCTTTGTGTGCGTGGTGATGAGAGGACGGATACCGGACGGTTGCCAAATCACAAGTCTAATCACGAAACTCAAGGCCAAATTTTGCCAAAAATCTTGCTGAAAGTTGAATTTCACAAAAGTCGATGCTGCCGAAACTCGAGGGTCCACTGTACTTACAAACTATTTAACTGTAGGACAGGTGCAGTATGTATTTGAATTAGGATTCAACATGTAATTTATATTTTATGAGATGGTCTGCATGAACAGTTCCTGTACATGATAAAATGGCTAGTTTATGTATGGTATGTGTGGGAACAGTTTGGTTTCAGTAGTTTCAGTAGCTGGTGATAGTACACATGTGGCTTTCTTTATAGCATAGGTTGGCCATCACTAATATGGCAATCAATAATCCGGCACTAATTTTGGCTAGCATAATTTCAAATTTCCAGGGTTGAAACACAAACCTACCACTACTGTTTGGTGGTGGTGCTTGCTGCATAAGTCATTCCATTTTTTTTTCTCCATTTATTGTTATAACCTGCTTACTTTCATTCTCGTTTTTTTTGGTCTCATTTGATAGAATGGGAGATATACAGTGGACCCTTGGTTATCAGCTGTTCCGCTTATCGGCTGGTTTTTTGGCTTCCGGTTATTGGCCGTTATTTCACTTATTGGCTGTATGGTATGCGTCGACCCGCCACTGCCGGCCTCTCATGCGTCAGTCTGGCTCTGTCTCTGGGCAAGTGAGGAAGCTTCTGCTCATTCATCCAAACATTTCACTGTAATTCATTCTTTTTTGTGGTTATTGATTAAGTGCAACTGTGAGATAAGTAACCATGGCCCCAAAGAAAGTTCCTAGTAAAGTTCCTTTGGTAAAAAAAGTGAGAAACATGATGGAATTTGACAAACAAGTTTTTGAAAAGTTTGAGAGTGGTTTTTGAGTGCTAGAACTTGCCAGGATGTATTGGAAAAACAAATCAACAATCACTTCTATCCTGGCAAAGAAAGAACAAATCAAGGAAGCTGATGTGGCAAAAGGAGTAAATGTGCTAACCAAACAAATGTCACCGATAATGGAAGATATGGAGAAGTCGTTGGTTTTGTGGATCACCGAAAAACAATTAGTGGGAGTTAGTGTTGTGGAGTCGATGGTTTGTGAGAAGGCAAGGCAGTTGCATGTGGATCTTGTAAAGAAAATGCCTAGAACAAGTGCTGCTTTTAGTGAATTTAGGGCCGGCAAAGGCTGGTTTGAGAGATTTAAGAAGCATAGTGGCATACACAGTGTGGTAAGGCATGGGGAGGTTGCAGGTTCTGACAAATGTGTGGCTGAAAAATTTGTGCAGGAATTCAAGGGGTATGTAGAGGCTGAAGGATTCCTCCCCCAACAAGTGTTTAGTTGTGATGAAACAGGCCTCTTTTGGAAGAAAATGCCAAAGAGGACCTACATTACACAGGAGGAAAAAGCACTGCCAGGACACAAGCCTATGAAAGACAGGCTTTCTCTCTTGTTCTGTGGTAATGCTAGTGGGGATTTCAAAGTGAAACCTTTACTGGTGTATCACTCTGAAAATTCCAGTGTGTTCAAGGAAAATAGTGTCGTCAAGAATAGATTGTGTGTGATGTGGAAAGCTAATAATAAGGCATGGGTCACAAGGCACATTTTCAAAGAGTGGGTCCATGATGTGTTTGGCCCCAGTGTGAAAAAATACGTCCTGGAAAAGAAATTGCCATTCAGGTGCCTCCTGATACTGGACAATGCTCCTACTCATCCTCCAGACTTGGAAGGCCAATTGTTTAGGGACTTAAGTTTTATAACAGTGAAGTTTTTGCCTCCTAACACCACTCCTCTCATCCAGCCCATGGAACAGCAGATTGTTTCTAACTTCAAAAAACTCAAACACAAAAGCTGTATTTCAAAGGTGCTTTGAAGTGACCTCAGACACTGACTTGACCCTAAGTGAGTTCTGGAGGAATCACTTCAATATCCTCCATTGCATAAGCCTTATAGGTAAGGCTTGGGAGGGAGTGACTTCCAGGACTTTGAACTCTGCTTAGAGAAAATTATGGCCAGATTGTGTCCAAGAGAGGGATTTTCAAGGGTTTGAGGCTGATCCTGACGACCCTGTGCCTGTTGTGCAATCTATTGTGGCACCGGGGAAGTTCATGGGGTTGGATGTGAGTGGCGAGGATGTGGAAGAATTGATGGAGGACCACAGGGAAGAACTATCAACTGAAGAGCTGCAACATCTTCAACTGGAACAGCAACAGACTGCAGCTGAGGAAATTGCTTCAGAGGAGGAAGAGAGAGGGGAGAAGGTGCCTTCATTGATTAAGGACATGTGTGCAAAGTGGAATGAGTTGCAAAGTTTTGTTGAAAAGTATCACCCTGACCAAGCTGAAACAAACCATATCTGCAACATGTTCAGTGACAAAACTTTGCCCCACTTCAGGGAAATCTTAGAGACACCAGAAACAGATCTCTCTGGACAGATTTTTTATGCGACAGGGGTCCAGTGACTCTCAAGGTGGTCCTAGTGCCATTAAAAGACAAAGAAGGGAAGTAACCCCAGAGAGGGATTTGTTACCTGAAGTCATTATGGAGGGGGATTTCCCTTCCAAACAACAACCCCCAACTCCCTGTCTCCTCCTCCCTATCTTCCATAAGCCAAGAAGAGTCTTCAATAAAGGTATGTAATACTGATTTAATTGTTCATGTATTAATTTTATTAAGTCCTCATTGTTTTGTGTTTGTAAAGCTATAATTAATCTTTAAAAAAAATATTTTTTTGTGAATATTTTTGGGTGTCTGGAATGGATTATTTTTTATTTTTTTTAATTATTAACACATTGGCTGATTCCCACCAAGGCAGGGTGGCCTGAAAAAGAAAAACTGTCATCATCATTCACTCCATCACTGTCTTGCCAGAGGGGTGCTTTATATTACAGTTATAAAACTGCAACATTAACACCCCTCCTTCAGAGTGTAGACACTGTACTTCCCATCTCCAGGACTCAGGTCCAGTCTGCTGGTTTCCCTGAATCCCTTCATAAATGTTACTTTGCTCACACTCCAACAGCAAGTCAAGTTTTAAAAACCATTTGTCTCCATTCACTCCTATCAAATACCCTCACGCACGCTTGCTGGAAGTCCAAGTCCCTCGCACACAAAACCTCTTTTATCCCCTCCCTCCAACCCTTTCTAGGCCGACCTCTACCCCGCCTTCCCTCCACTACAGATTTATACACACTCAAAGTCATTCTGTTTTGTTCCATTCTCTCCACTTGTCCGAACCACCTCAGCAACCCCTCCTCACCCCTCTGGATAATAGTTTTGGTAATTCCACACCTCCTAATTTCCAAACTATGAATTCTCTGCATTATATTCACACCACACATTGCCCTCAGACATGACATCTCCACTGCCTCTAGCCTTCTCCTTGTTGCAACATTCATCACCCATGCTTCACACCCATACAAGAGTGTTGGTACAACCATACTCTCTTACATTCCCGTCTTTGCTTCCACGGACAAAATTCTTTGTCTCCACAGACTCCTAATTGCACCGCCCACTCTTTTCCCCTCATCAATTCTATGATTCACCTCATCTTTCATAGACCCATCCACTCCCAAATATCTACATACATTCACCTCCTCCATACTCTCTCCCTCCAATCTGATATCCAATCTTTTGTCACCTAATCTTTTTGTTATCCTCATAACCTTACTCTTTCCTGTATTCACTTTTAATTTTCTTCTTTTACATACCCTACCAAATTCATCCACCAACCTCTGCAACTTCTCTTCAGAATCTCCCAAGAGCACAGTGTCATCAGCAAAGAGCAACTGTGACAACTCCCATTTTGTGTTTGATTCTTTATCTTTTAACTCCACACCTCTTGCCAAGACCCTCGCATTCACTTCTCTTACAACCCCATCTATAAATATGTTGAACAACCACGGTGACATCACACATCCTTGTTTAAGGCCTACTTTTACTGGGAAATGATCTCCCTCTCTCCTACATACTCTAACCTGAGCCTCACTATCCTCGTAAAAACTCTTCACTGTTTTCAGTAATCTACCTCCTATATCATACACCTGCAATATCTGCCACATTGCCCCCTATCCACCCTGTCATATGCCTTTTCCAAATCCATAAATGCCACAAAAACCTCTTTACCCTTTACACACCCCTACCTTTCCTAAATCCTCGTTCATCTGCTATCCTTCTCTCCATCTTACTCTTAATTCTTCCAATAATACCTCTACCATACACTTTACCAAGTATACTCAACAGACTTTTTTTATTTTTTCTCTCTCTCGGCAAACCGGCCGTATCCCACCAAGGCAGGGTGGCCCAAAAAGAAAAACGAAAGTTTCTCTTTTTAAATTTAGTAATCTCATCAGACTTATTCCCCTATTATTTTTGCACTCTCTTTTATCCCCTTTGCCTTTATACAGAGGAACTATGCATGCTCTCTGCCAATCCCTAGGTACCTTACCCTCTTCCATACATTTATTAAATAATAGCACCAACCACTCCAAAACTATATCCCCACCTGCTTTCAACATTTCTATCTTTATCCCATCAATCCCAGCTGCCTTACCACCTTTCATTCTACCCACTGCCTCACGAACTTTTCCCAGACTCACAACTGGCTCTTCCTCACTCCTACAAGATGTTATTCCTCCTTGCCCTGTACACAAAATCACAGCTTCCCTATCTTCATCAACATTTAACAATTCCTCAAATTATTCCCTCCATCTTCCCGATACCTCTAACTCTCCATTTAATAACTCTCCTCCTATTTTTAACTCTCAAATCCATTTGTTCCCTAGGCTTCCTCAACTTATTAATCTCACTCCAAAACTTTTTCTTGTTTTCAACAAAATTTGTTGATAACATCTCACCCACTCTCATTTGCTCTCTTTTTACATTACTTCACAACTCTCTTAACCCCTCTTTTTCTCTCCATATACTCTTCCCTCCTTTACATTAATTCTTATGGGAATTATTATTTCGGTTTTCGGCCATTTCAGTTTTAGGCCAGCCTTCTGGAATGGATTACAGCCGATAACCGAGGGTCCACTGTATTACAGAAATAGATATGATTTTGATTGGTTTCATGATGAAAAGTACCTTGAAATTGAGCTAAAAGTAGTGAAACTGTTTGATTTTTGCTGATGTTTAAGAGTAAACAAATGACATCACCATCCAGCACGTCTCCAACTGGCCGGTCTAAAATGTAATCACAAATGGGTTGACATTATTTATACAATTATTACAATAATACAATAATCTACATAACAGTAAATCTTCTATTTTTTTGTGTGAACAAAAATTCAAAATGGAAAGCAAGAGTAATATAAGAGGGGCCTGGGGACGTGACTAATGAACAGAGAAAATGTTATTTTAGTGCCAGGAATGTCTGCATTATTCTGGACCCTATCTTGAAATTTGTGTGAAATTGGCCAAATTAACATTTTCTGACTTGGGTGGTTGAAATAGGTAATTGGGCAGTTTCTTGTACTCAGTCGACAGAATAGAAGGAATGAGTTTGGTAGACTGGAACAATGGAATGGGCCAAAAATAGGGCGTAAAGTGGGTGAAATCGCCGATGTGTAAATATCATCATTGGGTTAAGTGTATTCTAGCCTAACCACTCTGTGATCCAACAAAATCACTAATCTGATACCCCGCAGGTCCTGATGATGCCGGATTAATGATGGTCAGCTTGTATATGAGTAAAGGTATATTTGTTGTGCTTTAGTAAATTTATTATTGAGATTACTTCTGAGGTAGATGGTGGTAGAGGAACTTGGATAATTATATATCTGTAAGAAGGTCTCTGTCTTGGGCTTGGGAGGTTGAGATTTTTTTTGTGAGGTTTGAGCCTATCATTAAGAAGAAATATAGTTTGTTTTCCATTTCATTAATAAGGATGGGATGGGAAGTTTATTAGGTTTATAGAATTTAATTTCTTTTGCTCTAGGTAGAGGTACTTTATTAGAACTCAGTATATAGTATGAGGGAGTGTTTTCCAGGTATTTTTTATATCTTTGTTTTGATTTCTTTGTTAACATTGTTGTTTCGATTTCTATATTTGGTTAATGTTGTTGAGTATAATTTTTGTTTTCTTTGGATATTAGTCCCATTCTATTTTTTCTTTGTTTACAAATCTGAGGATTCTGTTAGTTATGAGCTACTTAGTCTCCTGGTTATATTTTTGTTATTTAGGGGGGCAATGCTTATTGGAGAGGCTTCGACTTTTTTTTTTATAGAAATATTTGGATACATGACTTAAGGTTTGATTGTTATTCTCTTCATTATTTTAATTTAATTGCCCTTATGTTATAGATGTGTACATGTTATGTACTTAACCACACATGTTGTTTCTGCATTCAGAGGTATTAAGTACTCAATAGTGATTTACTGGCTCTTCATATATCATATGCCTTATATGTACATGTACAGTACTTTTAACATTTACTCAAGTTAGTCTATCATGAAAATGCTAGCAATGTCTTGCTGAAATGTGTGTTTAATTTCAGACCATTTTATGGATACCATTCAAAGGAGCACCAGTTTCTCAAAATATTCTTCTACAATCCTTCTCTTGTTAAAAAGGCAGCAGAACTTCTTCAAGTAAGTTTGGTACTTAAACTTGAGTTAAATATTCTAAAATATTTCTTTCTGTGCCTTTTTGGTACAGCGAAGCCTCTGTATCTCTGACGTTGGTACTGTGCAGGAGGAATCTCCTGAAAAAAATGGCTATTTTTCTAGTTGCAAAAGAATCATTGTTTGCACTCCACTCTGCTGTGGGTAATGGCAGCAGCATCCACAGCTCTCCTCTACTCTTGTAACTATGTTATCACCTTGTGCATAGATATAACAAATAAAGTTGTGGTAGCAAAGTAAGAGGTGGTGGGTAGGGTATTGGTATTAAGATTTGAGCATATAGCTACAAGTTCACATAACATGTGCCTTATTTTTTCCCCACAGTTCTGAAAAACCCATGGTTTAAGTGGTAGGATGGTAGATCACAACTATCCAGGGCCTTAGATGTAAGGATTGTACGTAACTTTTTGTAATGTCAGAATGTGGTTTTATACTGTGGAAAAAAATAGGTTCCAGTACTGAACTTCATAGTTATAAATGAAATTCAGGAATGCTGCTCATTTATTTGTTGTGGAGCCCTTGCATACTGTTTAGTTATTAGACTTAAATTTATTCTAGTTTCATATATTATGTGATGCACTAGTAAACAAACGAGCATTATTGAAGTTTTGAATTCAATAAATGTTTTGAAATAGTCTGAACATTATTATTTATATTAAAACAGAACAAATGATTTCAGAATGGGGCCATTCACAACAAAGTATACCAGCCACACGAGTCACACGTGCCATATGTGTTGCAGTTTCTCATGGACCATAATCTACATGGAATGAATATGATACACCTTTCAACATGCAAGTTTAGGCAGATAGAGGGTAAGTATAATTTAGATATTTTGTTGGGGTATTAGTTTCTTATTTCTCCCTTACAAGCAGAAAATCACTGTAGTTATTTGTTGTTAATTGCAGTATATTGGGTCTTTAATAAATTGTCAGTGTATATCCACTATCATAACCAATTTCTAGTTCCTGTCTGTCACATTGTGAACATCTGAATTCCTTGTGCGTTTTATTTCAGTAGCCTGAATTTTAGACTTGTGCCTCCTTGAAGTACTGAAATATATACCTATACTGTATATACAGGTACAGTATTTCACTTCCAAGAGATGAAAGTTGGTAGTACAGATTACAGCATCTTTCTTTCTTTCTTTCAACACACCAGCCGTATCCCACCGAGGCGGGGTGGCCCAAAAGGAAAAACAAAAGTTTCTCCTTTTACATTTAGTAATATATACAGGAGAAGAGGTTACTAGCCCCTTGCTCCCTGCATTTTAGTCGCCTCTTACAACACGCATGGCTTACGGAGGAAGAATTCTGTTCCACTTCCCCATGGAAATAAGAGGAAATAAACAAGAATAAGAACTAGAAAGAAAATAGAAGAAAACCCAGAGGGATGTGTATATATGTGCTTGTACATGTATGTATAGTGTGACCTAAGTGTAAGTAGAAGTAGCAAGACATACCTGAAATCTTGCATGTTCATGAGACAGAAAAAAGGACACCAGCAATCCTACCATCATGTAAAACAATTACAGGCTTTCGTTTTACACTCACTTGGCAGGACGGTAGTACCTCCCTGGGCGGTTGCTGTCTACCAACCTACTACCTATAGATTACAGCATCTCTCTTCCTTTATTATACTTTAAAACATGATATTGTACCAACTTTGTTTACTTTTCCCTTTGCTTAACTCTTAATTGGATTTCCAGAGTAAATGACATTCAGATGCCATGGATATCCTTATTAATGCCAATGTATTGCACATGCAGAGGCTTTATCAAGTCAGTTTGACTTCATGAAGCCCTTTTGTGTCCTAAATATTGTCAGTAATAAAGGTATACATTGCATCAAAGTATTACTTTGCCTTGTTAGTATTTACATACAATTCCAGCTCTAATTTGATTTCTGTCAAAAGCTTTCCACCACAGATTTTTTAGGTCCTCACATTAAATATTGTGATTGAAAAAACTATTAGTGTAGAATTGGAACAAATTTAAGCAAATCTGATGATCTTCAAATTCACAGTCTCAAGTTATTGAGAAAAACAGTTCAAAACTAATAAATGTCACTGGACTTTGTTTAAAATTTTTGCTTGCAAATTTCTGATACAAGATGGAGATTCATTTGTTTTTACTTCTTTCCTTGAACCTTGTGTAGGGATTGATGATACAGAGGGTGTCTTTATACGTTCCCATGCTGGTGTATCAGAAAGTTTGGAGTCAGCCCCTACTCAGAGTTGTGGGAATGTAAGCAGCTCCCTGCATCCAAGTACCAAAATATGGACGAAAGAGAGCGTGCCACAGAGCCTGTGGTTGCCTGAAACTGTTTCCAGAATGACTACTTGTGAACTTGAGGTGGATGGCCTTTCTTTAGATATCCTTAACAGATTGCAAATTGGAAGTAAGTGTTTATGGTATTTTTAAGTTTTTGTTTGTGGCTTGTCATTTGTGTTTGTATTATACTACACACACAAAGTGTCCAATATACCTATGAATTAAATCTAATAAAGAATGATTGATGAAAGAAGGTATGGAGGAAGGAGAAGGAAGAGGAGGTAGAGGAGGTATGTCATAGGTTTGAGGCAGCATTTGCTATTACAATTATTTCAGAAAACAGTATTTTGTGTAGGAGTCTAGGGATATCTTCCATGATTGCCACAAAGGAATAGAATCATACCTAATTTTTTCATCTGTTACTTTTCACTCAGCTGGAGTAGCTACAAATCCTGGGCTGTCATACATATGGGAAGATGAGATAGAAAGACGGCAGGCTCGAGGGGGCTCAAGAGAAGACCTCCAGCCACCTGACTCTCCTCCAAGAACTAACGTCACCACCTCAAACTCGGAGCTGTTCTACAGATCTGTTCTAAAGGAGAAATTAACTGCTCTTGTAAGTTTATGAAACTTGTATTTCAATGAATCAAACTGAGTATTGGGTATTTTTATAGTTAACTTTGTTTTGAAATTAGTAACTTGTGCTGTTTTTTCACACATGCAAAGAGGAAATGTTCACCATCATTTATGCAATGGGTGTCGTGCCAGAAGGGCATGGTGCATCACTGTTCAAATGGCCCTCCAAACAATAACATCTTCACTTCTTCAGAGTGCAGGCATTGTACTTCCTACCTCCAGGACTGAAATCCAGCTTACCATTTTCCCTGAATCCCTTCATAACTGCTACCTTTCTCCCACTTCCAATAGTACAACAAATCCCTAAAACCATGTGTCTTTACTCAGCCAGATATAAGACACTTATATACAGCTTTCAGATGCTCAAGTCCTTACCACTTAGAATCTTTAGTCTCCCTCCAACCCTTCCTAGTATGACCCCAATGCCTCCAATCCACCTAGAATTTATACACTTTCTTGTCCATCCTTTTCTGCCTTCTTTCTTTCTTTCAACACACCGGCCGTATCCCACCGAGGTGGGGTGGCTCAAAAGGAAAAACGAAAGTTTCTCCTTTTACGTTTAGTAATATATACAGGAGAAGGGGTTACTAGCCCCTTGCTCCCGTCCTTTTCTGCCTTATCCTCTCTAAATGCCCTGGCCACCTCGGTAACCTCTTTCTGGCCTCTGAGTAATACCTTTAACCACCACACCATTTTTAATTTTTATGCTCAATTCTTTGCATAATACATAAATTACTCTCAAATATGTCATCTCCACTGCCTCCAGTCTCCTTCCTGCTTCAGTGTTTAAAAGTTCATGTCCCCCACCCATATAAAATGGTTGTTACTACTATACTCTGGGATTCCTCATTTTTGCCTCCGTAGATAAATTTCAGCAGGCATGTGTGAGCATGTTAGATAGTGAATGGTGATGAATGGTTTTGGGGACCTGACGAGCTGTTGGAATGTGAATAGGGTAAAATTTTGCGAAGGGATTCAGGAAAATTGGTTAGCTAGACTTGAGTCTTGGAGGTGGGAAGTACAATGCCTGCACTTTAAAGGAGGGTTTTGGGATATTGGCTGTATGGAGTGACAGCTAAACTGTCGTATCTGAGTGCCTCTGCAAAGACAGTAATTGTGTGAATGATGATGGTGTTGAATGATGGTGAAAGTGTTGAATGATGGTGAAAGTGTTGAATGATGGTGAGAGTGTTTCTTTCTTTTTTGGGTCACTCTGCCTCAGTGGGAGACAACCGTCATGTTAAAAAAAAATATGGTTTAATTGTTTTTCTATTTTTTTATTACTATTTTGATCTAAGGCTATGTACAATGAATACTTATAAAATTACAAATGTTTCAAAGTGTAATACTCCTCAAAACATGGAAATAAGACACATTGTTTGACTTACTGGATTATCCTGGGTTAAATATACTTAGTGTGCTTTATGGCTAAATTCCACTGTTAGAATCATGAATTTGTAATAAATTTGTAATGAATTATGGTAACCTAAAGCAGTAGGTGTCTGTGGACTAGGAGATTTAATAGCATCTACATAAGGAGATAGTGGAAGACGAGTAAGCAGCGAAGGATTGGAATGCTGCGAAGAAAGGCGTTGTGTAGATGGTTTAGAAAAGTGAGGAATTCATCTTCCTGGTAGTTGCACACCCTGTTTGCTTGTAGAGAAACTGGTGATGGAACAACAGCTCTTAATTTCAATGTTTACTTATGCTGGTTAGGCTTACTAGTACATCAGACAGTTATAACCTTGTGTAGTTAACCATGATACAATGTGTGGCCGTATATTTTTTTTTTCAAATGTACGAATAGACTGTAGAAGACCCCAAAAAGTTGTGATAAGGTCAAAAATAATGGTAGGTAGCATATTTCTCAGAAACTAGAGAAAGTGTAGAATTATTCAGTGAGACTAGTTCCAGAGTTAACCCCCTTGACTGTCGCAACCCCAAATCCTGAGGTGGCTCCTGGTGTCGCAAAATTTCCGAAAAAAAAATTATTTTTTTATGAAATGATAGGGAATCTTTTTCCAATTGTAATGACACCAAAAGAATGAAATTTGATGGAAAACTGATGGAATTACGCTCTAGCAAAGTTAGCGACCTCAGTGATATTTAGGAATTGGCGATTTCACCCACTTCGAGCCCTATTTTCGGCTAGTTCCATTGTTCCAGTCGACCAAACTCATAGCTATTTCTTTAGAACTCCGTTTTTTCTATCGATTGAGTACAAGAAGCTGCCCATTTACTGATTTCAACTACCCAGTAATGTGGTCAGAAATTTGCAATTTGGCCAATTTCACGAAAATTGAAAAATATGACAATTTCAAAATAGGGTCCAGAATGAACAACACAGACAATCCTGGCTCTAAAATAACATTTTCTTTGTTCATCAGTCACGTCTCCAGGCCCCTCTGATATTACTCTTGCTTTCTATTTTGAATTTTTATTCAAACAAAAAATAGAAGATTTACTGTTATGCAGACTACTGCAATATTGTAATAATTGTATAAATAATATCAACCCATTCATGACTGCACATCATTTGTTTACTTTTGAACATCGGCAAAAATCAAACATTTCCCCTACTTTGAGCTCCATTTCAAGGTTCCTTTCGTAGTGAAACCAATCAAAATCACCTCTATGTCTATAATATGTTTTCCATTCTATCAAATGAGACCAAGAAAACGAGAATACAACCATAAGTCCTATACGAAAATAGACCACCAATTTGGCATTTTAATTAAAAAAAAACGGTTGGAGTTTTTTTTTTCTCATTATGCACTTTGTGCTGCAGGATTTTTTTAATATGGTGCACACTGACCACACAGCCCCATTCTCTCACATGTGGGCCTACCAGCTTTCTCCTGCTTGATTTGAAGTTTCTAGAATTTATGAGTACAGTGGTCCCTCGTTTTTCGTAGTTCTCGGGAATCATAGATTTCGGAAATCATAGGGATATTTTCGTATAAACATGGGCTTGCTAATCATAGGCTGACTCGCGAATAGTAGTTCGTCCGGGACGCGTACGCACGGTGTGAGCCGGGGCGGCCTCCCTACCCAGCCAGTCTGGCATTGTTTACCAGTGAGCGAAGGTCCCCTCACGTGCTCCTACGAAATATTTCATAATATTCCACTCATTTTAGTGCTTGCAAGTACTAAATAAGCTACCATGGAGAAAATTGTGGCCAGATTGTGTCGACGAGGGATTTTGAAGGGTTTGGGACTGACCCTGATAAGCCTATGTCTGTTGTTAAATCAATTGTGGCACTGGGGAGTTCCATGGGGTTGGATGTGAGTTTGGAGGATGTGGAAGAGTTGGTGGAAGACCACAACGAAGAGCTCACCACTGAGGAGCTGCAAGAGCTTCAGCAGGAACAGCAACAGATCGCAGCTCAGAATCTTGCTGCAGAGGAGGAGGAAGAGAGATGGAAGAAGGTGCCTTCTTCAGAAATTAAAAAGATTTTTGCTATGTGGGGTAAGATGGAAAACTTTATGGAGAAACATCACACTGACAAGGTTGCTGCAAGCCATGTTGGCAACATGTACAGTGACAAAGTCTTGGGCCATTTTAGGGAAGTGTTAAAGAGACGCCAGAAACAGAGCTCTATCCACAGTTATTTTGCGAGACAGGACTATAGTGACTCAAGGTGGTCCTAGTGGCTTTAAGAAACAGAGAAGAGAAGCAACCCCAGAAAAGCAATTGGTACCTGAGGTGTTGATGGAAGGGGATTCCCCTTCCAAACTGTAAACAATCCAATCTCTCTCCTCCTCCAGTCTCCCATACACTAAGAAGAATCTCCAATAAAGGTAAGTGTTATGCTGTTAATGTTTCATTCATCATTTCCCATTGTATTGTTTATGTACTGTATCTATATTTCATGTAAAAAAATTTTTTGTTTTAATACTTCTGGGTGTCAGGAACAGATTAATTGTATTTACATTATTTCTTATGGGGAAAATTGATTTGAAAATCGTAGATTTCGATAATAGTAGCAACTCCAGGAACGGATTAACTACGAAAAACGAGGGACCACTGTATATATACTACGTCACAAACGGTGGCTCGTAAAACGTATATATACAACCGAAACAGTCAAAGGGTTAAGGGGTATAAGCTATAAGGAAAGGCTAAAGAATGGAATCTAATCACTCTTGAGACAGAAGCACCAGGAGAGCCTTGATAAAAACATGCAAAATTCTCAGAAGAATTTATAGGGCAGATAGGGACAGGCTATTTGCAATACAGGACACAGGCATTTGGGGGTACTGTTGGAAACTAAAGACACAGATGAGTGAGAGGGATCTCAAGAAGTATTTCTTCAGTCTCAGAGTGGAAGTGGAATGACCTCGATGAAGAACTGGAGGTAGACTCTATCCATAGTTTCAAGAATTGTTACAATAGGGCCCATGAGGCTAGGAGAGAGTGAATTTGATAAGTGGCAAGTTGAGAGGTAGGGTTAGAAGCTAAGATCTGACCCTTACAACCATATATAGGCAAGTATCAGGGCCATATGTCTGCTCAAGTATTTATAAATAACTAAGATAATCTCATGAATTCATTGTAATTAGAACATCATTCCTGTCTATTATTGTACAAGTATTTTTTTTATGCAATGAGTTTTTCTTCATTGATACTGAATGCAAATGTGCTGGGGTTTAATTGCATGTGAACTTGATCTTAAAGGAAAAGAAGGCTCATGAGTGCAGCGAAGAACTACCAAGCAGCCAGTACAGGATATCAGTCACTCCCGATGATTCCACATTGTGCTCGGCTACAACAGTAAATGCTATTACTAAGGCAGATGTTTCCTCATATGGGGTTAGTCATTACTTACCTTTTTCATTATAGTATTAGTGATTTAAAAATTAGCATTTTTCAGCAAATATAAGAAGAAATATGGTTTATAATAAGCATTTTTAGGTATGTATTTTTTACAAGATTGTTAAATTTAAAGTTAGTTACAGTATTTTTAATGTAAAGCTAAGTCTTGGGAAGAATGACTCATTGTTATCTTTGAGTTTATTGTCTAGTCTTCATCCCCTCTTCGTTTTTTTACTGTTATACTGTGTGGAGCACTGTGATTCAATCCTGTATGAGGATTATTCCACTTTGTCAACATGAGGCTGAATATTACTCAGAATAAATATTTTTAAGTAATATGAATGTTTAAATAAACTGAATTGAATCACCTGTAATGAATTTGAATGTGTTAGAATCCTATTTATTTGAAATATATTAAAATAAATCATAGATATTTTTGTGATGTATTCTCAATTTCTTCGTATTTATTCATTGGGTGATATGTCTCGGTTCCTCTTTTATAAATAATAATAATATCAAATTAAGTTCTCTTTTATTAACAATTGTAAGATTTAATATTTTTTACTAAATGCTAATTTTCCTATTCTGTTTGATTTATTGGTCCCTCTACTTTTTTGACTTCCTTTTATTTGTCAGTACAGTAGTGTACTTTCCTTAGGATGTCAGAGACAGACAAATTATGTCTTTAAACTGCATTTCACTCATTGTGAACTTCTTCATGTTAAACATTTTATAACATGAAGAAGCTTGGTCTGTGTGTCTTCAGTTTACTAATTGTTGGTTTACTCTCTCTCTCTCCTGTACTTTCCTTACTAATGCATGCTAAAGTACATACCTAGTTGCATCTGTAAGGGTTGAGCTCATATTGACTGGCTCCTCCAGGGCCTAATCATTTCTGAACCTGTGTATTGTGTTTGAAGTTGCACTCCTCTTGTATTGCTGCATAATCTGAAGTGCTGGAAAGTTTGCAGATGGGTAATACCAATTGTATTAATCTACTTTCAGAATGAAGGAGCTGGTATACCACGACAGGAAACAACAGATGAAACTTTAGAAGAATCTTGTGTGGATGAAGAGCTCATATTAAGTCTGACACAACAAGCACCTTCTCAGTGGAGTAAGTCAATAGGAGGATTTTATAACTCAAATATTCTTAATTTTCTGGAAAGGAAGGCAAATTACTAATGTAGTGGAAACTACTTAGCTACCTGTTGTAGAAAGGGCTAATAATGCTATATATTACTAGCTAAGGAGGGGTTCAAGTGATTTGGACATTTAGAGAGGATAGAGCAAAATAGGATGACTAGGAGAGTGTGTAAGTTTGGAGTGGAGTGAAGGAGGGATAGAGGTCATCCCAGGAAAGGTTGGAGGGAAGAGGGAGTCATACTAGGAAAGGTTGGTGGGAAGGGTGTCATCCCAGGAAAGGTTGAAAGGAGGGACTAAGGGAGTTTTGAGGAGGGTGTGAGTGCATTAAATAATAGTGAGTTGAGGCAAGTGGTTTTTATGATGTGCGAGCATGGTAACGTTTATGAAATGATTCAGGGAAACTGGTTAGCTAAAATTGAATCCTGGATATGGGAAGTACAGTGCCTACACTCTGAAGATGGGTGGGATATCTGAAGTGTGATGCGAGTACGCTTCCAGCAAGACTGATTGAATCTCTTCTTTGCTGGCTGACTGTGAAGGCTTACTCAGCCCTGTAATAACTTCAGACAGTATTACCAAGGCTGGCTCCTCCTAAGGAAAATCAATGAATAGAAAAAGAAATAATAACAGACAAACATAAACACTTTATTATATAGAAAATATAAAATATAAAACACTTAAATATGAAATATTAATCCTACATTAAAGAAAATGAAAAATGAAAAATATAAATGATAACTGAATTCAACGCTAATATATATAGGGGTGTCTGGTGTTGGTGACACTGTGTTGTTGAAATCGTAGCCGTTGCTGATGATGGGGGGGGGGGGGGGTTGCAGGTGTTGGTTACGACCCACTGGCTAGTTCTTCACAGTATAGCCTTGAGTATTATATCCCGTGGGCAGGAAAGCAGGTTCTTTACCGCTGCCAATGATGAGGGGTTACCGTCCTGCATTTCATACAGGTGCACAGGTAATTAAATCCAAAAAGGGGAAGTCTCAGGACGTTAGTCCATCTCCACCATTTTTCTCGTTGATCGCCCGGTGACCCTCTCTGTCATCCAAGCTGAAAAGATAGACAGGTTACCCACTGCTTTAAAAAATCAACTCTCCATGATAAGTACAAACCTAAAAGATGTGGTGATTATTACAAACAGTCAACATAGAGCAAGGCTGAAAAGACTTAAGTTTATTATTGGTCAAAAGTGAAGCTTTCAATCCATAAATCCACTAGAATTTCAAGGCAGGCATGTACTTACAGTAGTGCGGGGAGCGTGAGTCTAGTGATTACTGTTTGAACCGGGCCCCCAAGTCACCTTTCGGGGGGGGGGGGGGGGGAGGAGGGGAAGGGATAGCGGACTAACTGACCCACCTTAACAAGAGCCGGCAGTCAAACTATCACTTTCGGGGGTGGGGGAAAAGGGGGGGGGGAAAAGGGGGAGTTTGACTTACCCACCTTAACAAGAGCCGGCAATGAAAAATTTTACTATATACCCCTCGCTCCCCTACAATTGAACTTTTCCCTCACCCCCCCCTTCCAAGACTTATAGTAAAGGGGAGAAAGAAGAAAGGCGAGGAAAAAAGTTCTAACATGTGGAAGTCACGAAGGCAACAATCTTCTATGATTTCAGATTAACCAGCCCGAGAAATAATTGGATGAACCTTGATATCCCAAAATATGGAACTTAAAAGCGGGGGCCCAAGTCCCCCAAAGGGCGATTTGGTTCCCTTAAAAGTTTCTAGGTATATCAAAGGTTGTGGTCTGTTTCTAAAAAGAATTTTTTCCCCGCAAATAAAATTTAAGTTTGGAGATACCCCAACAGGGCTAAACATTCCTTTTCTATTTTGGGGGTATCTTGTTTTTGCGGGGGGAGTTTCCCGGTTAGGAAGCTACGGGGAAAAGGTACCTCATGTATTGAGTAAACCGCACCCAAGCAGTATTGGAGGCATCAGTTCTTAAGCAAAAGTTTTTTATCTGGAAACTTAATATGGGCTTTTGAAAAGTACTTTTAACTCATTAAACTTTTCCCGACACGCAGAAAGTTCAAGGGTTCCTTCACCGATTTTTTAAAGGGAAATCGGATAAGATGCCCGTAAAATCAGTAAGGTTGGGTTTTAAAACCCTGCATAAAATTTACGAACCCAAAAAAGAGCATGAGCTTCTTGGGTTTTTGGGGGAATTTAAAATTTTTAAAAAAGGTTTGATCTTACTGGGGAGAGGCTGCAGAATTATTTGAAAGATCAGTCCAAGATATCTAACTTTTATACCCAAGAAATACAGTTTTCTTCGGCTTGGCGTGAGGCCTGTGAGCGAACCCAGCAAAAAATGAGTTATGTTTGGATAGTCGCCCCCCGTGGATGCATTAGTAAAGTTATCAAAAAAAACTGAAACATTTGGCAATTACCAGACCTTTTCATCAGTCTCACGTTGGTAGCACGGCAGTTACAAACCGAAAGGGCTGTTCTATTTGCATCAGTCCTGGTTTTGTAGGAAAAGTGGTGTCTGCTTAGAAAAGGATTAACATTATTGAATATGCCTGTGCAATACAATCTCTGAAGGGGAAAGATCCAAAATTTTTGGTTCAAAGGGGAAGTTTCCCTTTTAAAAGAACTTGAGAATGAATCTCCTCAACCCATTACAATTGGATAAAGGGTTGGTGAAAAGGTTACTCCCAAAGTTGGTATGATGTTCATTGTATGGAAATTTTGTCCCCCTAGCAAAAATTTTTAGGGAGGCCCCCCTGGAGAAGAGGAAAAAAGGGGCACC
>NC_069400.1:5213679-5237287 GCF_026875155.1 Cherax quadricarinatus | reverse complement strand
GAAAAAAAAATTAGGAAAAATTGAATTTAAAATGAGGAAAATTGACTCCGCAAACTAGCAAACTAGTTTGCGAGAAAGGTCATGGAATGGAATTAAATCGCAAGTAGAGGTTCCACTGTAGTGGTAAAAAGCAACCTTTAAATAGATTGACACTATGATATGAAATTAATCTGAGAGTAGGATTTGCCTTATAACATAAAGTTTGAGCAATTGATATCACTAAAGAAATATTATTTGAGGCAGTTGATACTAGTTAGTGGAAGATGGAATAAGGAATTGCACTGTAGTGTAGTAGATGCTTACACTAGTTTGTTATTTGTAGTTTAGGAGCAAAGGGAAAATTAGGCAAGATTATAGAAGAATTATAACAGTGCTTAAGTAGGAATAAATGGTAATACAGATATTATTAAAGGGTATCTTATTAACAAGTAATAAATTGTGAAAGGGAAATCTGGGAAGATAACACAAATTGGGTCACACAAGGAACTGTGTGGGACACACAGGATAATGAGGTAGTAAATACTATCCAGGAGGTGATAGTACAGAGATTAGTTCAATAATGGCATAATAACATACACTAACATAGTACAATATTTGGTCACTAATATCAGTCAGACTCTGTAATGTTTGCATCATGAAGGAAGTTCGCTAGTTCATTTTCATTTGTAATATAGTACACACGGCCTACATTTGTTTTTCTTACTAGAATTTGTCCATCACGTACAAAGCACTGGTGAATTTTATCATTATTCTCATGTTTCAGTTTTCTCACTCTGTACAGGAGGTTTAGTCGTTTTCTTGTGAGACACTCATTTATGTATACATGTATATATTTTTTTGCTTTAATAGATGAACTTATTAGATTTTTTCTGTCTTGTGTGTGAAATCTGAGCATAACACTTTTTCTCCCTTGGTTCCCTAGCAACCGTGATTCTTTAATTTCCGACACTGGCACATTAACCTGTAGGTGGTCACGTATGATCTGGAGAGTTGTTTAAGACATAATGAAGAATACGAAAACTCAAATCATGTTTAAACAAAACATGTCCAAAGCTGCATACCTCTGCACACCTTCCCTGCCCCATCTTATGTATTTTATCTCTATATCAAATGAAATTAAAAGTGAACATAGGAAAGAGCAAAGTGATGAGGGTAACAAAAAATTTAGGTAAATAAAGACTGGATATCAGATTGGCAGGAGAGAGTATGGAAGACTGTGTTCAGATATTTGGGAGTTGGCAGAAGTGCCTACGAAAAATGAGGGGGAACCATGAGGAAAACAAGGTGTGCAGTGCATGGAGGCATCTGTGGAGACAAAGAACATTGTCCACAAAGCTAAGGGGAATGTATCATAGTGGCATCAACACTCTTACATGGATGTGAAGCACGGGTTTTGAACGCTGCAGCAAGGAGGAGGTTGGAGGCAGTGGAGATGTCGTGTCTGAGGACAGTGTGTTGTGTAAATATTATGCAGAGACTTTGTAGTTAGGGCTAAAAAGGGGACTGCTGAGGTAGTTTGGACATTTAAAGGGGCTGGAGCAAAATAGGATGACTTGGGGGGAAATGTAAATCTGCAGGGGTGGGAAGGAGGAGTGGGGGCCATCCCAGTTAAGGGTTTAGAAGTAGGTGCTCAAGGAGGTTTTGTATGTGAAGGCTTGGACATCCAACAGACGAGTGTGAGAAATGTTTGATAGGAATGAGTAGAGGCAAATGGTTATGATTTGATATTAGTGTGAGAGCAAGGCAAACATTTTTGAAGGGATTCAGGGAAACTGGTTAACCCTGACTTGAGTCTTAGAAGGGGGAAAGGCACAGTGCTTGCACTCTGAAGGACATTTTGGGGATATTGCAGTTGGGAGGGGCATCTGAGCTGCAGTGTTGGCACACTTCTAGAAAGATGGTGAGGGAGTAATGATGGTGAAAATGATTCTTCTTTTTCTGGTTACCCTACCTCCATGTGCCAAAAAAAAAAAGTCAACTCTATTCTTACCAAATTTTTTACAAACTCTCTTTTTATTCCCGTTACTCTATCAGATCTTCTTGCCCTATCTGGGTTTTTTTTCCACTTTTTTCATTCGTCCATCAATACACTTTATTTTCTCATCATTGTTACTGATTTCTGTGAAGGCATATCCATGCTTTGACCAGATTTTTGACCACTGTGTAAACAAAGGCTCTGATACTTGTTTGTTTTACAATTTAAGAGTAAAATCCATAAAGCTTCTGCGTCTCAGAAATCTTTTGAATTAATACTTCCATTACATATATTCAGGAACAACAGATGACTACTTTATTCTCTACACCACAAAAGGTAGAAATTGTCCTCCTCTCTTTAAGCAGGAAAGGTTGTGTATATCCACCCTAGTAGATATACACATGTATGCTATACATGTGTCAGAGACTTGTGGAATGCATCCTTGTTTTGTTTCTTCTTTATCGGGTCACCCTAGCTCAATGAGAGATGGCAGGTGTTAAAAATAAATAGGCCACACTACACATGCATGTACAAGCATACCAAACCATACCCCGGCCGGGATTGAACCCGCGGTCATAGAGTCTCAAAACTCCAGCCCGTCACGTTAGCCACTAGACCAGCTAGCCACAATAAGATTCGTCCAACTAGGTATATTTCTACACCATAGGAAGGTTAGCACAGGCACCATTGTGACCACAAATGCAAGTTTTTACAGACGAATCTCCAGCTAGCGTGGCCATGACGAACTCTAGCTCAAGTCCCTTCACTGCCGTCAACATGACTCACGAAATCGTAATGACACGATTGCAAACAAACCATACCCCGGCCGGGATTGAACCCGCGGTCATAGAGTCTCAAAACTCCAGCCCGTCGCGTTAGCCACTAGACCAGCTAGCCACAATAAGATTCGTCCAACTAGGTATATTTCTACACCATAGGAAGGTTAGAAACAGGCACCACTGTGACCACAAATGCAAGTTTTTACAGATGAATCTCCAGTGGTGCCTGTGCTAACCTTCCTATGGTGTAGAAATATACCTAGTTGGACGAATCTTATTGTGGCTAGCTGGTCTAGTGGCTAACGCGACGGGCTGGAGTTTTGAGACTCTATGACCGCGGGTTCAATCCCGGCCGGGGTATGGTTTGTTTGCAATCGTGTCATTATGATTTCGTGAGCCATGTACAAGCATATATATACACACCCCTCTGGCTTTTCTTCTATTTTCTTACTAGTTTTTGTTCTTGTTAATTTCCGCTTATCTCCCTGGGAAACTGAAACAATTCTTCCTCCGTAAGCTATGCATGTCATAAGAAGCGACTTAAAATGCCAGGAGCAAGGGGCTAGTAACCCTTTCTCCTGTATACATTACTAAATTTAAAAGGAGAAACTTTCGTTTTTCTTTTGGGGCCACACTGCCTCAGTGGGATATGACCGATATGTTGAAAGAAAGAAGGAATTTTTTTTTTTTTTTTTTTAGGAATTTAGCTATGCTTTATTTTTCAAAATAAGAAATATAGTTACCTGTGAAAAGGATCCTTTTCCTTGAGAAAAACTAAGGAACTGTTGTCGGAATTGAGTATTCATTAGCTGCTGACGTAAAGAGGAATCATTGGAATGCTGACTTGACTGCTGACTTGTTATCTATTACAAGAAAATAGAAACACTTTATTAACACTAAATAAAATAATCTGTCATGTTATCTATGAATACTAGATACTATAATTATCCATAATTTAAATTGTGAAGAATGAATTAGAGTACAGTGTACTAGAACTCATTCTTTAACAAATACAGTGGAACCTCGGTTTTCCTCATTAATTCGTTCCAGAAAGCCTGATGAAAACTGAATTTGACAAAAACTGAAGCAATATTCCCCACAAGAAATAATGTAAAGAGATGATTGTGGATGTTATGAATGAGAAAAAGCTGGATGTCCTGGCTTTAAGTGAAACAAAGCTGAAGGGGGTGGGAGAGTTTCAGTGGAGAGGAATAAATGGGATTAGGTCAGGGGTTTCAAATAGAGTTAGAGCTAAAGAAGGAGTAGCAATAATGTTGAAGGATAAGCTATGGCAGGAAAAGAGGGACTATAAATGTATTAATTCAAGGATTATGGGAGCAAATAAAGATTGGATGTGAAAAGTGGGTTATAATAAGCGTGTATGCACCTGGAGAAGAGAGAAGTGTAGAGGAGAGAGAGAGATTTTGGGAAATGTTGAGTGAATGCGTGGGGAGTTTTGAATCAAGTGTGAGAGTAATGGTGGTTGGGGATTTTAATGCTAAAGTGGGTAAAAATGTTATGGAGGGAGTAGTAGGTAAATTTGGGGTGCCAGGGGTAAATGTAAATGGGGAGCCTTTAATTGAGCTATGTGTAGAAAGAAATTTGGTAATAAGTAATACATATTTATGAAAAAGAGGATAAATAAATATACAAGGTATGATGTAGCACGTAATGAAAGTAGTTTATTAGATTATGTATTGGTGGATAAAAGGTTGATGGGTAGGCTCCAGGATGTACATGTTTATAGAGGGGCAACTGATATATCGGATCATTATTTAGTTGTAGCTACAGTTAGAGTAAGAGGTAGATGGGAAAAGAGGAAGGTGGCAACAACAAGTAAGAGGGAGGTGAAAGTGTATAAACTAAGGGAGGAGGAAGTTCGGGTGAGATATAAGCGACTATTGGCAGAAAGGTGGGCTAGTGCAAAGATGAGTAGTGGGGGGGTTGAAGAGGGTTGGAATAGTTTTAAAAATGCAGTATTAGAATGTGGGGCAGAAGTTTGTGGTTATAGGAGGGTGGGGGCAGGAGGAAAGAGGAGTGATTGGTGGAATGATGAAGTAAAGGGTGTGATAAAAGAGAAAAAGGTAGCTTATGAGAGGTTTTTACAAAGCAGAAGTGTTATAAGAAGAGCAGAGTATATGGAGAGTAAAAGAAAGGTAAAGAGAGTGGTGAGAGAGTGCAAAAGGAGAGCAGATGATAGAGTGGGAGAGGCACTGTCAGAAATTTTAATGAAAATAAGAAAAAATTTTGGAGCGAGTTAAACAAGTTAAGAAAGCCTAGGGAAAATATGGATTTGTCAGTTAAAAACAGAGTAGGGGAGTTTAGTAGATGGGGAGATGGAGGTATTGGGTAGATGGCGAGAATATTTTGAGGAACTTTTAAATGTTAAGGAAGAAACAGAGGCAGTAATTTCATGCACTGGTCAGGGAGGTATACCATCTTTTAGGAGTGAAGAAGAGCAGAATGTAAGTGTGGGGGAGGTACGTGAGGCATTACGTAAAATGAAAGGGGGTAAAGCAGCTGGAACTGATGGGATCATGACAGAAATGTTAAAAGCAGGGGGGATATAGTGTTGGAGTGGTTGGTACTTTTGTTTAATAAATGTATGAAAGAGGGGAAGGTACCTAGGGATTGGCAGAGAGCATGTATAGTCCCTTTATATAAAGGGAAAGGGGACAAAAGAGACTGTAAAAATTACAGAGGAATAAGCTTACTGAGTATACCAGGAAAAGTGTACGGTAGGGTTATAATTGAAAGAATTAGAGGTAAGACAGAATGTAGGATTGCGGATGAGCAAGGAGGTTTTAGAGTGGGTAGGGGATGTGTAGATCAGGTGTTTACATTGAAGCATATATGTGAACAGTATTTAGATAAAGATAGGGAGGTTTTTATTGCATTTATGGATTTAGAAAAGGCATATGATAGAGTGGATAGAGGAGCAATGTGGCAGATGTTGCAAGTATATGGAATAGGTGTAAGTTATTAAATGCTGTAAAGAGTTTTTATGAGGATAGTGAGGCTCAGGTTAGGGTGTGTAGAAGAGAGGGAGACTACTTCCTGGTAAAAGTAGGTCTTAGACAGGGATGTGTAATGTCACCATGGTTGTTTAATATATTTATAGATGGGGTTGTAAAGGAAGTAAATGCTAGGGTGTTTGGGAGAGGGGTGGGATTAAATTATGGGGAATCAAATTCAAAATGGGAATTGACACAGTTACTTTTTGCTGATGATACTGTGCTTATGGAGATTCTAAAGAAAAATTGCAAAGGTTAGTGGATGAGTTTGGGAATGTGTGTAAAGGTAGAAAGTTGAAAGTGAACATAGAAAAGAGTAAGGTGATTAGGGTGTCAAATGATTTAGATAAAGAAAAATTGGATATCAAATTGGGGAGGAGGAGTATGGAAGAAGTGAATGTTTTCAGATACTTGGGAGTTGACGTGTCGGCGGATGGATTTATGAAGGATGAGGTTAATCATAGAATTGATGAGGGAAAAAAGGTTGAGTGGTGCGTTGAGGTATATGTGGAGTAAAAAAAAACGTTATCTATGGAGGCAAAGAAGGGAATGTATGAAAGTATAGTAGTACCAACACTCTTATATGGGTGTGAAGCTTGGGTGGTAAATGCAGCAGCAAGGAGACGGTTGGAGGCAGCGGAGATGTCCTGTCTAAGGGCAATGTGTGGTGTAAATATTATGCAAAAAATTCGGAGTGTGGAAATTAGGAGAAGGTGTGGAGTTAATAAAAGTATTAGTCAGAGGGCAGAAGAGGGTTGTTGAGGTGGTTTGGTCATTTAGAGAGAATGGATCACAGTAGAATGACATGGAAAGCATATAAATCTATAGGGAAGGAAGGCGGGGTAGGGGTCGTCCTCGAAAGGGTTGGAGAGAGAGGGGTAAAGGAGGTTTTGTGGGTAAGGGGCTTGGATTTCCAGCAAGCGTGCGTGAGCGTGTTAGATAGGAGTGAATGGAGACGAATGGTACTTGGGACCTGACGATCTGTTGGAGTGTGAGCAGGGTAATATTTAGTGAAGGGATTCAGGGAAACCGGTTATTTTCATATAGTCGGACTTGAGTCCTGGAAATGGGAAGTACAATGCCTGCACTTTAAAGGAGGGGTTTGGGATATTGGCAGTTTGGAGGGATATGTTGTGTATCTTTATATGTGTATGCTTCTAGACTGTTGTATTCTGAGCACCTCTGCAAAAACAGTGATAATGTGCGAGTGTGGGTGAAAGTGTTGAATGATGATGAAAGTATTTTCTTTTTGGGGATTTTCTTTCTTTTTTGGGTCACCCTGCCTCGGTGGGAGACGGCCGACTTGTTAAAAAAAAAAAAAAAAAAAAAAAAAAAAACATTTTATAGAGAATAACTATAGTTTTACATACTGAAAACAATGAGAAATAAATATAAACAACTAATGAAATGGATAAATGAACATTTAATATCACTTTTACCTTTATTGAAGACTCTTGTTGGCGTATGGAAGACACGAGGAGGGGAGAGGGAGGAGGAGAGGTTGTTGGTTGGAAGAGGAATCCCCCTCTATAAGGACTTCAGGTATCAAGTCCCTATCCGGGGTTACTTCCCTTCTTTGTCCTTTACTGGCACTGGACCCCTGTTGCACAAAAAAAATTTCCAGAGAGGTCTGTTTCTGGCATCTCTAAGATTTGCCTAAAATGGGACAAGGCATTGTCATTGAACATGTTGCAGACATGGCTTGCAACAGCTTTGCTAGGGTGATATTTCTCCACAAAACTCTGCAGCTCACTCCACTTTGCACATGTCCTTAATCACTGAAGAAGACACCTTCTTCCCTCTCTCTTCCTCCTCCTCCTCCTCCTCCTCCTCCTCTGAAGCAATTTCCTCAGCTGCATTCTGTTGCTGTTCCAGTTGAAGGTATGGCAGCTCTTTCCTGTGGCCATCCATCAACTCCTCCACATCCTGGCCACTCACATCTAACCCCATGGACTTCCCCAGAGCCACAATAGATTCCACAACAGGCATAGGGTTGTCAGGGTCAGCCTCAAACCCTTCAAAATCCTTCTCTTCGACACATTCTGGCCACATTTTTCTCCAAGTAGAGTCCATCGTCCTAGAAGTCACTTCCTGCCAAGCCTTATCTATAAGGCTTATGCAATTGAGGATACCAAAGTGATTCCTCCAGAACTCTCTTAGGGTCAATTCAGTGTCCGAGGTCACTTCAAAGCACCTTTGAAACAGTGCTTTGGTGTAGAGTTTTTTGAATTTTCAAATGACCTGCTGGATGAGAGGGGTGGTAAATGGGCTGGATGAGAGGAGTGTTATTAGGGGGCAAGAACTTCACTGTGATGAAACTAAACTCCTCCAACAACTGGTCTTCCAAGTCTGGAGGATGAGCAGGAGCACTGTCCATTACCAGGAGGCATTCTAGTGGCAATTTATTGTCCAGGAGGTATTTCTTCACACTTGGGCCAAACACTTCATTGACCCACTCAATGAAAATTTCCCTCATGACCAATGCCTTATTGTTAGCCTTCCACATCACACACAATTTACCTGAGGTGATGAACGAAACTGGGTCAAAATTTTGACAAAAAAAGTCGTCGAAAATCGAATTCAACTAAAACGAGGGCAAACAAAAACCGAAGTTCCACTGTAAATTTTCCACTGTAAATATTAATAAAGCAATAAATACACATGAAAAGTATCAAGTTCTTGAGATTATAAGAAGTAATACATTAT
This sequence comes from Cherax quadricarinatus, assembly GCF_026875155.1. NCBI lineage: Eukaryota > Metazoa > Arthropoda > Malacostraca > Decapoda > Parastacidae > Cherax > Cherax quadricarinatus. The sequence goes on along the minus strand of NC_069400.1, from coordinate 5,228,813 downwards.
AAAAAAGTTAGGCAAACTTTTTTTTGTCATCAAATGCAATATTTAAATTTACATTAAGAAGTAAAAAAAATTAATTATATTAATAAATTCTCTAAACAGATACAGTGGACCCCTGGTAATCGGCCGGTTCAGTTATCAGCCAACTTGGTTATCAGCCGGTTTTTCGGCGCCCAGTTATCGACCACTAACCCTTTCAGGGTCCACAGGCCCTCTCAGAGACTTGTTCTCAGGGTCCCCCAAATTTCAAAAAAAAAATTATTTTTTCTTATGAAAAGATAAGAGAATCTTTTCCCGATCATAACGACACCAAAAGTACGAAATTTGATGGAAAACTTACGGAATTATGCTCTTGCGAAGTTAGCGGTCTCGACGATGTTTACGCATCGGCGATTTTGCGCACTTTGAGCCTTATTTCCGGCCAATTCCAGTGTACTAGTCGACAAAAATCATACCTATTTCACTAGAACTCCATTTTTTTTATCGAACGAGTACAAGAAACCACCCATTTACCAATTTCAACTATCCAATAAAGTGGTCAGAATTTAGCAATTTTGCAAATTTCACACAAATTTCAAAAGATGCCAATTTCCAAATAGGGTCCAGAATAAACAAGGACATTCCTGGCACTAAAATAACATTTCCGGTGTTCATTATTCACGTCCCCATGCCCCTCTTACATTCTTTTGCTTCCCATTTTGAATTTTTATTCTCACAAAAAATACAAGATTTGCTGTTATGCAGACTACTGCATTAGTGTAGAAATGGTATAAATAATATCGGCACACTTGTGAAAGAATATCAGACTTACCAGTTGACGTGTATTGGACGCTTAGCATGATTTGTTTACTTTTGAACTTTGGTAAAAATCGAACATTTCTGCTACTTTGAGCTCAATTTCAAGGTACTTTTCATTGTAAAACCAGTCAAAATCACCTCAATTTCTGTAATATGTCTTCCATTCTATAAAATGAGACCAGGAAAACTAGAATACAACAATAAATACCATACGAAAATACAGTGCAAAATCGCTGTTTTAATCCCAAAACACTGTCAAAGTTTTTTTTCTCATTACACACTGTGTGCTGCAGGATTTTTTTATACTGCACACACTGACCACATAGACCCACTCTTTCATATGTAGGCCTACCAGCTTTCTCTCGCTAGATTTGAAGGCGCTAGAATTTATGCGTACTAGTACGTCATGGACACTGGTGCGTAAGCCGTACTCGTACGGCCGAAACCCTGAAAGGGTTAATTCGGTTATCGGCCATTTGGGAGGCATCCATCCACCGGCTGAGGTTGCTTGCGAGTCAGTTTGGCTTTGTCTCTGGGCGAGTGAGGAAGCTTCTGCTCATTCATCCAAACATTTTGCTATAATCCATTGTTTTTTGTGGTTACTGATTGAGTACAACTGCAAAATAAGCAACCATGGGCCCAAAGAAACATGTTACATAGTACTATATTAAAACATGCAATGTTTATATGTGATGTATATTTAATAATAATCACTGGTACATTAAATGTCTTATTTTACATTAATATAGACATCTTCATTAATCCATCTATGATATTTTCTTCAAAATTATGTAAGAAACACGTTACATAGCATATAAACATGCAATGTTTATTATTTATTATTATTATTTTTATTATCACACTGGCCGATTCCCACCAAGGCAGGGTGGCCCGAAAAAGAAAAACTTTCACCATCATTCACTCCATCACTGTCTTGCCAGAAGGGTGCTTTACACTACAGTTTTTAAACTGCAACATTAACACCCCTCCTTCAGAGTGCAGGCACTGTACTTCCCATCTCCAGGACTCAAGTCCGGCCTGCCGGTTTCCCTGAACCCCTTCATAAATGTTACTTTGCTCACACTCCAACAGCACGTCAAGTATTAAAAACCATTTGTCTCCATTCACTCCTATCAAACACGCTCATGCATACCTGCTGGAAGTCCAAGCCCCTCGCACACAAAACCTCCTTTACCCCCTCTCTCCAACCTTTCCTAGGCTGACCCCTACCCCGCCTTCCTTCCACTACAGACTGATACACTCTTGAAGTCATTCTGTTTCGCTCCATTCTCTCTACATGTCCGAACCACCTCAACAACCCTTCCTCAGCCCTCTGGACAACAGTTTTTGGTAATCCCCACCTCCTCCTAACTTCCAAACTACGAATTCTCTGCATTATATTCACACTACACATTGCCCTCAGACATGACATCTCCACTGCCTCCAGCCTTCTCCTCGCTGCAACATTCATCACCCATGCTTCACATCCATATAAGAGGGTTGGTAAATATACTCTCTACATTCCCTCTTTGCCTCCAAGGACAAAGTTCTTTGTCTCCACAGACTCCTAAGTGCACCACTCACTCTTTTTCCCTCATCAATTCTATGATTCACCTCATCTTTCATAGACCCATCCGCTGACACGTCCACTCCCAAATATCTGAATACATTCACCTCCTCCATACTCTCTCCCTCCAATCTGATATTCAATCTTTCATCACCTAATCTTTTTGTTATCCTCATAACCTTACTCTTTCCTGTATTCACCTTTTTCTTCTTTTGCACACCCTACCAAATTCATCCACCAATCTCTGCAACTTCTCTTCAGAATCTCCCAAGAGCACAGTGTCATCAGCAAAGAGCAGCTGTGAATGTTTATTATATGTGATGTATATTTAATAATCACTCTTTGCCACATTAAATATCTTATTTTACATTAATATAGACATTTTCATTAATCCATCTATGATATATTCTTCAAAATTATGTAAGAAACACATTACATAGCATATAAACATGCAATTTTTATTATATGCGATGTATATTTAATAATCACTCTTTGGCACATTAAATGTCTTATTTTACGTTAATATAGACATTTTCATTAATCCATCTATGATATTTTCTTCAAAATTATATAAGAAACAGGTTACATGTCGTGTAGCATATAAACATGCAATGTTTATATGTTATCAAGTGGAGAGTGGGATGGAGAGTAAACATTGTGTTTTCTCTGATGCAGCGTTAGAGAAAACTGTGAATCTGGCGACTAGTGCAGTAACCGCCCTTCATATGCATTTGTTTACAATTCTTGGCATGAATTATTCATTACTTCTCCCTCTGTTTATGATGGTATCTAAAGATAGTTGTTAGAAACGATTAAACTCAGTGAACATGGTAATAATATGGCTGTGTAGTGTAATAATTATAGCTGTGTATTGTAATATAGCTCTGTAGTGTAGCCCGGGGGGGGGGGGGGGAGGCACATACGTGTACTGTACCTACACTGACTTCCTACAAATACTACTCACCTCTTGCCCTACATCAAGACTACAAATATTTTAAGGTTAGTAATGAATGTACTGTAGCAGTAAATGACAGATTAAAGAGGTGTGTGCAGTGTGGATTAGGGTGCAAGCTTTTGTATTATTATTATTAAAATCAAGGGGGAAGCGCTAAACCCGGAGGATTATACAGCGCCTGGGGGGGATGTGGAAGGCATTCAGGCTTAATTCTGGGAACTGGAGCACAGATCCAATTCCCTAAATCAAGAGCCCCTCACCAACATCAAGGAATCTTCCTTGAGGGGCAAGCTTTTGTAGAGAAACACCACCCTGACCAAGCTGAAACAAGCCATATCTGCAACATGTTCAGTGACAAAACCCTGTCCCACTTTAGGGAAATCTTAGAGAGATGCCAGAAACAGACCTCTATGGACAGATTGTTGTGAGGCAGGGGTCCAGTGACTCTCAAGCTGGTCCTAGTGGCATTAAAAGACAAAGAAGGGAAGTAACCCCAGAGAAGGCTTTGCTACCTAAAGTCTTTATGGAGGGGGATTCCCCTTCCAAACACTAACTCCTCCCTCTTTCCTCTTCCCTATCTTCCAGAAGCCAGCATTAGCCTTCAATAAAGGTATGTAAAACTTACATAATTGTTAAATAATTACTTTTTTGTGAATATTTTTGTCTGGAACGGATTACTTGTTTCCATTGGAAACATTAATTCGGCTTTCGGCCATTTCGGTTATCGGCCGACCTTCTGGAACGGATTACGGCGATAACCGAGGGTCCACTGTACCTCAAAATTTTACCAACATCACTTTAATGTCTCTTAAAACACTAACCATCAATTTAAAATGTTAGCTACATTTGCTTTTGTAAGACCAGTGCCTCCTCAAACATTATACTTCACTACACAAATCACAGCTTTGCTACAGAAAATACTGTTCCTTTCTCTGAGTAATCACTGTGATTATATTATGCATGCTGTCAGTCACCACAATTAGTTTAGCAAGTTGGTAGACAAAAACCATCCAAGGGGGTAGTACCATCTTTGTCATAAGATTGTGAAATAAATGCCTGCTAAATGCTTCACATTTTGGAAGCATTGCAACTCTTCAAATATTACCAGAAAATGCGCACACGTACATGCGTGCGTGCTGTGCTGTGCTGTGCGTGCGTGGTGTGTGTGTGTGTGTGTGTGTGTGTGTGTGTGTGTGTGTGTGTGTGTGTGTGTGTGTGTGTGTGTGTGTGTGTGTGTGTGTGTGTGTGGTGTGTGTGTGTGTGGTGTGTGTGTGTGTGTGTGTGTGTGTGTGTGTGTGTGTGTGTGTGTGTGTGTGTAAAAAACAAAAATTATCTTAGGTTATGATTAAAACTTACTTTGGATGTTAAAGAGAGAGAGATATGAGACAGCAGAGACTGTGAATTATCAGGGTAATCTTCACTAGTTGGCTGGCATTCTGTCTTTTTTTCTTCTGATAATATTGTTCTTTCTTCAACTTTAGTACCTAATTTGAGAGGAAAGAACAATGTTTTTATATGGTATAGACAGTCAATATACAATACCAAATTAGTGCAATTCCACAGATGTATACAGATACATTATACCATTATTTATATACAATATTACCTATGTTACACTGCAACATTAAAATATTTATACATAGTCTTACCTTCAATACTTGCTGCAGATACAGGTATCCGAGAATCAACTTCTGCAACATAAGTGTCTGTCTTGCTACTTGTGTTTCCCTCATTATCTAAATATTCAGCTAACTGTACTGAGCCAACAGCAGAATTCTCTCTTGATTCCAGAGATTTAAGCATTAATTCATCAAAAGATACACTTTTTTTTGAATTTGGCTTTAACTCTAGGTTTATTTGATCTTCAGATTCTTCCTCTAAAGGGTTTAATTCTTCAAACAATGTTCTCCTCCTCTTGTAAATGATTGGAGATTTACCAGATTTTAATTCTTTCCCTTCCCATGATACTCTACGTTTTGTGCTTCTTTCCTGGCACTGTCTCTTATCTTGGCTCAATTTTTCAGCAGATGGACTGGAAATTTTTTCAATGGGAGTCAGATGTAACACTTCCAAAGCATACGAGATTTTTGGTTGAGGTGTGCTAGTTTTTAATTGCTGAAGATTAGTGGTCTCTGCATGAACATCACTCAGTCCATCAGAAGAATTTTTCTGAGGTCTTGTTTCTTGGCTGGTTGAGGTGTTACAGGACTTGGAATTATGATTTTTACTGTCAGATGATGCTTTATTCTGTTTTTTAGATGATGAAGGATCATCATCATCATCATTATCCTTGTCATCGTGATCACTTTTCTTTTTAATAGATTTAAAAATTTTGCGTGCTTTGGTCCACCTGATAACTTCTTCTGGAGAAGGTGGAGGCTTCACAGGAGTTAGAATAGAACATTCTGTTTTACCTCGATTTTCCAGAAAAGCTGATTCATGGATCACATGTATGCTTGCCTCTGAATTTAAAGCCTTTAGCAATAAACGCCAGTTGTACAATCCATCTTCTTGAAAACGCCCCTCAAAATCTTCTAAATCTGATGCTATTCCAGATTTTAACTTCAAGACCTGCCCCCCAATTTCAACAGGCTTTGAAGGTATATCACCAGGCTTGCTACAAAAAGCAGGTGGATGCAGAACTTCTGGAAGGTTATAGTCTCCAAGAGTTGAGAGGATCATGTCAAACGTTGGAGGAGGAGGAATATACATCAAAATCTTTGAACATTTCTTGCTCATTTCAGGTCCAGGTGGCTTTGTCTTTTGTTTTCCTACTTCACTCTTCTTGGATGGTCCTTGTCTCTGGTTCTTTGGTAAAGTTCCTTTTCCTACAGTTCCTGAATTCTGGTTCTGCCTTTCTTCATGACTGCTATTGCCATCTTGTTCCCTATAAAATCCAGGAGCAATTTTCTCCCCAGTATGAGTTGTCACAGAACACTGGTTGTAAATATCAGCTGCATATAGTGGAGTATTTATGGATGTTTTCACCAAAATGGGTGTTGACGAATTTTTCTCTAGGATATGCTGAGAATTTCCTTCCACTACGGGTGATAATAAAACACTGTCTCCCACATTATCTGCTGACTGCTTATTTTTTGGTGGCAGAGGCACATACTCTTCTTCATGCTCAGTTGACTCGCATATTCCACTTGGTATGTATTCAGGTGTAGGCTTATCAAGGCCAACTGGGTGAGGACTATACTCATCTTCCTGTTCTACATTATTTGGTGGTAAACACATTGGCTTTGGTATATATTCTTTTACAGCACTCTCTTTTGAAAGAGGCTTGGGTACGTACATGTCAACTCTATCAGCTTCCTCTAATTTTTCTTTGTTTTGTATTCTATTCTGAAAAGATTTAAGGGTGCATTCATTTCCTGTATCAGTCCACAGAGAACCTCGAATAGGCTTGGGTTCATATTCTGGCCTTGAAGTTCCTTTGGTAATGGATTTTGGCTTGTACAATAGCTTCAAGGATCCTTTACTGATGGACAAAGGTTTATATTCAGGCTTCAGTGAGTGCTTACTAAGGGAGTGGGGCTTATACTCAGGGTCTGAAGAAAATTTTCTAATTGATTTGGGTTGATACTCAGGTTCTGGGGCCCTCTTTGAACTAGAATGAGGTTTATATTCCAAATTAGTATTTAGTTTTTTGCGAGGACTAGGATTGCTATCAATCTCAGATTTTGATTTGCGTCTTGATTTTTTCTTTACAATTACCTTAGACAATGGTTGTGGCGTATATCTCTCTTCTACCAATCTTCGTTTCTTAGAATGACGATTTACCTTGGTAAAATTTTTTACACGTTCTTGGCCACTTTCCTTTAAACTTAGGTCTGATTCAAATAAAAAATCTAAGGGTTTCTTAAACTGATATTTAGACTCTTGAACACTTTTTACTCCTCTGGCTTTGAGGGTATTTGAAGCTTGAAATTTTTTGGGAGTGTCAGACATATTCTCAACAGTTCCATCAGATTTACAGAGGGTATTATCTCTCTTATGAGAAACAGACGATTTTCCAAACAAGTCACTTAATGTTTTCTTTAGTTTAGCTTTACGCAATTGTTCTTCAGATGTTAAATTAGACATTTCATAATTATCAGAATTGTCAGTAATAGGTGGCACATCACTGAACACATCATCTAGAGCCTTCTTAATTTTCTTATTCCTCTCTCCCACTACTTTTTGTTCAAAATTTGGTACAGCAAACTTGGCTTCTTTCTTAGCTGCACTTTTATCTATCGTAAATTGTTGTGTATCTGCAACTGCTTAGATCCCGATGCATCTTCACTCATTTGAGATCCACATACATCTCTTCTCACCTGAGGTTGTTTACCTGCACTCTCCTGATACCCGTGTAGACTTGCACTCGCTTTATTATCTTGTATACCTATGCTTGTCTGATGTACTTCTTCCAGTTTTCCATTATCTTGTAGACTACATGGAGTTCTAGTAACTAAATCTTCCTTCTGATTATCTTCAATAACCTCATTAGTGATTCTCTTGTTTGTCTCTTGCATTTCAACATCCCACCGGCTCCTCTTTTAGCAGATTCTCCAGAATTTACATCAACAACATCCCACCGGCTAACATTCTTCCTTTTACTGCTCATTGTTACTGTCTTCTTTTGGTAATAACTATTAACTTTTCTCTTTCATAATTTTGGCTTATAAACACATGTAATCCTTGTAGAGGTTCTCCTTCTCAATGGAATAAACCTTTACACTTTCACTAAAAGAACAGTCAACCTTGTGAATTTTATTTCATTTTCAATCTGTCTTCTTTATATATGGAAAACTTTCCTAACTATTTTCACTATTAAATGAAATCTGAATTTCACATTCTGAATTAGTTCTTCTTTTTCTAAACTGTTGTCAGATTCATTTTCATGTCTCTGGTCTCTTTCTTTATTCTGATTACTTGACAATTGCCTTTGTTTACAAGAATTCTTATGTTTTTATCCTCCTGAACACATTGCTCTTTTCTTATCTAACTTTTTCTCTTTAAAATTGATTTTCCTTTTTTCCTTACTGGTCTATTCTTTTTTCTTACTTAAACATTTGCTTTTTTTTTTACAAGATCTTTCTTTGTTTTTATCCTTTTTCTCCTTAACAAAGATTGCTTCTTTTCATCTAATCTGCGACTTTTTTCTCTTTTTTCCTTACCTGAGATCTTCGTCTTTTTCCTTACTTGAAGATTCACTGTTCTTTTCCTTACTTGAAGGATTCACTGTTCTTTTTTACTTGAAGATTCCTGTTCTTTTCTTTATTTGAAGGATCTCTGTTCTTTTCCTTACTTGAAGGATCCCTGTTCTTTTCCTTACTTGAAGGATCTCTGTTCTTTTCTTTACTTGAAGATTCAATGTTCTTTTCCTTACCTGAAGGATCTCTGTTCTTTTCCTTACTTGAAGATTCACTGTTCTTTTCCTTACTTGAAGATTCACTGTTCTTTTCCTTACTTGAAGACTCATTGTTCTTTTCCTTACTTGAAGACTCATTGTTCTTTTCCTTACTTGAAGATTCACTGTTCTTTTCCTTACTTGAAGATCATTTGTTCTTTTCCTTACTTGAAGACTCATTGTTCTTTTCCTTACTTGAAGACTCATTGTTCTTTTCCTTACTTGAAGATTCACTGTTCTTTTCCTTACTTGAAGATTCACTGTTCTTTTCCTTACTTGAAGACTCATTGTTCTTTTCCTTACTTGAAGGCTCACTGTTCTTTTCCTTACTTGAAGACTCATTGTTCTTTTCCTTACTTGAAGATTCACTGTTCTTTTCCTTACTTGAAGACTCATTGTTCTTTTCCTTACTTGAAGATTCACTGTTCTTTTCCTTACTTGAAGACTCATTGTTCTTTTCCTTACTTGAAGGCTCTCTTTTCTTTTCCTTACTTGAAGGCTCACTGTTCTTTTCCTTTCTTGAGGATGATCTGCTCTTCTCCTTACCCAAGGACTCTCTGCTCTTTTCCTTACCAGAAGACTCTCTGCTCTTTTCCTTACCAGAAGACTCTCTGCTCTTTTCCTTACCAGAAGACTCTCTGCTCTTTTCCTTACCAGAAGACTCTCTGCTCTTTTCCTTACCAGAAGACTCTCTGCTCTTTTCCTTACCAAAAGACTCTCTGCACTTTTCCTTACCAGAAGACTCTCTGCTCCTTTCCTTACCAGAAGACTCTCTGCTCCTTTCCTTACCAGAAGACTCTCTGCTCTTTTCCTTACTTGAAGATGATCTGCTCTTGTCCTTACTTGAAGACTCTCTATTATTTTCCTTATTTGAAGAGAGAATATTCTTTTCCTTACCAGATAACTCCTTGCTTTTTTCACTGGCTGAGGACATGCTGCTCTTTTCCTTATCTGAAAGCACACTGGTCTTTTCCTTTGCTTGATGATTCATTGCTCTTTTCATTACCAGAACACACCTTGCTTTTATCCTTGCCTGAAGATTTGTTTTTGTCCATCCTTGATTTCTGCTTGCTTTCTTTACTTGATTCCTGATGCTTTTCCTTACTAGATTTACCACTTTCCTTTCTTGAAGAGCCTGATAATTTTTCATTATTGTCATTATATGATGGTGCTATAATGTTTTCCTTGCCAAAGAGCTCCTGGTTTTGTCCTTCATCTAATGATTCCTTACTCTCCATACTTGGCGAGTTTATTCCCTCTGGATTCTTTGTCTTATCAGATGAGGGTAACATTTTTATATTTTCTTCTGTATTGGAAGATGTTAATATTTCCTGAGTGTTTTCTCTATTTGACACGGCTGCTGTCTCTTGATTTTCTTCCTTACTGGATGAAGTCAATTTCTCTTGATTCTCTCCCTTACTGGATGAGGTCAATTTCTCTTGATTTTCTTCCTCACTGGATGAGGTCAATTTCTCTTGATTCTCTCCCTTACTGGATGAGGTCAATTTCTCTCGATTTTCTTCCTTACTGTTGAGGTCAATTTCTCCTGATTTTCTTCCTTGTTGGATGAGGTCAATTTCTCTCGATTTTCTTCCTTATTGGATGAGGTCAATTTCTCCTCATTTTTGCCCTTACTGAATGAGGTCAATTTCTCCTCATTTTTGCCCTTACTGAATGAGGTCAATTTCTCCTGGTTCTCTCCCTTAATGGATGAGGTCAATGTCTCCTGATTTTCTCCCTTACTGGATAATGTTAGAATCTCCTGGTTCTCTTCCTTTGTAGATGAGGTTAATGTCTCTTGGTTCTCTCTATTAAATGAGCATAAAGCTTTGTCATTCTCTTCATTAACTGCTGAGCTTAGAGATACAAGATGCTTTTCTTTACTTGAACTTAATGTAACTAATTCTTGACTGTTTTGCCTTTTAAAGGAAACTTTCATGCTCTCTTTATTCAAGTATTCTTTGTCCTTTTCCTTACCTGTGGGTATTTTCCATTTGTCCTTACTTGGCAATTCTTGATTTTTATCTTTGCCTGATGTATCTGATTTTTGGCTCTCATTTTTACCCAATCTCTGGCTTTTTCTTGTATTAATATTTTGAGTCACGTCTTCACCCAAAGGGTCAAGGATACCTTCTTTATATGGTAATGTATGAGCCATATCTTGACTTAATGAAGATTCATGGCTAATTTCTTTGGATGGTTTTTTCCTCTTATCAATGTCTTGTGATGACCCATAGTTGTTTATCTTACTGGGAGAAGACTTTTTCTTAATTGATGGTGAGGAGGAAGATGTGTCGCTCCTTTCTTTATGTGGCACAAATGTAGAGACCTTGTCCTTAGTCAACAATTTGTGGTTAATTTCTTTACTGGATGACACTTCACTGGACTTTTCTTTATTTGATGACCTCCTGCTGTTATCCACACTTAACAACCTCTCATTTTGTTCTTTACTTGTGGACCTTTTGCTCTTTTCACTTCTAGGGGATTTTTTAGATATTTCTTTACTCAGTTCCACATGCTTAGATTTGTATGAAAATTCTTCATGGTTTTTACTTAGTGAATCCTGGTTCCTCTTCTCTTCTGATAAATGCCTAACATTCTTTTCTTTATTATCAGCTGTTTCTCTCTGTGTCATTTTCTGTTTGGAAGCATCAAAGGTAACTTTTCTTTTCTTTACTAATTTTATTACTTTATCTTCACCAAATATTTTCTGCATTTCTCTGTCAAAACCAGTTGAAATTGTATCATTTTTCCTTAATAATTTTTACTGGTCTACTGCAATTCCCATCCTTGTCCATGGCTGGATTCTTTTCTTGAATTTTATCCTTTTGTTTGGATTGCTCTTTATGTTTATCCAAGGAAGTAGATGGATTCTTTTCACACAAAATATTTAAACTATTTTCAGATTCTTTACCAAATATTTCCTCTATTTCCTTGTCAAAACAAGTTGAAATTAACTTCTTATTCTTAGATATTTCTGTTGGCCTACTGCAAATCTCTTCCTTCTGTGGGGATGTAACTGTTTTCTTCTCCTCTTTCCTGTTATCTTTCTGTTTCATGTGATCATCTTTATTTCTATCTGAAGAAGCAATTATATTATTTTTAGATGTATCTGAATAATTTTTTTCAGATTCTGCAACTCCACTTTCACCCGCAGTCCAACATTGGTCCTTTTTAGATTTTTCTACATTCTCAGCTTTATCACACACTTCATTCAGTTGAAATACTGCCTTATCTTGGGCATTTTCTGAATTTTTTGAAGACAGACATTCTTGAATCGCTAATTTTTCTGTGGGAAGGCTTTCATGTTTATCTAATGATCTTGGGCTTTGATGAATCTTACTACTATCCTGTATGCATAAAACCTTTTCCAAGCTTTCAGCATCACTGGTTCCTGGACTACCATTCTCTTTATCCACAAAGATATTTACTCTCTTAGGGTCTTCTCTTATCTGTGTGTCTTCTACATTTTCTTGAGTTTTGAAAGATTCCTCTAATTTTCTTACCTTATCCTCTAACATTTCTTTCTTTGCTTTTACTCTTTGGCAATTTTCCTTTAGTTTCAAACTACTGGGAGTCTCTTCAATTCTAGTTGTAATTTGTATATCCTTACATTTTAGTTTGTCACCATTTCCCTTTTCTTCCATTTTGTCTTTTTGCATTGAGGCATTATCATTTTTATGCTCCTGAGAATTTTCTGAAACTTTTATGCTAGTATCATCTTGAACATTTTTTGTAATATTTGTGGCATTTAAAGAAGATTCACTTAAGCTTAGCTCTGTTTTTGTAGAATCAGAATTTTTTATAATTTTAGGACTCTCTGGTGATATTTTGTCTTTTATATCACTTTCTGATGAATACTTTGATAACTGGCAACTAGGTGTCTCCTCAAATGAATGCTTAGTTATTTTTGATGAACTACTTGAATGTGACAAGTGATCAGGTTCTGACAAATCAATAGTTGATGAGTTATGACTTTTACTCATGTTATGGCTTTCCTCTTCAAATTCACTTAATTTAAATTTTGACAAACTTTCTTCAGAACCTCTGTTTTCAAGTGAACTGCTTTTATGATTCTCTCTATCTGATGTCTCTCTCTTGTCATTCTTACTTTCACTTTGAGATCTGTTATAATGCTTACTTTCTGAGGATTTGAGAGATTTATTTTTACAACTTTGAGTTTTTTCTTTCGGGATTTCAATATTTATATCTTTTAATGCATGCTTATTTAACGAAGATGATTTAGTTGTCACTTGAGCATCATCCACTATCCTACACTGCATGTATGAGCTAGAATTCTGAGTCTCTCTTGTGGACAAATTACTACTGGATACACACAAATGCCTAAATTTCCGATTGTCAAGATCTCTAATATTTATAACAGATCTATCAATTGACACTTTTAATGACACTTTACTCAAATCAGTAGATGAAGTATTTACAGAGGATTCTTCCTCAAATGAGTTAACACACTCTTCACCCTGTGCTTTCCCATCTTTTATTATTAAAGATGATCCAAGCGACTGAAGAATCGTATTTCCCAGTATACTAGTGACAGCATTACTACCTTCAACGAAGTCCACAGACACATCAGCAGTGTGTGAAGCTGTCATCTGGGTGGCATTCTTAGTTGATGTCAACTGGTCATCATCCTTAGCTGTGGTTATCATTTGATTAGCATCCTTGGTTGTGATCATGTGATCATCCTTGACTGCAGCCATCACCTGCTCATCACTATTGTTTGTGGACAATACAAGTTTATCATTTTTTATACTATCTGACCCTTGGACATTACCTATTACCTTGGCTGACACGTGATGATCCAATGCATTGGCTGACACTCGAATATCATCCCTTACCTTGGTTGACACACTATTATCATCCCTTGCCTTGGCTGAGACTTGATCATCTGTTGCCTTTGTTGATACTCCTTTATCTGTTACCTTGGCTGACACTTGACCATCTGTTGCCTTGGATGATGTTTTACCATCCATTGCCTTTGCTGACATTTTACAACCTGTTGTCTTGGCTGACACCTGACCCTCTGTTGTCCTAGCTGATGTTCTATCCTTCATTACTTTACCATCCATTGTTTTGGCAGACACGAAAACATCGACTGACTGGGCTGACATTAGATCATCCACTGTCTTGGCTGTCACTAGATCATCTATTGTCTTGGCTGACACTTTACTATCCATTGTCTTGGCTGACATTTTACCATCTGTTGGCTTGGCTTTATCAATCTTTGTCTTGGATGACATGTTATCATCCACTATCTTAGCTGACATTAGATCATCCATTGACTTAGCTGACACAAGACCATCCGTTGACTTGGCTGAAACTAGATCAGCTGCTGCCTTGGCTGACATAAGATCAATATCTGTTACCTTGGTTGACACTTGATCATCCATTTCCTTGGTTGACATCTGATCAGCATTCATCATCACAGCTACCACTTGATTATCTGTTACCTTGAGTGACATCTGATCATCATCCACTGATGAAACTAAGGCACCAGGATTAGGTATGGTGGACTCATTTTCATTATGGCTAAGGTGTACACCATTCTTGGCTGGTACCTGGATGACATCTTGCATTTTTGATGACACTTCGACATCCTGGGGTGACATCTGGACATCTGCCAGTGGTATCATTTGGGCACCACCCCTAGGTGACTCCCTGACATCACTGGATAACTCTTTTACATCATCACTGGATAACTCTTTGACATCATCGTTGGGTAACTCTCTGACATCACTGCTGTGTGATCCCTGAGCATGATCACTGGGTAACTCTCGGACATCGCTGGATAACTCTCGGACATCATCGCTGGATAACTCTCGGACATCATCGCTGGATAACTCTCGGACATCATCGCTGGATAACTCTCGGACATCATCGCTGGATAACTCTTGGACATCATCGCTGGATAACTCTCGGACATCATCAGTGGATAACTCTCGGACATCATCACTGGATAACTCTCGGACATCATCGCTGGCTAACTCTTGGACATCACTGGCTAACTCTTGGACATCATCACTGGCTAACTCTCGGACATCATCGCTGCATAACTCTCGGACATCATCGCTGGGTAACTCTCGGACATCATCGCTGGGTAACTCTCGGACGTCATCACTGGGTAACTCCTGTACATCATCGCTGGGTAACTCCCAGACATCATCGCTGAGTAACTCCTGGACATCATTGCTGGATAACTCCTGAACATCATCGCTGAGTAACTCCTGGACATCATCCCTGGGTAACTCTTGGACATCATCGTTGGGTAACTCCTGGACATCATCGCTGGGTAACTCCTGAACATCATCACTGAGTAACTCCTGGACATCATTGCTGGGTAACTCCTGAACATCATCACTGAGTAACTCCTGGACATGATCCCTGGGTAACTCTTGGAC
>NC_069400.1:5175885-5213179 GCF_026875155.1 Cherax quadricarinatus | reverse complement strand
CTGGGAGTGCCTTTTTTTCCTCCTGAGTACTGTAGTCCTGTTTGGCATTTTCTTCCAGAACAGGCCTTATCACAACTGTGTATGCCACTACGATTCTTAAATCTCTCAAACAACCTTTGCTGCTTTAAATTCACCAATATGAGCACTAGTTCCAGGCATTTTTCCCTGTTCACCTGGGTGTTAGTCGACTTGTGTGGGTTGCATCCTGGGAGACAAGATTAAGGACCCCAATGGAAATAAGTTAGACAGTCTTCGATGACACTGACTTTTTTGGGTTATCCTGGGTGGCAAATCCTCTGGGTTAATTGTTTCTTGGTATTCTCAATAAGCCACACCAACAACGGTGCTACAGCAGCAGCAGCAGCTGACAGTGCAGCAGCAGCAGCAGCTGACAGTACAGCAGCAGCAGCAGCTGTACCACCAATAGTAGCGATGGTTGATTGGGGTTTATTATACAACCTGGCCAGCTCGGAGACATGCACTCCACTTTCATACTTATCAATGATCTTTTTCTTCATCTCTATTGTAATTCTCACCCTTATTGCTGTAGGGTTGGCACTAGAAGCTTTCTTGGGGCCCATGGTCACTTATTTTCCAGAAAAAGCACCGAAAACACTGTAATAATACGAAATATTCCGATTGTATGCTTGGATGTTACCGCGGAGGCTGGCTGGTAAACAATGCCATCGGCGGAACATGTGAGCGTGGCTCAGGCCGCACATTGGACGCGTCTCGGACGAAAATCGGTAAGCGGGTTTTTAAGCGGTATGGGAGGCAAAATTTTTGCGATTAAAGTAAGCGGTATGCGAAATAATCGCTATGTGATGCCATCGTTATGCGGGGGTCCACTGTATATGCTTCTAAACTGTTGTATTCTGAGCACCTCTGCAAAAACAGTGATTATGTGTGTGAGTGAGGTGAAAGTGTTGAATGATGATGAAAGTATTTTCTTTTTGGGGATTTTCTTTCTTTTTGGGTCACCCTGCCTCGGTGGGAGATGGCCGACTTGTTAAAAAAAAAAAAAAATGATTTGTCAGAGCATTATTCCTTTTAAAAATTACATGAGAATGGAAGTGTTGGTCTTTAGTTATTCTACTATACCACTGTGGAGACAACTTGTACACAATGTAAGGTGTTTGTATGAATGTTTATGAACCATAACCAGATGCATCATCTGTTTGTTTACATAGTTGGTGGGGTGGCCAGGCAGGCTTCCCTACACTACCCTATCTACCACACGACTTTTTACAAATAAATACTTTTCACCTTTCACCCTACATTAAGACTACAAATATTTTAAGGTAAGTAATGAGTGTACTGTATATGCATTTTATCACTCTATGGAGCTTTAAGCATCGTCGTAGTATATTATATGTGGGTGGGGGTGGCCAGGAGGGCTACCACACCTAACTTCTTACAGTAAATACTACTCACCTTTTGCCCTACATTAAGACTATGAATATTTTGAGGTAAATAATGAATGTACTGTGTGTGTATTTTACTTTTTATTGTTTTTTTAATGCCTAGCCCTATTGCTAACTTAATATATGTTAGTGTAAACTTGTTATCTGGCATTTATATGCATTTGTAAGTGGAAAGAATGTGTTCTGCTTTCCGGCGATGTCTGCTAACCTGCAGTAAAAGTGGGGCCCTACTGTAATGTGTTTCCTTAATGTATCTTCTATTATTTCTAAAATTGAAATTTCTTTGTAAAAATTAAATACCTTATTTTCAGTGGATTCAGCAGATGAAGAGCTATTAAGTGTTATGGTTGGATTAGCAGATGGCTCACAGATAGTTTCTCCAGATGATAATGATGCAGTTCTTTCCACACAGAAATCCATATGTGAGTTTTAAGCTTTACCTCTTTTTCAATGTCATTTGATTTAAAGACCAATAAAATGTTAGTTTATATGAGGTGATTTTTAATTATGTTTAGTTGTACTTTACAATATTGTACAGTATCAACATTATAAATAGTATATTTTTTTTGTAAGGTAAACCCTCTCAGAATATATGGGTTTTGTTCCTGGAAATCTGCTTGTACTGTAAAAATTTTATATGATGTGAAGAACTTTTTTCGTTTAACTCATTAACTATCTCCCACTAAGGTAAGGCAACCCAGAAAAAAAGGAAATGTGTTTACCATCTCTTATTCAGTATCAGTCTTACTGAAAGTGTGTGGATACCACAATTCAACTGACTCTCTTGACTGCAATATCTCCACTCATCTTTCAGAATACATGTGCTGTACTCTGCACCTCCAGGACTCAAGTCCAACTCACTGATATCCCCTGACTCTCTTCATAAGTGTTACCTTGCTCACACTTCAACCACATGTCAAGCCATAAAACCACTCTTGCTTGCTGGATGCTCTAACCCCTAGTACTCAAAACCTCCTTTGTCCCTTGCCCACACTCTTTCCTGGGATGACACATATTCCTCCTTTTCCCCCCCCTCAAGGGAGGTTCCTTGATGCTGGTGAAGGGCTCTTGATCTAGGGAATTGCATCTGTACTCCAGTTCCCTGAATTGAGCCTGAATGCCTTTCATCCCCCCCCTTCCCAGGCGCTGTATAATCTCGATGGGTTTAGTGCTCCCCCATAATAATAATAATAATAATAATAATTAATAATAATAATAATAATAATATTTGAATGATGATGAAAGTATTTTCTTTTTGGGGATTTTCTTTCTTTTTTGGGTCACCCTGCCTCGGTGGGAGACGGCCGACTTGTTGAAAAAAAAAAAAAATAATATTCCTCCTTCCTTTCACCCCAGATTTATGGGGAGAAAAAAAACAATTATGTCCCTGAAACCTCCAGATTCCAGGTTTACCAAACTTTTTTCTAGTGTTCCATTCTTTGTAATATTTGCTACAGTACAACTTGGCTTGCATACTGGTAGTGCTTTCCTGTTGACAAGGAAGAGTGAGAAGAGGATTGATGTGGGCCTACTGGGCTGAGCTGGATGATTGATTCTCTGCAAAAGCACAGGCAGACTCCATCACACGTGCACTTCCTTGAAGCTTTCTAAGACTTTCTACAGTACCACCATTGATTCACACTTATTCTTTTCTGGCACCTCCAGTATCACTAGTATTTCTCCTGGGTGCTATAGTTAATATCCAGTGATGAGGTGGGTTGAGAAAATATTGAAAATCCTTTGATTAATACAAATTGCATGAGGTAGGCAACACTCCTAGAAAAAGCAGTTGTCTGTGGTGTGAGTAACAAAAGAAAGGAGCTGTGGCTTCATGAGTACACTACCCTTATGCCCATCTGCCTAACTTGTCTCAGAAGGGAAGATTTCACAAAAACTAGAACCAGGATTTTGTGCTTAATTTGATACTATGGAAGCCTATGGTGGTAGTACCAAAATTTTGCAAATTAGCTGAATCTTCCAGAGATTTTGTGCTATTAAAATTCATGGTTACCCAATTTTGAACTAATTTGCATCCAAATCACACTGTTACAAAAGGGCTTACTGTATTTAATTCATGAATTGTGACTATTCATTGGTTGAATGATTTTGTATTTCTCTATATCATTGATGCTAATTTTCACATTGTTTTAGCATATGTAAATAATGGATAAAAAGAAAAGCAGTATAATGTGATACTACAGGGTCGCATTGTATTGCATTTGTTATTGTCCATTTTGTTGATATTTTACACCATTTCTCTCCATGTGTAAATCATTATTTTGAAAATTTATCACAGGTTCTTCTGGGAAAGGGCTGAGTCAGAATCCAGCTTGGGAAGGCAATCTTGGCAGAGAAGATGAAAGTGAAGAAGAAGAAACTAGGGAAATGACTCAGCGCATATGGGATTCAATATTACCATCTGAAGAAGAGGCAGAGAATAGAGTGGAGGGCCAGGATAAACTGCATAAGCTTCCTTCCATGGTGTAAGTTAATATGAGTATTAGATATAATTAAAGTTCATGAGAAGAAGTAAATGTTCTTAATAGATCAGTATTTCATACCATACACAAATACCCACACATAGGAGAGAGAAGCTTGCGACCACGTTTCAGTCCGACTTAGACCATTTACAGGTCACATTAGCACAAAAGAGTGCAGGAGCCAGTATATATAAGTGAGGGGATTGGGACAGGACAAAGAGAGTAAGAAAAATAAGTAGTGGTAGTGGTAAGGGCCAATTCCAATGTTTCAGTCTACCGAAATCATAGCTATTTTGCTAGAATTCCATTTGTTCTATTGATTGAGTACAAGAAACTGCCCATTTACCGATTTCAACTACCCAATAACGTGGTGAGAAATTAGCAATTTGACCAATTTCACACAAATTTCAGAAGATGCCAATTTAAAAATAGGATCCAGAATAAAGAAGACAGACATTCCTGGCACTAAAATAACATTTTATCTGTTCATTAGTCACGTCTCCAGGCCCCTCTTAAATTGCTTTTGCTTTCCATTTTGAATTTTTATTCTCACAAAAAATAGAAGATTTACTGTTATGTATCCTATTGCATCATTGTAAAATCGGTATAAATAATATCAGCACACTTGTGCAAGAATATTAGACTCACCAGTTGATGTGTATTGGACGCGTGGCGTGATTTGTTTAGTCTTGAACACCGGCAAAAATCGAACATTTCCGGTAGTTTGCATCAATTTCAAGGTACTTGTCATTGTGACACCAATCAAAATTACCTCTGTTTCTGTAATATATCTTCCATTCTATCAAATGAGATCAAGAAAACGAGAATACAACCATAAATACATACGAAAATAGACTGCAAAGTCGCTGTTTTAAACCCAAAACACGGTTGGAGTTTTTTTCCCTCATGCACTGTGTGCTGCAGGATTTTTTTTAAACTGCACACACTGACCATGCAGACCCATTCTTTCACATCTAGGCCTACCAGCCTTTTCCCCCTTGATCTGAGGGTGCTAGAATTTACGCGTACTAGTATGTCACTAACTGGTGTGTAAAATGTACTAGTATGTCAAAAACCCTGAAAGGGTTAATTTGTAAGAGCCTAAGTTCATTTGTTCTGCAAGTCAGTTGAAGCACCTGCAGTGTTTGTAGGTAAAGTAAAGTTGGTGTTCCATGATATTACATAGGCTTACATTACATCATCTTCTTTCAACACACCGGCCGTATCCCACTGAGGCGGGGTGGCCCAAAAGGAAAAATGGAAGTTTTTCCTTTTACATTTAGTAATATATACAGGAGAAGGGGTTACTAGCCCCTTGCTCCTGGCATTTTAGTCGCCTCTTACAACACGCATGGCTTACAGAGGAAGAATTCTGTTCCACTTCCCCATGGAGATAAGAGGAAATAAACAAGAACAAGAACTAGAAAGAAAATAGCAGAAAACCCAGAGGGGTGTGTATATATATATGCTTGTACATGTATGTGTAGTGTGACCTAAGTGTAAGGAGAAGTAGCAAGACGTACCTGAAATCTTGCATGTTTATGAGAAAAAAAGGACACCAGCAATCCTACCATCATGTAAAACAATTACAGGCTTTCGTTTTGCACTCGCTTGGCAGGACAGTAGTACCTCCCTGGGCGGCTGCTGTCTACCAACCTACTACTTTACCTGCTTACATTACATATATGTTGTAAAATACTTGGAAAAGCACATAGTTATGCAAATCATTTTATGTAGACCAAGTCTTGACTTTAAAAATTATTTATTGTTCTAGCTTGTTTTTTGTTGAAGAATTATATAATTTTATTTGAATCATAGGGAAAGTTTTACAATACTTTACCAGAAATATTCAGATTTTTGTGTTTTTATTATATGTAGTTGTGATTTTTTTCCTTTCTATTCTTGGTTACTATATGGCATACAGTTATCTTTGGTATATGATAATTTGGCATGGGTATGGTGCATTTCATTCCTATATATTGATCAAAATTTGGGGAGAGTTCCAGGACAAGACAATATTTTTGGGATTAAAGACTTTTACCATCTCCAGATATTAAGATTGCATAGGAACAAAGAGAATTTAGGAAGTGTAAGGGATGTGTAGACCAAGTGTTAACCTTGAGGCATGTAGGTAAACAATACCTAGGTAAGGATAAGAAGTTGCTTTCTGCATTTATGGATGTAGAAAAGGCATGTGATAGGGTGGTTTGGGGAGCAGTGTTGCAGATATAAATGTATGGAGTAGGTGATAGGTTATTAAAAGGAGTAAAAAAAGTCAACTAAAATGCCGGGAACAATGGGCTAGTAACCCCTTTTCCTGTAAAGATTACTAAAAAGAATAAGAAGAAAATTGTCAAAGTGGGAAGTCTGAATGTGCGTGGATGTTGTGCAAATGATAAGAAAGAGATGATTGTGGATGTTATGAATGAGAAGAAACTGGATGTCCTGGCTTTAAGTGAAACAAAGCTGAAGGGAGTGGGAGAGTTTCAATGGAGAGGAATAAATGGGATTAGGTCAGGGGTTTCAAATAGAGTTAGAGCTAAAGAAGGAGTAGCAATAATACAATTCAATAGTTATTTATTTATTTAGTTATTTATTGAGTAGCAATAATGTTGAAGGATAAGCTATGGCAGGAAAAGAGGGACTACAAATGTATAAATTCAAGGATTATGTGGAGTAAAATAAAGGTTGGATGTGAAAAGTGGGTTATAGTAAGCGTGTATGCACCTGGAGAAGAGAGAAGTGTAGAGGAGAGAGAGAGATTCTGGGAAATGTTGAGTGAATGTGTGGGGAGTTTTGAATCAAGTGTGAGAGTAATGGTGGTTGGGGATTTCAATGCTAAAGTGGGTAAAAATGTTATGGAGGTAGTAATAGGTAAATTTTGGGTGCCAGGGGTAAATGTAAATGGGGAGCCTTTAATTGAGCTATGTGTAGAAAGAAATTTGGTAATAAGTAATACATATTTTATGAAAAAGAGGATAAATAAATATACAAGGTATGATGTAGCACGTAATGAAAGTAGTTTGTTAGATTATGTATTTTTGGATAAAAGGTTGATGGGTAGGCTCCAGGATGTACATGTTTATAGAGGGGCAACTGATATATCGGATCATTATTTAGTTGTAGCTACAGTTAGAGTAAGAGGTAGATGGGAAAAGAGGAAGGTGGCAACAACAAGTAAGAGGGAGGTGAAAGTGTATAAACTAAGGGAGGAGGAAGTTCGGGTGAGATATAAGCGACTATTGTCAGAAAGGTGGGGTAGTGCAAAGATGAGTAGTGGGGGGGTTGAAGAGGGTTGGAATAGTTTTAAAAATGCAGTATTAGAATGTGGGGCAGAAGGGTGTGATAAAAGAGAAAAAGGTAGCTTACGAGAGGTTTTTACAAAGCAGAAGTGTTATAAGAAGAGCAGAGTATGTGGAGAGTAAAAGAAAGGTGAAGAGAGTGGTGAGAGAGTGCAAAAGGAGAGCAGATGAAAGAGTGGGAGAGGCACTGTCAAGAAATTTTAATGAAAATAAGAAAAATTTTTGGAGTGAGTTAAGGAGTGCCTCCGGCAAAAAAATGTAGCTTTTTTGTTTACCGTCCGATTTCCTCCAGTTTTGGTGCACAAGACAAAGTGTTTTCACTCATTCTTGAAAATATTTATCAAAAATATACCTCAAACGACAACTGAGAAAAGACTGAAAAAGACTGATTTTCTGAAAAATGTCCTTGTCTCAAAAATCATTCCTATATGGGACATCGTAAGGTTGTTTGGACACTTGGTGCCGAGAGAGCAATGCTTAAACTAATTTTAGGCAACGCCTTTTCTCTAAATAACGTATCTTTATATAAAAAAAAAAAATTTTTTTTTAGTTCCTGGAATACTGCAAAAAATCTGCCCTTTACTCCCACATAACTCCGAAAGTATTTGAATATTTCCAAAATTACCTTTAACAAAATTAGAGAAACCATTATTCTACAATTTCTGTGAATATTATTCCATTTTAATTAAGTAATAAATGCAGAAATAGCAACTGTAGAGGAATAAGTTACTTCCGAGATATAGGCCTAGAACGCCGGCCGGCCCACCGTCTCAAAAAAAAAAGTTTTTTTTCGCGAAAATCGCGTTTGTTTGGGTGTATTTCTTAGTAAACTGATGTTCTAGTGCAGTTATCCTCTTCAAAACACCGTTTTCTCTTACTCAGAGACCAAAGAATACGACACGGAGACGACATGGAGAGCAGTAACTCAATATTTATCGAAATATTCCCGATAATCTTTCGCCATATTATGGTCTATTTTTTTCAGTCTAGAGTATATAACATGTTTGTATGTTATTTAGAGTGTTTATTATATCATATTAGAACAATTCTGATAGATAAATAAGCTGTAGAGTTGATATATAAGCTGATATAAGCGTAATAATGAAGTGATTTCTCCTGGCGCGGCAACCCTTCCGCGCATTATGATATGATTAATGACTGTTGCTCAATCTAGGGATAAGCTCCGCCTTCAGTTTTATGATGCCAAGTACTCAGTTATTATATTAGAAAGTATAATGCAAGAAAAAGCGATAAAAAAACAAGGAAAAATTTCCAAAATATATATGGGCTGTGAGCAGACTCGCTACCAATATCACCGTCACCTTACCTCATATAAATGACGTAATTTCTTGTAGAACGTCGTAGAACATTCATTCTGGTACCATTGTGTTGCAAAGAGTTGAGCTATTTTTCAGTTATATAACTCACTATCCATATTTTTCCGATATTTCGGTGAGCGCGCGCGGAAATTTGCCGGAGGCACTCCTTAAACAAGTTAAGAAAGCCTAGGGAAAGTATGGATTTGTCAGTTAAAAACAGAGTAGGGGAGTTAGTAGATGGGGAGAGGGAGGTATTAGGTAGATGGCGAGAATATTTTGAGGAACTTTTAAATGTTGAGGAAGAAAGGGAGGCGGTAATTTCATGCACTGGCCAGGGAGGTATACCATCTTTTAGGAGTGAAGAAGAGCAGAATGTAAGTGTGGTGGAGGTACGTGAGGCATTACGTAGAATGAAAGGGGGTAAAGCAGCTGGAACTGATGGGATCATGACAGAAATGTTAAAAGCAGGGGGGAATATATAGTGTTGGAGTGGTTGGTACTTTTGTTTAATAAATGTATGAAAGAGGGGAAGGTACCTAGGGATTGGCGGAGAGCATGTATAGTCCCTTTATATAAAGGGAAAAGGGGACAAAAGAGATTGTAAAAATTATAGAGGAATAAGTTTACTGAGTATACCAGGAAAAGTATACGGTAGGGTTATAATTGAAAAATATTAAGGTAAGACAGAATGTAGAATTGCGGATGAGCAAGGAGGCTTCAGAGTGGGTAGGGGATGTGTAGATCAAGTGTTTACATTGAAGCATATATGTGAACAGTATTTAGATAAAGGTAGGGAAGTTTTTATTGCATTTATGGATTTAGAAAAGGCATATGATAGAGTGGATAGAGGAGCAATGTGGCAGATGTTGCAAGTATATGGAATAGGTGGTAAGTTACTAAATGCTGTAAAGAGCTTTTATGAGGATAGTGAGGCTCAGGTTAGGGTGTGTAGAAGAGAGGGAGAATACTTCCTGGTAAAAGTAGGTCTTAGACAGGGATGTGTAATGTCACCATGGTTGTTTAATATATTTATAGATGGGGTTGTAAACGAAGTAAATGCTAGGGTATTCGGGAGAGGGGTGGGATTAAATTATGGGGAATCAAATTCAAAATGGGAATTGACACAGTTACTTTTTGCTGATGATACTGTGCTTATGGGAGATTCTAAAGAAAAATTGCAAAGGTTAGTGGATGAGTTTGAGAATATGTGTAAAGGTAGAAAGTTGAAAGTGAACATAGAAAAGAGTAAGGTGATGAGGGTATCAAATGATTTAGATAAAGAAAAATTGGATATCAAATTGGGGAGGAGGAGTATGGAAGAAGTGAATTGTTTTCAGATATGTACTTGGGAGTTGACGTGTCGGCGGATGGATTTATGAAGGATGAGGTTAATAATAGAATTGATGAGGGAAAAAAGGTGAGTGGTGCATTGAGTTATATGTGGAGTCAAAAATCATTATCTATGGAGGCAAAGAAGGGAATGTATGAAAGTATAGTAGTACCAACACTCTTATATGGATGTGAAGCTTGGGTGGTAAATGCAGCAGCGAGGAGACGGTTGGAGGCAGTGGAGATGTCCTGTCTAAGGGCAATGTGTGGTGTAAATATTATGCAGAAAATTCGGAGTGTGGAAATTAGGAGAAGGTGTGGAGTTAATAAAAGCATTAGTCAGAGGGCAGAAGAGGGGTTGTTGAGGTGGTTTGGTCATTTAGAGAGAATGGATCAAAGTAGAATGACATGGAAAGCATATAAATCTATAGGGGAAGAAAAGAGGGTAGGGGTCGTCCTCGAAAGGGTTGGAAAGAGGGGGTAAAGGAGGTTTTGTGGGCGAGGGGTTTGGACTTCCAGCAAGCATGCATGAGCGTGTTAGATAGGAGTGAATGGAGACGAATGATACTTGAGACCTGACGATCTGTTGGAGTGTGAGCAGGGTAATATTTAGTGAAGGGATTCAGGGAAACCGGTTATTTTCATATAGTCGGACTTGAGTCCTGGAAATGGGAAGTACAATGCCTGCACTTTAAAGGAGGGGTTTGGGATATTGGCAGTTTGGAGGGATATGTTGTATATCTTTATACGTATATGCTTCTTAACTGTTGTATTCTGAGCACCTCTGCAAAAGCAGTGATAATGTGTGAGTGTGGTGAAAGTGTTGAATGATGATGAAAGTATTTTCTTTTTGGGGATTTTCTTTCTTTTTTGGGTCACCCTGCCTCGGTGGGAGACAACCGACTTGTTGAAAAAAAAAAAAAAAATATGAGGAGAGTGAGGCTCAGGCTAGGATATGCAGCACAGTGGGAGAGTACTATTTCTCAGCAAAAATAAGATAAAAACAAAGATGCATGGTATCACCATGGTTGTATAGCATGTTTATAGATGGGTTGTAAAAGCAATGAATGCTAAAGTGTTGTGGAGAGGTGTGGAATTAAAAGATTAATCTGATACAATCTGTTTTTTCATAAGGTTGAATCACAGTATATGAGGTGCTATCAAAAAGTTCCTAGACTGCTATGGAAAAAATATATAGGCTTATGTAATCACCTC
This sequence comes from Cherax quadricarinatus, assembly GCF_026875155.1. Classification (NCBI taxonomy): domain Eukaryota; kingdom Metazoa; phylum Arthropoda; class Malacostraca; order Decapoda; family Parastacidae; genus Cherax; species Cherax quadricarinatus. Next base: position 5,202,110 of record NC_069400.1, on the reverse strand, counting down.
ATTGAAGTTGTCTTCCTTGAAGTATTCTTCTTGAGAGGTTATTATTCCAGTTTATACACTGATCCCAGCACTTCTGACACTTCTTTAAAAGTTTCTGGAACTCTTCTTTCCTAAAGGAACCTGGTGTGACCTGCTTTTCTGCTTGAATCTCCTTCACATTGTTAAAGTGCTGCCCCTTGGGTGCCAGTTTTATTTTAGGGACAGAAAAAAGCCACAGGGACTAGATCTGGGGATTAGGGAAGGTGGGGAGATGGCTACCTAGTTGTTTTTGTTCAGAAAACAATGGCCTTTCTGGGCTTGAGTCAACAGATGGGGCACAAATTTTGTATCCACTCATTTCATGTTCAAATTTTCGGTCACAATGCTTATCATGACCCATAAACTCCCACAGCACTTGCATTGTTCTGGATACTCTAATGATGATTTTCGTGAATAGCCTTCCTCACTTTTTCAGTGTTGGCATCTGTTTTTGATGTTGATGGACTACCAAAGCATTCATCCTCAGCCGACATTTGTCATGCTTTGAACTGAGAAAGCCATTCAAAATACTGTGTCCAACACATTGCTTTACCGTCAAATACTTGTTGTTTCTTGAGCTAGAAAGAGAATTTTGCACACAAACTGTTCTTTCTTTTAAAAATTTCATTCCTTTACACAAAAACACAACAACATACTGACTTGACAAAAAATGACCCTCTAACCTCAATGAAATGATCGACCGCACTGAAACTCTTCACACTACTTTGCAAAAGAGTGTATTAACATAACATGATTTAAGCCGCTACCATATTTTACCCTGGAAGCACGTGAAAGTTTGAGTTTGGGAACTTTTTGGTAGCTCCTTGTATATTATTAGTCATGCACCCGCATTCACTTTGTTTATGTTCTCATTTATAGCAGTTATGTTCTATGTTATAGCTATTATTGTACAACATTTATATTATTTACTGAATAGAACTCATTGTAGTAATTATTTATTATACTATCCAACATAAATAGATCCTATGCCCTCCTAGGTGAAGGGGGTAGGATAATTTTAGCAAAATTTCCATCTTTAATTTCTTTTGAATAGGCGGTATAAAGAATAAATTTATAAATTGTGAGAGATTATAATTTAATGAAGTAATAGAGATTTGTTCATATGTGTTCACTGGGTTTCACATTAGGAATTGCATGTTGCTACTTTTAATGGGCAACTTATGAATCACTGTATATAAATCTGTTGAGGTGGTTGTTGAGGTAGTTTGGGCATGTTTAGAGGATGGAGAGTGATAGGTTGATAGTGTATAAATCTGGAGTGGAAGGTAGGTCACCCCAGGAATTGTTGGAGGGAGGGGGTAAAAGAGGCTTCGAGTTCTTGGGGGCTAAAGCATCCAGCAGTTTGTGCAAGTGTGTTAGGAATGCATGGAGACAAGTGGTTTATTTTGGATGTGCTGTTGGAGTGTAAAGTAACTTTTAATGAAATGATTTAAGGAAATTGGTTAGCTAGAATTGATTCCTGGAGTTGGGAAGGGCATTGCCTCTACTCTGAAGGAGGGGTGGGACTATTGGACTTGGGAAGGGAGTAATCTGAAATGTGTTGTCAGCACTTTTCTGGAAAGACAGCAGTTGACTCAATGATGGTGAATGAATTATCTTGGGTCACCCTGCTGTGGTGAGAAATGGTTGTTGAGATTAAAAAAATTGTGGCATGTAATAGTATACTTAGTATTTACATTTAGTTGTGTAATAATTAGTATGCAAGTACAGTACTCAGTGTATGTATTGTATACCTTATTGATATTTATTTTTCATATTTTTTTGTCCAGATAAATAGAAAAATATAATTCTGTGTAAATACATAGTAATAGCATTCCTTTGTTTCTCAGGAGGGAAGAAGACGGAAGTATGGAAGGTGTAGATCATTCATCGTTTTGCTTACCACAGCTTGATGGTCCTGCTGATTGTGAGCCACAGTCTAGATTAGCAGTAAGGACTAAGAGTTTTGGTACCAGAGAAACCTTTGTGCCTTCAGGTAGTGCCCGGATCTCGAAACAGAATCCTGTGATATTGAAAAAAGCACAAGACTGTAGTAACAAAGACAGAACTGACCATTTTGGTAAAATGACTCGATATAATGAGAAAGCTGCTGTTTCAGGGACAAATTCTCCTGAGAAGTCAGTGTCTCGTAGAATTTATAGTGTTATGAGTAAATGCTCTACTGATAAAAAAATAAGTTATAAGTGTAGTGATAGTGATTCTAGTGATGAAGATTTTGTGATTCCTCAGTTTGATGGTGCAAATGATTTTATTTCACGCAAGAGCAGACGGCAACAATCATCACACAGCAACACGAATGCCCAACGTAGCATGGAACGAAATGCATTTTCTGTGGCATCTCAGCGACACATTAACCATAGTAGTAGGTCCACATCAGATAGTACACGTGATACATTTCATGAAAATATTTTAAAAAGGAACAGAGGTGATGGAAGTATGGGGACTAGAGTTCCATTATCATCTCAACACTCCCATTCACAGCATCAAGGCCCTCACACGAGACATCAAGTTGCCTCACCCTCTGTGCCTTATTCTACTGCTTCCCAGGGTTCAGTGCCTTCCTCACTTAACAGTGTACCTGGTAATTCTTCATCCTCTGTTCCCTCTGACTTTGGTATTAATGAGATGCTTGACCTCCCAGACTTCATGGATTTATCTTCACGTATGTCTTTAGCTGAAGGCCAGAGTTCTAGTATTATTAGTAGTAATGCTTTACAGGGTAATACGTGCTCACAGGCTAAAAATAAGTCTTCCAGGGGGAATAGAAAAGTAAATAACCAGTCACAGCATTTAGCCAAAACCACAATGTCCAGGGAGGCTCATTTACCAGCGCAGTCACCTTCAGTAGCTGCTGTGCCAGGACAAATGAATATTACTCCTCTGTCAAATATTGGGGTATCTCGGAGAGTTCCTGGCATTGGAAATGCCCTGGTTGTGCCAGCACTTGTTACAAACACAAGAGTAAATGTAAGTGGTCTCAACAATTCTCAGATGGTACTTCCACCTAATTATGTTTTGCAGCAACCTGGTAATCTCAGTGTCAGACACTCACCTTTAGGTACTGCAAACCAAAATTCATCTGGCTTACTGTTAGTGTCACAGGCATCAGCCAGTCACATTGCCACCACTTCTTATGAGGGTTTACAAAAACACTCAAATTCTCGGGGGCATAATAAACATGATTCAGGAATGTCTCAGTCTCAAAGTCAACAAAATTTGGGTGTAAATAATACTGGTCAGGAGTCAGCATGTCCTCAAGTACCTAGTCAGAATCACAAAGTCTCTCAAAAAGCCTATGCTACACAATCTAAACAGGAATTGGAACAGAGTATGCCAGAGACTGCAGTTGGCATGTGTGGGGCAATAAAGACAGTATTTCGACAAAATTCTGAACACTCGGTATATTCACCCATATCTGATGAGTCTGATACAGATGTGCTAAATACTACTAGAAAAATTACTGCAAACAGTGATACCATTGAAACAATAGATAGTGAGCCTAAGATTACTGAACCCTCAGGCAGGGAAGATATTCTAAAACAAGCATTTGATATGACACTTTTTGAAGTTATTGATCTTGAAGTTGAACCTATGGATGCTGATGACAGTAATGTGGAGACTGAGTCAAACAATTTGTCTGAGGAAAAAACTGTAAGTATGCAAATTCAGCAGTCTCCCTATCTAACTACATATACACATGACTTTGACAGTGAAAATTTAATAGAAGCTAGCAATAATAATGAAAATAAAAGTGCAGTGGCCAAAAAGGCAGTGATGAAAGAAAGTGTAAAGTACGAGGATGGAAACAAGTTCAGTGGCAATGTAAGCCACCTCGAGCAAAGTTTAGCCACCATGTCTACAAAGGAGGCTCCTGCACCAAGTACAAAATTCAAGAAGGACAAAAAGGAAAGAGAGAAGGTACATAATAAGCAGAAGACTTTGAGGTAAGCTTTTGTTTTCTAATGTTCATACAGTAACATAGGTGTGCTCTCATTCTCTGCAGTAGTTTGCCTTACATTCTTCCTATGTATTGTTTCATGATTAGTGTTCTTATAATGACCTCTGTTGAAAGCTTTCTTGAAATCTAAACAAATAAAATCCATCTATTTTCTTCTTGAATAATTTATGGGGCTTGTAGTAGCTTAATAGAACTGATGTACAAGAATTTGCTGATTGAGGATCAAACTGTTTGCTATTTAATTTTTACAATGTATGAATGTAATGATCAGGCTTTTTGACACCATGAGGTTGGCCAGTCCTGCAAAAGTAGTTTTTTGCAGTGTATCTGAGCTGATGAACTTATTAGTAGTGGACAGCCTTTCCTATAAATGAAAGCTCTGATTTGTGTGGCGGGATAGTTGATGCCCTACTAATTTCAGCAGCTGCTTCATCCATGTTGTGTGGCATTTATGCAGCTTCATTTGGGGCACCAGGCCTGCACAATAGAATTTTGAGTTAGGCCTGGTAGCCCACACATATCATCCTTTTTTTTCATTGTTTTCCTTTTTGGTTATGTATTGGCTAGTTGGCTTTGAGATCAGTCATAAAAAATCTTTGATGAATAGATGAACAGGCAGCTATTATTAGATGAAATAGCATGTAATAGTTCCTACTGGGTCTAGAGAAGTGAATATTGGATGTAGATTTTTTTTTATTAACACATCAGTAGTTTCCTACCAAAGCAGGGTGACCTATAAAAGAAGAAACACTTTCATCATCATTCACTCCATCACTGTCTTGCCAGAGGCATGCCTATATTACAGTTAATAAAAAACAACTGCAACATATCAACACCCCTCCTTCAGAATGCAGACACTGTACTTCCCACCTCCAAGATTCAAGTCTGGCTGACCGATTTCCCTGAATCCCTTCATAAATGTTACTTTGCTCACACTCCAACATCACGTTAAGTCATAAAAACCATTTGTCTCCACTAGCTCCTATCTAACATGCTCATGCATGCTTGCTGGAAGTCCAAGCCCCTTGCATACAAAAACCTTCTTTACCCTCTCTCTCCAACCTTTCCTAGGCCAACCCCTACCCCATCTTCCTTTCACTGCAGATTTATATGCTTTTGATGTCATTCTATTTTGTTCCATCTCTCTAAATGTCTGAACCATCTCAGCAATCCTCCTCAGCCCTCTGGATAATACTTTTAGTAACTCTGCACCTCCTTCTAATTTCCAAACTATGGATTCTTTGCATTATATTCACACTGCACATTGCCCTCAGACACAACATCTCTACTGCCTCCAGCCTTCTCCTTGTTGCAACATTCACCACCCCTCCTTCACACCCATAGATAATGTTCTTTGTCTCCACAGACTCCTCAGTGCACCACTCACCTTTTTCCTCTCAATAATTCTATGATTCACCTCGTCTTTCATAGACCCATCTACTGATAAGTCCACCCCCAAATATCTGAATACATTCACTTCCTCTATACTCCCTCCCTCCCAATTTGATATCCAATCTATCATTACCTAAATTTTTTGTTATTTTTTTTATTTTTCCCATGTTCATTTTTAATTTCCTCCTTTTACATACCCTATCAAACTCGTCCACTGACCTCTGCAGCTTCTCTTCAGAATTTCCAAAAAGCACAGTGTCATCAGCAAAAAGCAGCTTTGACAACTCCCACTTTTTGTTAGATTTGTTATCTTTTAATCTCACACCTCTTGACAACACCTGAGCATTCACTTCTCTTACAACACCATCTATAAATACTTTTTTTTTTTTTCAACAAATCGGTCGTCTCCCACCGAGGCAGGGTGACCCAAAAAAGAAAGAAAATCCCCAAAAAGAAAATACTTTCATCATCATTCAACACTTTCACCACACTCACACATTATCACTGCTTTTGCAGAGGTGCTCAGAATACAACAGTTTAGAAGCATATGCGTATAAAGATACACAACATATCCCTCCAAACATAAATAAATGCATAAATACATAAATACATGTACAGTGGACCCCCGCATAACGATCACCTCCCAATGCGACCAATTATGTAAGTGCGTTTGTACGTGTATGTTTGGGGGTCTGAAATGGACTAATCTACTTCACAATATTCCTTATGGGAACAAATTCGGTCAGTACTGGCACCTGAACATACTTCTGGAATGAAAAAATATCATTAACCGGGGGTCCACTGTATATTGAACAACCATGGTGACATCACGCATCCTTGTCTACGGCCTACTTTTGCATACTCTAACCTGAGCCTCACTATCATAAAAACTCATCACTGCTTTCAGTAACCTACCACCTATTCCATACATTTGCAACATCTGCCACATTACCTTCCTATCCACCCTATCATATGCCTTTTCCAAATCCATAAATGCAACAAAAACCTCTTTCAAAACCTGTGTTTTGCATGATTTCCATGTTTCCAGATATGAATTGGCAAGGCTTGTAAATGTGGCATTAGACAGCCATTGAGTGTGTGTACATAGAGTACATACCTACTAGTTGTGCTTGTACTATATTAATTCACAGTTTACATCTTCAGAATTACATTAGTTCATTACCATAAGGAAGATTCTTGAGTAAATGTATATGAAACACTAGCCTCTGAAGGGTGTTAACATGATGACCTCTAACTTCATCCCATTTCTCTTGTGACTACTATTATGTCTGTGATTTTTTTTTTTTTAACAAGTCGGCCGTCTCCCACTGAGGCAGGGTGACCCAAAAAGAAAGAAAATCCCCAAAAAGAAAATACTTTCATCATCATTCAACACTTTCACCTCACTCACACACACCTCACTCACACATAATCACTGTTTTTGCAGAGGTGCTCAGAATACAACAGTTTAGAAGTACACCTACCATCTGACTTATGACCTGCTCGACATACGACGACTCGACTTACAACCGTGTTTTTTATGCCAAATTTCTGGGAAATAAACAAGTGTTTGTGTTGTACACAGTGTTTATCCTAAACCTTACAGTGTAAAATACAGTACTAGCAGCATAAAAAGTAAAATAAAACATGAAATATCAAAATAAAACAATAAAATAAAGTCATTACAAAAATGTTATGTTGATATTCAGTGGTAAAGTTCGACTTACGTCCATTTTGACTTAAGACCGGTTTCTTGGAACCGAACTCGGTCGTAAGTCGGATGGTAGGTGTATATACGTATAAAGATACACAACACATCCCTCCAAACTGCCAATATCCCAAAACCCCTCCTTTAAAGTGCAGGCATTGTACTTCCCATTTCCAGGACTCAAGTCCGGCTATATAAAATAACCGGTTTTCCTGAATCCTTTCACTAAATATTACACTGCTCACACTCCAACAGCTCGTCAGGTCCCAAATACCATTCGTCTCCTTTCACTCCTATCTAACACGCTCACGCACTACTTGCTGGAAATCCAACCCCTCGCCCACACAGCCTCCTTTACCCCCTCCCTCCAATCCTTTCGAGGACAACCCCTACCCCGCCTTCCTTCCCCTACAGATTTATACACTCTCCATGTCATTCTACTTTGATCCATTCTCTCTAAATGACCAAACCACCTCAACAACCCCTCTTCAGCCCTCTGACTAATACTTTTATTAACTCCACACCCTCTCTTAATTTCCACGCACTGAATTTTCTGCATAATATTTACACCACACATTGCCCTTAGACAGGACATCTCCACCGCCTCCAACCGCCTCCTCGCTGCAGCATTTACAACTCAAGCTTCACACCCATATAAGAGTGTTGGTACCACTATACTTTCATACATTCCCTTCTTTGTGATTATCTTTACCTAAAGTACTAAAATGCTGTACTCTTTTCTTGTAAACTTTAATGTTAAGCAGTGATTTGTTATTTTAATTAGGAAAAAATAAAATAAGCACATAAGAGAAGTGAAGCTGTTTGATGTAATAATTCCTTAAGAACGATCTCTTAATTAACTTTAGTGGTTTGTCTAGAGGAAAATTGTGTGTGGGGGAATGTAGAGACTTGAGTCTTACCCTTTCTCACACTGTCAGCTGCAAACTTGCATTTAATTGTTAATTTTCATGTATAGCCTGTGTATGTGAAAAGCTTATGGTGAAAAACTATATAAAGATAAAATAAAAAGTAATAATATATATATTTGTCTTTTTTTTCAGATCTGAGTTGCAACATAAATCATATATCAGTAACGTGAAAGGAGAGTGTGAGGTAAGTGCCACCAGTTCCTCTCATATACCATCAAGAAATACTTCTGCAAGAATACAAACCAGCCAGTCAAGTCTCCCATCTGTTATGAATGATGAAATGCAAAGACCTCAAAGAACAGTCCAGAGTGCTGGAGCTGTTCCTGAAACTCAGGTTAGGCATAGTTCTTGTGGAGAAAGCACAGAAGGGTCATATTTGTTTGATGTTGACTATGATCTTGCTCCACATACACCTGGAAGTTTTCTTCCAGTTCATGACCGATCTCCAAGTCCAGGACACACTCCATCCTCAGAGTCGAGACCCTCTCAATCTTGCTCTTCTCACATATTAACTGCTGGTAAAAAGATTCATTCCTCGCAACAGAGAAAATTATCTGATGTTGAAAACCCTGACTGGTATCATCTTGATTGCCCTCCAACCCCGGGAAATCCACTAAAAGAAACTTGGTCTCGACAAGAGGAAGTCTCAAGTCCTAGTAGTGGAAATAAGGATGCAAAAAGTAACCCATTTCGACAGAGTGTGAACAAACCTTCTCCATCCTCTAGTGAGAATAGTCAAGCACTTGAAGGAAGTAGTGTTCCCAAAAAGAAATCTCATAAAAAAATTGCAAGATTATTTGGATCCTTTTCACCTCCATTACCAGTAATAGAAACTGCACCAGAGAAGATGAAGTCACTAAGTGTGGAGCCATCGAGTGACAGCTTTGACTTTGATGATGAAAATGATACTCCCGAGCGTCCTCAGACACCTGGTCGAGAAGTTCGAGATCATTCATTTACTGCTGCTTCTAAAGATGTTTCTCCTGTACAGAAGAAGCACATGCATGATTATGTTTTCGACTTTGACATGAATAGTCCTCCTGAGAGACCAGTGACTCCTGGGGGTAGTCAGGAAGTGCAGGACATTCTTTCCAGTGATCCTGGTAAAGAGTCTAGTCAGGTTAGTTATCAGCAGTTTGAATCTGTATTTGATCCAGACTTCATGCCTCTTACACCTTTAGAGCGTCCTAGAACACCTGGGGCTGGATCTTCCACTTCAACCCCTCAAACTTCAGATAAAGAATCACCTCGCTCCTCTAGGTTGGGCAAGGCGTCTCAATTGACAGGTTTGCCAGGTGATTCTTCATTGTTACCAAGATGTCTCCACTCAAACGAGCAACAAGAATCCAAGTCAGGTGAAGAGAGACAAGCATCAAAACATTCTGTGTCACTTCTGGAAGATCAGGAGTCTGTTAAAGATATATCAAGGAACAAATTTTCTTCTCAGCAAAAAGCAGCTAGAGAGAAGAGTGGTATGAGTGATAGAGAGTCCTTTAACAAAGGTAAGACAAGTTTATTATCTAGCGAAACAAGCCAAAGACAAAATGAGAAGAACATAAAAGATGTTAAAAGCACATCCACTGCATCCGTGGCAACTTTGAACTCGCGAAGTCATTTGAGAGAGCCTAGATCAAGGCATTCTGATCATAAAAGTCATGCCAAGGATACTGTGGAATGTGACAGTCAATCAGGGTCTCATTTTACATCAAAATATCTGGAAAGAAAATCACAGTCTGATAGAAAATTTGAGCAGTCTGCCCATAGAGAATTGTCTTGCATAAGCAGTGATGCTGTGGAACGTGACATTCAAGCTAGATCTCATTTTGGGGGTAAAAATCAAGAACGAAGGACACAGCATGATAGGAAAGTTGAGCATCCAGTCCGTAGAGATGTATCACACACAGATAGAATGCCACAGAAGTTAGATCACACCTCTGACCAGAAGAAAACCACTGGACCAAAGGACTGTAATAAAATGACCAGTCAATCTTCAGCTTTTGGAGAATGTGAAACTGACAGAAGTATTGACACGAAAGGAAGTGGTAGAGTTTGGCACAGTGTAAGACCTATATATCCACCCCAGCATTCTGATAGAGACCATAGAGAGGATAGTGGAAAAAAGTCAGCTCTCAGGCCATCCACTGGACAATCAGTGATGTATACATGTGACACTGGACCAAAATCGAGCAAACCACATCATGTCTCAAGACTTATGGAAAGCCAGAGACCAGAAGGAAGTCGACCATCATCTCAGCCTTCTAGAATAAATAGCTTTAGTACGAAGATAGATAATATTAGGCCATTATCACAACCTGGTAGCCGCCATCAGTCTCCTAACAGAAACAGATTTCAAGGGGAAAACTGGTCTCAGTCACTACCAAGAAATCGATCCCATTATTATCCAGAGATTAAAGGGAATCAACAGAGGAGTCATCAGCATGCCAGAAACATGAATCCAACATCCATAGGATGTTCTGTTTCTTCACCGAAAAACAGGGCACACTTTTCACCAAAAAACCAAGCACAGTTCTCCACATCAGAGAACCGTTCACAGGCATCACCACGTTATCAACCACAGTCTTCATCGGAGAACCGTTCACATGTATCACCACGTTATCAACCACAGTCTACATCAGAGAATCGATCACAGGCTTCAACACGTTATCAACCACAATCTTCATCAGAGAACCGATCGCATGCTTCACCACGTTGTCAACCACAGTCTTCATCGGAGAATCGATCACATGTATCACCACGTTATCAACCACAGTCTTCATCAGAGAACCGATCACAGGCTTCAATACGGCATCAACCACAATCTTCATCAGAGAACCGATTGCAATCATCACCACGTTATCAACCACAATCGACATCTGAAAATCAGTCTCAACATTCGCAGGAAAATCAACCTCAAATTTCACCAGGGAGTAGTTCAAATTCTACATCTCGAGAAGATAGATTAAGATTATTTCATGGAAATGGACCACACCCAAGTGTGAAATCTATGCAGTCTTCAACAGTGAAATATTCTGCAAATGATCAAAGAGCTTATAAGACTGAGAGCCACTCATTTTCATCAAGAAATAGACCTCATTTTCAGCACTCTAGTCATACTAATTTTCACTCACAAAACTGGTCTTATCCACCAGAGAATCAATCAAGATCATCTGGAGGTCAACATTGGCTTCAGCAAGGAAAGTTCTCAGGCTCTTATGGAAACCGGCAGCAGGCTGAACAACCAAAGTTTTCGCATGATCAAACTTTAAGACAAAAAACTTTGAAGTCTATCCCTACTCTGGAATCAAGCTTTTGTAGAGAGAAAAGCAGTAATGTGATTAAATCACCTGATGTCAAAGACTCTCTGAGTCAGTCAAATTATCAAAGAACAGAAGATTCTACAAGTGAAAAAGTAAAGCTGGATTCAAAGAAACAGCCAGAGAATTATGAAGATGACTTTGTTTTTCCTCTTATAGATACATCATTACCACTGATGAGTCCTATGCCTTGCACACCTGCAGCTCATCGTGATGATTCATGCCCTGTCTCAGACACTAGTGGTGGTTCTCTGCCCACTTTAGACACAATACAGCCTCCAATGAGTCCCATGGCTCCAACCCCCTGTCATCAGTCACAAGAGGATGTTACACCTCGCTTACAGCCTCTCAGTCCAGTTGAACCATCTGTGAGTCTGTCAGGATCCCTAACTCCATCCAACTCATCTTTCATATTGCCTTCAGCACCAGGCCCTATGATGAGTCCAATCCCTCCCACTCCAGTAAGAGTAACATCTCCATGTCATATCAGTCCTATGCCGGTGCTTCCTTCTTTAATGGGATCCATGGTCAGTCCACTTCCTAATACTCCATTACATAGTGTGGGAGAGAACTTCTCAATGACAGGAACATTACTGAGTCCTATGCCTGCTACACCTCTTGGAATGCCAGATGCTGAGGATCATCCGCCATCAGGCTCACATGAAAGCCACTTTGGCAGTCTTCGGGAAGCTGCAGAACACTTCTCTGTTGATCCTGTTATGAGTCCAATACCACAAACACCAGCCCATTTAACTCAGATGCCACCAGCACAGGTCCCAACCACTTCAGGATATAATTTAAGACCAAGTTCTCCAAAATTAGCCAAAAGTCCAGTCCCTCCAGTGCCTGAATATTCAGAGGATGATGATTTTCCTCAGCATCCTGGTTGGAGTCCAATGCCTGTGTATCCATCGGTGGGACCCCTCGTTAGTCCAATGCCACAAACTCCTAATCATTTTGGGACTGAAAATGATGATCATAATTCATTGAGTCCTCTCCCTACTTTGCCTTCAGCTCCTGGGCCTTTAATGAGTCCATTACCCCAAACACCATCCTACATATCTCAGTCTTATGCTCATCAGTCTCCTGTTTATATGCCATTCACTCCTAATGTTCATACCCCACAGACACCAACACACACTCCTCAAACACCTGTGCAAACTTCTCAGACTCCGGCACATACATCTCAAACAGTGAATGTTAGTCATTCACAAACTCCTCTAACACCGCCATTGGCTTCTTTGACACCTCTACCAGCACCTTTGACACCTATACAGACTCCTTTGCAAAATCCTTTCACTCCTTTGCAACCTCCTCTAACACCTCTACAAACATCCTGTACTCCTCGGCAGGACATGTTGGCATCTTATCAAACTCCAAGAGCTTCTGTAAAAGATAGAGAGAGACCAAATACTCCTGTAAATTCTACTTCAGCAGCAAGTTCCCTTGATGAGTTAGGTTATGGTGGAGGGGATTATAGTCCCATGCCTGTTCTACCATCAGTGCCAGGACCAGTAATGAGCCCAATGCCACAAACTCCTGTACATCGACCTCAAAGCCCTTGCCCAAGTTTTCCTCCACAGGCGGTTTCTTGTGGTTCTGAAGATATAACCCCTACAGTTACATCTGATATATCAGATATTACAATTTCACCTGAAACAAAAACTTCCATAGGTGCACCTCAGTCCTTTGATGACACAAATTCTATTTTTAGTCTGACAACTCCACCACTTGATTCAAGTAAGAAAACACCTGTCTCAGCTGTTGTTGATAACTCAGATACTTTAATAGCTAATATTTCTGGTGAATCTGTACCCATTGCTTCTAGCAGTGTTGTTCCTGTTTCGTCCCCATCCATATTTTGTCCTGGGAGTAATAATTCTGACATGAAATCATTTGGTTCACCAGAAACTAATCTGCAGAGTCACCGTCTTCCATCAGAAACTCAGCAGAATATATTAAGCCCACTGTCACATTCACATATAACTGGTGAGATGGAACTCCAGCCCAGTCCTGCTCAACATTTGCAAGTGTCTGTAGACAGTGGTTCCCATCCAGTCTCTGGGACTCCATTCCAAGTCACTGCAGATGTTGGATCTCATTTGAGCCCAGTCCCTCACATCCAGGCAAGCACAGGAGCTGGCTCTCAATCCAATTCTGTTCATCCCTCTTCTTATCATAGTCCAGTTCCTCTTTCACACATGTCTGCAGGCTCTGATTTTCATCCCAGCCCAGGACATCATCCACATGTGACTGCTGCCACTGTTTCCCTTCCTAGTCCAGTGCCTCAGTCTCACATGCCTGCTGGCAGTGGTTCCCATCTCAGCCCAAGGCCTCAGTCCCAAATGTCTTTTACCACAATTTCTCATCCCAGCCCAGGTCATCAGTCCCAAATGTCTTTTGGTACTGTTTCTCATCCCAGCCCAGTACCTCAGTCCCAGATGGCTGCTGGCAGTGTCTCTCATCCCAGCCCAAGGCCTCATTCCCAGATGTCATTTGCTGCTGTTTCTCACCCCAGCCCAGGTTATCAGTCCCAGATATCTTTAGCCACTGCTTCTCTCCCTAGCCCAGGGCTTCAGTCCCAAGCAGTTGATGTCTCTTTTGCTCATACTAGTCCAAGGCCTCATTCTCAAATGTCCATAGGTGCTGGTTCTCTTCCCAGCCCAAGACCTCATTCCCAAATGTCCATAGGTGCTGGTTCTCATCCCAGCCCAAGACCTCATTCCCAAATGTCCATAGGTGCTGGTTCTCATCCCAGCCCAAGGCCTCATTCCCAAATGTCCATAGGTGCTGGTTCCCATCCCAGCTCTGATTTGCCTTCACCAGTACTTGCAGTTACTGTTTCTCATCCTAGCCCAGTGTCTCATTCAGAAATGTCTTCAGGTATTGGCTCTCATTTAAGTCCAGTACTACATTCACAAATTCCTGTGAGTGTTGGTGCTCACTCTAGTCTAGTTACACAGTCTCAGATTATTGTAACAACACATACAGCTGTCACAACACCAGCTGTAACCATGACTGTTTCTGTTAATGTGCCATCATCACAAGTCATTACAACTAATACTTTGGATGGGAATAATCACCAAATAAAACTTGGTGATAACTTTTCTCAGGCTCTACACACATCTACTGTTGTTACGAATTCAGGGAATATTTCCCCCAAATCTACTCATTCATTGTGGCCAGACTTGGCTTCTGTCTCACAGTCTATTGAGAACACTCTTGGTAATTCACATTTATCTACCATAGAAACCAGTTGTTCCGTGCCATCCGAAATTCCTTGCATTTCCTCGGATATTGGTATAGCATTCTGTACAAGTGGAGAAACACCATCATTAGTAACATTGCTAACAACATGTGCATCAAATACTCCCACCCATGTAACTCAGTCTCAGAGTATTTTGAAAGCAACTCTATTATCTGGGCTTAATCGTAGAGAGACGTCTATAAAATCGGTGCCATCTTGTTTTAAATTACAGGATTCTTTATACTCAAGTGATATCCCTCAACTTCAATCTAATATGAATCAGATTACAGCCTCCAGTTTGCTTCAGCCACAGGCTGTTTCTGTTAGTGATACTCAGACACTGGGGCAGGGTATTCCCAGTGCTGAATCAGAAACTGCGCCTGTATTATTCTCAGGTGTTCTTCCTCACCTGCCAACAGGTTCAATACTAGATGGTGTACAGGCTAATCTTGCTCTTCCCCAAGGTCCATATTCATTAGATGATGGTCAAGAAGTAACGGGTTTGCCTCAAGTGATATTGATGCCACAGTTACAAGGTTCTGTTCAAATAAGTATTCCACATGGTGTTCCTACAACTATTGCAGGTCATCCTCTTCAGTTACCTCTTATGATAGGAACTGTTGTTTCTCAGGTAGATACTCAGACCAGTCAACACATGACCTCTGTATCATCCACAAATCTTGATGGAATAAACTGTAGTGTTACAAAATTACTTCCTACTGAATCTGTCACAGTACCTGAAATTAATATTCCATTCACTCAGAACTCAGGAGAAGTCATTGAAGCTAGTGTTGGCTCAAATATTCCAAATCTTCAGTATGCTGTGCCTATCAGTTCTGTCGGAAGCAGCATTAATAACAGTGTGAGTGAAGTAGAGCCTACTTCAGCATGTGATCTCTATCAAGTAACACCAAGTGTTAACCACTCAGTATCTGGTACCAGTGAAGTCGAAGGTACTCTCGATATGGTGCAACAGGCTTTTCAGTCATCTCTTCTTGATACCGAAGATGATTTAGAAAAAGTTGAAAAACCCGCTAATAAAATACTGGCTGAAATAGTAGACGAATTGAGTAACCAGGACTTTTGCATACCTTCAGAGGCTATATGTCTGCAAACTACAGCTGTAGATATGGAAAACAATGAGGATGTTGATTCTGAGCAAAATAACATGGCAGTCACTATGAATTGTGAAATGAGTCCTCCATCTGGGAATCCTACATTAGTGGAAGTTGTCAGCTTTGACATCAGAGGCATAAATCCAGCTGCACAAAATTGTGATATCCCTGCAGGGGATAATGAGAAAGAGAGTACAAGCCCAAATCAACCTTCACAACTTAAACCATTGTTGAAAGCAATTGAAGCTATGCTAGAACAGCAGATGCAGGAAGATGCACAGATAGAACAGGACAATGAAAAGAAAGATAAAGAGAAAAAAGATGAGGGTACAGATTCTGAGGAGATTAAAAAATGTACATCCCAACAGGAACTGACAAGAGGAACTGAAACTAAATCTGAAACACTGCAAGCCTCATCAGCAGAAGATGCTACATGTTCACAGCATGCTGCAATTTCTGAGAAGACATCTGTAGCATATTCATCACCTGTTTTGCAGGGTTTATTAAATGGGAAAAGTGCACTAGATCATATATCAAGATCATGGGAAAATCCTAGTTACCCATCGGGAAATGTTTTTCTTACCTGCAGTTCCAGTAGTGTAACATCACAGGCGAAAGAAACTTCAGTAGGTGTGTCTGGCATGTCACTTCCTTCTGTAGGTGTTTCATTACATGCAGGTGCTGTTCCTACCAGTGAATCACAAACCTTTAACATTAGAAAAGAATCTCCACAAGGAGTAGTGATTAATTCATCTATAGAAGCAGCTGCTGCATCTACAGTGAATACTGCCACACCTACTTCATCATTTGCAACAGTAGTTTGTGCATCTTCACATGTGAATATTTTGCCATTGTGCTCTTCAGGGTCTCTAAACCTTATTTCCTCACATCAGAGTTCACAGGTGTATCCAGTGGATGTTCCTACACAAGTGCCTCCGAGAGTAACTCAACCACTAGTATCATCACCTTTAGTTATTACCCCTTTGATTGAAGTGGGTACTACTAATTCAGCAGCTATATGTAGTGCAATGACTTCTCTTTCATCAGCAAATGCTACATCACAAGACCTTTCTTCACATGTTGAAACACATTCAGAGTCTTTGGCAACAGATGCTGAACATCAGGCAGTGACAAAAATGACTGAAACTTCAGTGTCTTTGGATCACTCTGTGGATTCTGTATCACCTAGAGCTAGTGAAACACCATCCTCTGAAAGTAGTCAAAGTGTTGTATCGACTTCAGGTTCTGCTATGCCTCTTCCATTTATAGGTTCTTACACAACTTCATCAACAGCACCAATTTCATCAGAGTACACAAGGTCTTTGACACTTGCATCATCCCAAAGTTCTGTTACACAGGCATCTCATACAAATTGTGTAACTGTGGCAGCTCACACAAGATCTATAACTTCAAAAGCTGTTATGGAGTCTGCTTATCCTATATCTTCAGTGGAAACACTGATTCCGTTGTCATCACAAGAATCTGAGTTGCCAATATCACCTCTAAGAAATGTTTCCTCTGACTCGTTTTCACAAAGAAACGTAGATTATAGGGGACCACAAACAGTGGCTTCTTTAGTTTCAAGTGAAGCGTGTGTCAGTGTTAGTTCACCACTTATAACAAGGAATGTTGCATCACCAGCCACATTGATGACATCATCATCATCTACTCTCATTCCACCAGTCGCTTCTCCATTAACCACAACAGTTACAACCAGCAGCATATCTCAAGTTTCTTCTGGGCCCACAATGTCTAGTGGGTTACTAGCTAGAGAACACGAATCAATATCTACAGCTTTAAGCATCTCATCAAAGACTCCTTTAATTCCACCATGTGTTGTGGCCAGTAATTCCCTTGAAGGCTTCATGCAACATTGTAAATCTCTTCCTTTATCTGTTAATTCTCGATTAGTCCCTAGTTTCCAGGAACATCAATTACACCCTGTGGAAATAAATAAAGAACATTTAATAAGTGAAAAAGGGCGGCAGCACTTGTCTGTAGGTGCACTACTGCAGATGCCACAAGGTACTCAAGCACAGTTATTTACTCCACAAGAATTAGAAAAAATTGTGCCACAACATGCATCACATAAGAGACCACACTTCAAAAAGCAACTGATTTCTTCAACAATGAGTGTCATGCATTGTTCTGAAGATTATGAGTTAGAAAACAGTTCAAAGCTATCAAATAATGGTTCAAAGTCTGATCAGGGGGTAATGCTAAAGGTTTCTCTTGGAAGTGCTAGTCCCCAGCCAAACAGGTTTGAAGTGTATTCATCCACTTCAGGTTCTGGAAATTGTTCTTCAGTGTTAATACCACGTCCTGGGGCTTTTGAACATTCTGGTTTGTCAGCAATGAGAGCAACCTTACCAGTGCCTCCTACTGTTCCTGTTGCACAAGCTAAGCAAGTCCACCTTGGTTCACAACCTGATCTAGCTGGACCTAGCCCAGTATCAGATCATGATACACAGTCTGTTGATTCTCTAGGATCTATCGGAGTTGAATTACAGCATCCTTTGTCTAGCCGAATGTCATCTAGTAGTGATTTAGAGGCTCCACTGCCTCCAACTCCATTTGGTCACATTCGAAGAATTAGAGAATCTCCATCATTGTCAGGTAGTTCAAAGAGCAGAACCGATAGGTCAGTAGAAAATACCCCAACTAACTCTTTCAAGATACCTACATCTTCACCCTATTTGGATCCACAAAGCCAGCAGACATCTCCTCTGTCTTTAGTAATCCAGAAAGCAGGTACAAGCAGTAGCAACAACTTGTCTGCTGTTCTTCATGATAGTCTCATGAAACGATCAAGTGTTCAGGTTCATTCTGATGAACAGTCATATCATGATTCTAAATCCCAGCATATACCTCAACGGTACCAACTTCCTCTTCCTGTGCCAGTTCAGGAAATATCTGTACGGGATGAACGTGTTTGGCCTTTCCGTAAAAGATCAATTACAATAACATCTGAGGATTCAGTTGATTCAGAAGTGCAATATCAAGGAAGCTCTACTCCTTCATCTCAAGTTGTTTCTTGTCTTAGAGGAACTCCTAGTTCTTTGGTTACTAAAGCAGGCATTACCAGCTCCCCTCCTGGGGATAGAGGAATACAGACAATGGCTCCTCCTAGTGTTCCAGGTGTCGCTCCTCTGGCACCTCACCTCATCAACTACCCACTTTTCCCTGCTATAAAGCACATACCAGAAATGGGCAGAGCATGTGACCATCAATCATATAATGAGCCTCATTACTTAAGAGAAACTATATTACCATCTGCAAAATCAGGACCTCCACCACTATTAACCACTACAGAAGTTGTCCAGCATTCCGGGACGTATGGAGTACAGTCTACGGCTAGATCTCATTTAAACATGAAAGAAGATTCCTCAACCCATAATGTTACTAAGGATGATGAAGCTCATAAATATTGGTACTTAAACAGACGAGATCCATCAGAGATAGCAAGACGGTGGCCAGGCTTGCCAAATCAGTTAGTTACATCTGTTAGACCACGTCTCAATCATTACTTTCATTCACATGTGAATCAATTTTTGGAAAGAGGACGGTTTTCTCAACCACTAATGGAACGTCTGCCGATACATCGACCAAGCTATGCATCCACCCAGTTCTATCAGCAGGTTCACAATGTATCAGAAGAGCATAGGGTATTAAGTGATAAAAGTATTGTTAAGATAGATTTGGAAAATGAGCAGAAGCAATGCCAAGAGAATTCTCCAGACGATAGTCCCATCAATGTTGTAGATGATGCGCCAGATCCTATATTTCCATTACCAGAGATTAACATTCCTCCTCTTTCAGAATCAGTCCCTTCAGGCTCTAGTACCAGTAGTATTCCCATTGTATCAGAAAATTCTAATTTGGAGGGATTAGGAAAATCATTGCAACACCATGTTTCATCTCAGAAACATTTGACTGAAGTTAAATCGAAAACACCAGTATCCATCAAGTCTGCACTTCCGCAGTCTAGTCCAAATGTTACTGACACTTTGCCTCAGAATGCTACATGTGGGATAATACACACTTCTGAAGCACATATTTTGAGTGAGTGTAGTGTAGCAGCCAGTACCAGTGGAGGCCCTACTTTAACTATTAGTAATACAGGTACAGATGGAAGCTGTAGCTCATTCAGTAGGAATATTTGTACTGTAGACGAGACTGGAGTCAATACTACTATTAACAGTACAGTAAATACTACTGATAATGCAGAAAATGGAAGCAATAGTTGTAATGCAGAAGAAATTGCATCTCAGAATGATGAACTGGACTTCACCACAGGTACTGTACAACAATTCACTGATGACCAGAACGATGGAGCTCGTCCTGAACAAGCTGGGAAACTTGGCAAATTTCTCATGAGAGTTAACCGAGGGTCTGTTGATCATCCACGTGCAGAAGTAAGCACACCTCTCAGTGTAATTGCAGTAGATGATAACTCAAGTGTTATAGAAGATGCTCCAAGTTGTGTAAGGCAAGAATCTGAAATAATTGTTAGACATCCTTCTCATGGTTTAAAGGAACCAAACTTTGATGTAAGCCTTTCAGAAACTCAGCTTAGCGATCTACGGAACATCCATCAGAGCCAAGATGTTGAGCGTCAGTTTAGTCGTGGATTCAAGAAAACTATCTCATCAAAATTTGAAGATGATAATGCTACTAGTGAAAATGAAATGGTACCTCTGAAGGAAGACTGCAGTGTAAGGGATGCTCAAAATAAAAAAGATGAAAGCTTACCTGTAGATAAAAGTGTTCCATCTGACCATCTTGGTGAGACATTGTCAATCCTTAAGGTTATGGCTGGCAGTTCAAAAGATCAAAGTCTGTTAGATGTACTTGAAGATAAAGCCCAAAAAGAAAGTCACGATGATAAAATAGTTAAAGACAGTGATTCCGCAGAAGACAAACAATTTACTGATGGAATTAGTGTAAGCAAAATTAATGAAGAGTCTTCATTATCTTTTGTTTCCTTGAAAGGGCACCAAATTCAAGCACATGATGACAGTGATGCTGATTCAATAGAGAATATACGTAGCTCAAGAATTATCGGACGGAGAAGCAGTTCATCCAGTCAGACAAGTGACACAACACAGTTTTCTGGTAATTCTTCACCCCCATTTTTTCCTCCACGATCTCCAGGTTTAGACTCTTCTGAGGAAGAAGAAATCCCGCAATCCTTCATTGAACCTGATTTGGAGAGAAAAGACACTCTATCTCTCCCAGTTGCAGAAAATTCAAGAGATAGTTTAGTTACCTCTGAGAGGGAGAATGTTAGGTTGGATAGTGTAAGATGTGAAAATGAAAAATTGCCTGAGATGGAAACTTGTGTTTCTGTTCAACATGTTTTACCAAGTTCTCCACCTCAGGGAGATGATGTATTCAAATCTTCATTGGAAAACCACTGCCCTACATCTAGGCAAGATCCTTCCTCTGAAGAGGAAACGTGTGTACAAAGAGTTGTATCACCATCATGTAGGTTAATGCAAGGACCAGTCTTATCTCCACCATCGGACATTATTTCTGAAACTTGTGTAACTTCTCAAAGTAATCAGCCACTTACACTAGATCCTGACATTCAACATGTGGCTGACACCCACCAAGATGTATTCGCAAAAAATATAGATTCGTGTGCTGTAAAACACATAGATTCTGGAGAAGGTAAAAGTGTGGTGGATCACAATGTTGAGGAAACACCACATGTTGTTTTAAAGCTGCCAACAAAAGGAGCACTCAAAGCTTTTAATGTAGACTTTCTTCCAAAGATGGCACAAGAAAAATGTCAGTTGCTAGAACATCACACACCTGACAGCAGTTCTGAAGTTAGCTCCACCACACCTGACAATCCAGTTTTTCCAGTACCAATTAACAAGATACGTGGAAAACCACAAAAGAAACCCAAAGGCCCAAAGCGTAAAAAAGCAGCATTACCAGTCTCTAAGAAAAGTTTAGAGAAGTCACCTAGAAAGGGCAAGTCAAAATGTTTTTCTTATGAAGATGCTTCTGTTGACAATTCTTCGAAAACTAATAGTCTTTCTAAGGAAAATGAACATGTAAAACTCATTCTTCCAGTTTCTTCAGCAATGTCTGAGCAACAGAACATTCGAAGAGGTAGGAGACGAGCCTGTGCCAATGTTTCTTATGCAGAGTTCTTTGAGTCAGATGCACCAACTCCAACAGTTAAAGCTTTACCTGTAGTCACTCCCAGTTCTCATGCAAGAATATCTGTGGCACATGATACAGCAAAATTACAATCACTGGAGGCACTTGAAGATGTTTCAGTTCAATCTCTCACCAAGAGACACAGAGGACGTCCCAGGAAAAAACCTTCGAGTGTTGCAACCACTGTCTCTCCTGTTGCCCTGACAATTTCAGAAAATGATAGTGCTGATTCTGTGGCAAGTAAAGAAATATTATCAAATACTATAATACCATCTGAAGATAATTCTGGTGAAGGATCATTTACAAATAGCAAGAAAGTTGAAGAGGAATCCAAATTTGCTACAGAGGGGAAATCAGCTTCACAGTTAAAGCAGTCTTCCAAGAGGCCAAGAGGAAGACCCCCAAAGAATTTAGTTAAGGAACATTTCTTAATTTCAGCAGGTGAAAAGCAGCCTAGTAATACAGTATCTGACTGTGGGCACATTAGATCAGAATCACAGCTTCCTGTTAAATTTGCAACCCCAAAAGTGGTTTCACCACAGCTTACTGTAAAGGTTAATAAAGACTCAAAATTGAAGATAACTATTAGCCGCACAATGGTGGATAAGAGAGCTCCAGATTGTTCAGTTAGGGCACCACCTAGGAAGAAAAGAAAAAACCTTAATTCTTCTTGTATTGTGGATATACACAAACAAGCAAAAGAGAGTAGTACAAGTGCTCAGAACTCTGTTATAAAAGAAAATGAAAACCTGGAGAAATCCAACTTTTATTCAATTTCAAGGGAATCCCCAGAAACTGTGCCTTTACATTGTGATCCTCATGATCCTTTAGGCATTGACCTAGTCGAAGAATCAAATATGACATATTCAAAAGCCAAGAAAAACATTTATGAATTTGATGATGATGTAAGTGATGAAGATGTACCAGTTGCTCAGAGATTGAAGTCTCAACATAAGAAGATGAGCACTCCGAACTTCAAAAGAGCTAGAAAGATTGTTCAGAATGCTATTAGAACACCGGTTCGAGACCCAAATTTCAGTTATTTGAGAACACCTAGTCGTACTCCTTGTCATACCCCAGGATACTCTACACCTTCATATACTCCTATGAATTCTCCTATGTATACACCTGTTCATAGAATCAATTATACTGGTCCAGGATCAACACCACGTCACATTTCCCAAGGTTGTTTTAAACTACTACTACGCAGGAAGCATCGCCCTGAAACCTCTGTTATTCTCAAACTCAAGAAACCATGGAACGACCAGATTTCTTCAGAAACTCACCAGCAAGATGAATTTGCTGATACATCAAGTGTTCTTTGTAGAACCAATGAAGAAAATAACAATAGTAAAGGTGAGAAGCATATTGATCAAAATGAGGCAACACTCTCTTCTCGAGAAAGTACGTCATCCTTAGTTAACATTCATGCACATGAACATGGAGAAAGTTCACAGTCACATTCAGTAATAAATTCCCCAATACAAGCAATGCCCCATGAAGGATCACAAAAAGGTGCCTCAGGTGATTCGGGAGAGAGCTCCAAGTCATCAGTGGATGCTGGTCTAGTTTCTTCTGGAAGGAAGTCCACATTAGGCTCAGATGAATCTATGATCACTGGTGTTGAAAACTCTTCAAAGAAATTAATAACTAGCACAGAAAAGTGTTCACTCACAAATGAAGGTACTACTCAAAGTAAGCCAGCTATTCCAACTTTAAAAATAAAGTTAAATCTGCTTTCTGGATTTTCTTCCACTTTTAAAGAAGCCGGTGATAAACGCAAAACACAGCATTGCACGAAAGTGAAGAGAACGGGTGATGGCTTTGCGATTCCTCAAGAACCCAGTCATGTTATGATGAGGCTTAAGCGACATAATTCCCATTGGGAGCAAGATGAAAGGACTTTTGATAGAGAGACCACTCTTGACATGTCTCGATCTGAAACTAATAGACATCAGGAAAATGTGGAAGCGTCTACTAATGATGAAGCTGCTACTACTGGTGGAGAACTGACAGAATCAGAGGTCACAGATGGTGAGAACCCAGGGCTGAATGATCAGGTAAATGATAAGGTGCCAGTAGTGCATAAAATCAAAATATGCACTCCAGTACTACCAATGGTCAAGGAAAGTGTGTGTAATTTAGAGAATATTCAAATAGTTACCAGGAAAACAAACGACAGTGAGGTACCAAACTCTTCCAAAGCTACAGTAAAGAAAAGTGTTAGCAAGAAGAAAGAAAACGATAAGGTTTCTGCAGTGGCACAGTCATATTCTGCAAACATAGACAAATCCCCACATTCATCTCATTCTGAACCTCATTCTGCATTATTAAACCAAGCTACACAGCAGTCTTCACCAGTACAGCCTGTTATATCACAACCTTGTGCTTCTCTACCAAATGTATCAATCCTTGTTACGCCACCGCCTGATACTCCACAATCACATACACCACTATCAGAACTCTCTCTG
This sequence comes from Cherax quadricarinatus, assembly GCF_026875155.1. NCBI lineage: Eukaryota > Metazoa > Arthropoda > Malacostraca > Decapoda > Parastacidae > Cherax > Cherax quadricarinatus. The sequence goes on along the minus strand of NC_069400.1, from coordinate 5,177,763 downwards.
CCTGATACACCTGCAGATGTATCTAAGCCTGAAAAATCATTAACAAACACTCCTCAACATGTTATAACATCCTCAGATAAATCACCACCGGACTCATTGCAGTCTGACACTTGTTCTGTCACACCACAACTATCTTTTCCACATAACTCCTCACCAGAGCCTTCCGATTCATCTACTCTTATACCACAGCCTGTCTCACCACAACACACTCCATCACAGTCATTGATAGTGAAGTTTGCTCTAACCCATCCAGCTTCTGCTTTCACTCCACCTTCTGCTTATTTATCCAGGGTAGATTCTGTTGAACGTGAGCTAGCAGCAATTTTTGGCTCCCCAACCAAAGGATCAGAGAGAGTTGAATCATCAGATACGAGAACAATGAATGATGCAGACTTAGAAGCTCTGTTAATGGGAGACAAAGGGGGAAGTAGTATAAGAAGTATTACACCAACTGTACCTCAGGAGAATATTAAGGTAGCTGATGGATGCCAGGCAAAAACTCCACCAGTGAGTTTTGATAAATCTCAACCAAAATCTCACTCAAGTGATGATTTCAGTCAAATAATTTCATGTAATCCATCTTCACCAGACACAAATAAATTGATACCACCACAGGAATTAAGTGCACATAATTTTCTTGTACAAGACATCAAGTTAAAAACCCCTCCAAAAGTAATGTTAGAAAAACTTACACCTGATGTTATATGTACTCTGAAAAGAACAATTAGTTCATCTTCGGAAACAATTACCCAGGCCCCGAAGAAACTATCCAGACGACCCCAACAGACTGCTGCATCACAAGCAATAATTACTGCTGGAAGATACACTGATGAAGATGGTGAGACATCACCCTCATTCCAGTGTTCAAAGTTTGTAAAAAAGAGAATATTGTCAAGTCCACCTGAGGGTAAAGAATGTAAGAAACCTCGTAGAAGTGAAAGAAATATGAAACCAGATGAAGTGAGTACAAAAGTTCAGGTTGTGGATGAGAGATTCATGGATAAGGAAAGTTTTGAAAAATCAGAAGTAAACAATGAAAATGACTTTGATAACTGCCAAACTGCTCTTGCTTCTGAAATTTCTTGTGAGGGCAGTAGCACAAATAGTGGGGAGGACTCAGCTTCCAAGGTAGAAAGTGAGAATTTAGAATGTAAAAGCAGTTGTGATAATGGCAACTCTGAACCTAATTCCAGTTGTTTGTGTGAAGAAACACAAGAAAGCTCAAGCTTAACTAAGACTGTAGAGGATGTGAGCGTGACTACAAAAGCTACCAAAATAAATTTTGAACCCAGAAATAAGGAGGCACTTCCTAGAGCAATTGTTGAAGATAATAAACCCAGAAATGGTGACAGCATTTCCAACTTAGGTGTCAACAATCATAATATTGGTGGTATCAGCACTAATGCATATCAGATGACTCACTTTACAGAAAATGATGCATATGAGGCAGCAACAAGAAGTCAGAGTGACAACAGTGAGGGTAGTGAAACAAGGCTCCGACAAAGCAGCAGGTTACGGCGGCATCCTGGACTCAGACAGCATGTGCGAAGGAGGCGGCAAGATGCAAGAGTTTCAAGTCTCAGGAGAAGAGTTACATCTGTGGCTCTTGTGGATTCATTAAATGATTCACAAGATGAAAGTACTGACTCTTGTAACACAAATTTAAGTAATGAAAAGAAGGCACTTTCAGACAAAGGGAGGAGAAATATAAGAAAAATTAGCACTGATGATGATGACAATCAGCATGATCCAGATTTAAATAAAAAGACTGTTAAAAATTTGATCTTTAATAATGCAACATTCCAAGCCAGCATTAAGAGAAGCCTTAGAATATCATCCAGTGAATCTGAAAGTGACAAGTCTCAAGATGTCAGTTTA
>NC_069400.1:5038385-5170885 GCF_026875155.1 Cherax quadricarinatus | reverse complement strand
TATGGAGGAGGTGAACGTATTCAGATATTTGGGAGTGGACGTGTCAGCGGATGGGTCTATGAAAGATGAGGTGAATCATAGAATTGATGAGGGAAAAAGAGTGAGTGGTGCACTTAGGAGTCTGTGGAGACAAAGAACTTTGTCCTTGGAGGCAAAGAGGGGAATGTATGAGAGTATAGTTTTACCAACGCTCTTATATGGGTGTGAAGCATGGGTGATGAATGTTGCAGCGAGGAGAAGGCTGGAGGCAGTGGAGATGTCATGTCTGAGGGCAATGTGTGGTGTGAATATAATGCAGAGAATTCGTAGTTTGGAAGTTAGAGGAGGTGCGGGATTACCAAAACTGTTGTCCAGAGGCTGAGGAAGGGTTGTTGAGGGGTTCGGACATGTAGAGAGAATGGAGCGAAACAGAATGACTTCAAGAGTGTATCAGTCTGTAGTGGAAGGAAGGTGGGGTAGGGGTCGGCCTAGGAAAGGTTGGAGGGAGGGGGTAAAGGAGGTTTTGTGTGCGAGGGGCTTGGACTTCCAGCAGGCATGCATGAGCGTGTTTGATAGGAGTGAATGGAGACAAATGGTTTTTAATACTTGACGTGCTGTTGGAGTGTGAGCAAAGTAACATTTATGAAGGGATTCAGGGAAACCGGCAGGCCGGACTTGAGTCCTGGAGATGGGAAGTACAGTGCCTGCACTCTGAAGGAGGGGTGTTAATGTTGCAGTTTAAAAACTGTAGTGTAAAGCACCCTTCTGGCAAGACAGTGATGGAGTGAATGATGGTGAAAGTTTTTCTTTTTCGGGCCACCCTGCCTTGGTGGGAATCGGCCAGTGTGATAATAAAATAATATATATATATATATATATATATATAATAATATATATATATATAATATATATATATATATATATATATATATATATATATATATATATACACACACAGCAGGGCTCCCACTTATATGGCAGGTTAGGTTCCAGGCTACCGCCGTAAAGCGGAAACCGCCGTAAAGTGGAAACCGCCGTAAAGTGGAACACCCTTTTTTTTTCCACTTATAAATGCATACAAACACTAGATAACAAGTTTACACTAACATATTTTAAGTTAGCAATAGAACCAGCATCAAAAAACAATAAAAAAGTACAATACACACATAGTGCACTCATTACTTACCTAAAATATTTATAAGTCTTAATCTAGGGTGAGACAAGTAGTATTTATTGTAAGAAATCAAGTGTGGTATGTAGGTAGTCCAGCCAGGCTACCTTACCAGGCCATCCCACCCACACATACTATTCTATGATATTTAAGCACCCCAGACCCGATAAAATGTATATACAGTTCACTCATTACTTACCTTAAAATATAGGGTGAGGTGAGTATATTTATTGTAAAAAATCAAGTGTGGTATGTATGGTATTCAGCCGGGCTCCCATCCCAAAGGCCAACCCACCCACACATATATTCTATGATTTTTAAAAGCATCCCAGACGATAAAATGTATATACATTTCACTCATTCCCTTACCTTAAAATATTTGTAGTCTTAATGTAGGGTCAGGAGAAAAGTAAAGAGATAAAACGAATAAATGAGAGAGAGAAAGAATGAGTACATGAGAGAGGACAGGCGCAGAGTTATGTAAACAAACCAGGCGGACGTAAGTTTGTAAACCAACCAAGTGTACACGTCTGGTTTTTGTACAAGTTACATTGTGTACAGGTTGTCTCTACATTGATACGGTAGAATAAATAAAGAAGAAACACTCCCATTCTCATGTAACATCATTTTGAGAAGAAATGAAGCTCTGAGTGAAGGGAATGGAAATAAGTCACACTGACTTTTTGGGTTATCCTAGGTTCTCTACACATATGTTGTTTAGTATGATAATCTATGTAACTGTATTTGTGTATACCTGAATAAACTTACTTACAATACTACGAAAGGAATAATTTTCTACAGTTAACCCCCAGTAACACATTTTCTCATGTTAGATTGAGAGAAAATGTTATTCTTGCCGTTTACTTGTACAAGTTATCTGGGTCCCACACTTAATTTATTTTTTATTTATTCTATTGTGGGTGTATTTACATCTTTTATGTTATGTATCGTGTTTATTATATAATTTTGAAAAAAATATCATGGATGGATTAATGAAAATGTGTATATTAACGTAATATACGACATTTAATGAGACTCGGTGAGTATTGTTATTATTATTATTATCATTTCTAATATGGCGTCACTTGTGCAAGTCGTCTGCTACCACATCTCACATTTATGTTTATTTATTCTACTGTGGGGTGTATTTATCTTATTTATATGTTATGCATCGTGTTTATTATATTTTGAAAAAAATATCATAGATGGATTAATGAAAATGCGTATATTAACGTAATATACGACATTTAAATGACTCAATGATTATTATTATCATTACTAATATGACGTCTGGAGAAAATAAGACACTTAACGATTTTAATGTGTACCTGCATGCCAGCACAGTATGTAAGTTTATTTAGGTACAGGTAACATAAGTAAAATTTTATCAGAGTATATAAAAAAATATGAAATAATTTTTAAAAACATTTGAAATTTTGATTTTTCCAGCCCAAAATGGAGAGACTAGTGCTTACTGAGCTCAGGGAGAATGTAAACCAACAGGGTGGGGCGCGGTGACCGTATTAGAAAGTCGGGTGGGGGGAGCCGTTTAGCGAGTTTTGGTCATAATTTGAAATGTCCGTATTAGGGAACGCCGAAAAAGTGAAACGCCGTAAAGCGGGGCCCTCCTGTGTATATATATATAATATATAAACACAAAACACACACACACACACACACACACACACACACACACACACAACACACACACCACACACACACACACACACACACACACCTGGAGTTTACCTAAAAACCTATTCCATATACTTGTAACATCTGCCACATTGCTCCCCTATCCACTCTATCATATGCCTTTTCTAAATACATAAGTGCAATAAAAACTTACCTACTTTTATCTAAATACTGTTCACATATATGCTTCAATTAAACACTTGATCTACACATCCCCTACCCACTCTAAAACCTCCTTCCTTCATATATATATATATATATAAAATATATACAGGACCCCCGGTTAACGATATTTTTTCACTCCTAAGTAAGTTTTAGGGTGCCCGTACTGACCGAATTTATTCCCCTAAGGAATATTGTGAAGTAGATTAGTCCATTTCAGACCCCCAAACATACACGTACAAACGCACTTACATAAATACACTTACATAATTGGTCGCATTCGGAGGTAATCGTTATGCGGGGTCCACTGTATATAATATATATATATTAATATATAAATATATATATAAAATATATATATATAAATAATTTTTTTTTTTTTTTTTTTTTTTTTTCAACAAGTCGGCCGTCTCCCACCAAGGCAGGTTACCCAAAAAAAAAAAGAAAATCCCCAAAAAGAAAATACTTTCATCATCATTCAACACTTTCACCACACTCGCACATTATCACTGTTTTTGCAGAGGTGCTCAGAATACAACAGTCTAGAAGCATACACATATAAAGATACACAACATATCCCTCCAAACTGCCAATACCCCAAACCCTCCTTTAAAGTGCAGGCATTGTACTTCCCATTTCCAGGACTCAAGTCCGACTATATGAAAATAACCGGTTTCTCCCTGAATCCCTCACTAAATATTACCCTGCTCACACTCCAACAGATCGTCAGGTCCCAATACCATTCGTCTCCATTCACTCCTATCTAACACGCTCACGTACGCTTGCTGGAAGTCCAAGCCCTTGCCCACAAAACCTCCTTTACCCCCTCTCTCCAACCCTTTCGAGGACGACCCCTACCCCGCCTTCTTTCCCCTATAGATTTATATGCTTTCCATGTCATTCTACTTTGATCCATTCTCTCTAAATGACCAAACCACCTCAACAACCCCTCTTCTGCCCTCTGACTAATACTTTTATTAACTCCACAACCTTCTCCTAATTTCCACACTCCGAATTTTCTGCATAATATTTACACCACACATTGCCCTTAAACAGGACATCTCCACTGCCTCCAACCGTCTCCCTCGCTGCTGCATTTACCACCCAAGCTTCACACCCATATAAGAGTGTTGGTACTACTATACTTTCATACATTCCCTTCTTTGCCTCCATAGATAACGTTTTTTGACTCCACATATACCTCAACGCACCACTCACCTTTTTTCCCTCATCAATTCTATGATTAACCTCATCCTTCATAAATCCATCCGCCGACACGTCAACTCCCAAGTATCTGAAAACATTCACTTCTTCCATACTCCTCCCCAATTTGATATCCATTTTTCTTTATCTAAATCATTTGACACCCTCATCACCTTACTCTTTTCTATGTTCACTTTCAACTTTCTACCTTTACACACATTCCCAAACTCGTCCACTAACCTTTGCAATTTTTCTTTATATATATATATATATAATATATATATATATATATATATATATATATATATATATATATATATATATATATATATATAATATATATATATATAATATTATATATATACACACACACACACACACACACACATGTATATAATATGCACTTGGAATTTCACTATTCTTTCACAGTGGTTGTTCTGCATATTGTGATATCACACCGTTTACTATGATTTTATTGTATATACAGTGGACCCCTGGATATCGGCCAGTGCGGATTTCGGCCAAATCAGATTTCGGCCGCTTTGTTGTTGGCCGAAATTCTATCCTGGATTTTGGCCGGCAACTTGGAAATCGGCTGTATTGGACGTGTCAGCCTGCCACTCTGCCGTGTTCATGAGACCGTACAGTGGACCCCCGATGTACGATGTCCCCAACCTACGTTAAAACCGACCTACGATGCTTTTCAGTGTATAAATTTGACCCCGGCGTATGTTGAAAAACTCGACGTACAGCATTCGTCCGGTACCGCGTCCACAAGTCTGTCCGCCTGAGCACGCCTCAGCTGGCCTGCCTTCAGTTAGTATGCCAATGTTTACAAGCCAGAGCGGTTGCTCCCACGCATACATTTTGAATACAGTATTTTGTATTATTCCAGTGTTTTTAGTGCTTCTAACTGTTAAATAAGCCATCATGAGCCCAAAGAAAGCTTCTAGTGCCAACCCTGTGGTAAAAGGGTGAGAAATACAGTATTATCGAAATACTATCGTACCACAGTCAGCTGCTGCTGCTGTAGCACCGTCAGCTGCTGCTGTTGCTGTAGCACCGTCAGTTGCTGCTGCTGCTGTAGCACCGTCAGCTGCTGCTGCTGTAGCACCGTTGTTGGTGTGGCTAATCAAGAATACCGAGAAACAATTAACCCCATAGGGTTAGCCACCCAAGATAACCCAAAAAAAGTCTACTAACATCCAGGTGAACAGAAAAAAATGCCTGGAACTAGTGCTCATATTGGTGAATTTAAGGTCAACAAAGGTTGGTTTGAGAGATTTAAGAATCGTAGTGACATGCACAGTGTGATAAGGCCTGTTCTGGAAGAAAATGCCAAACAGGACCTACATTGCTCAGGAGGAAAAGGCATTCCCAGGACACAGTGTCTCATCAGTCATTGCAGCATTTTCAATAAAGGTAAGTGTCATTTATTCTTCATTTAGTAGAGTAGTACATGCACTTTATATATTGTGCATGTACTACTCTACTATTGTGCGTGTATCCTTCTTTTTGTGTGTAGGAAAATGTATATGTCATGTGGTAAAAAATTTTTTTTTCATACTTTTGGGTGTCTTGCATGGATTAATTTGATTTCCATTACATGTATTTCTTATGGGGAAAATTAATTCGACTTACGATAATTTCGTCTTACGATGTGTTCTCAGGAACGGATTAATATCGTAAGTCTGGGGTCCACTGTATTTCGTTATAATCCATTCTTTTTTGTAGTTGTTTATTGAGTGCGACTGCGAAATAAGCCACCATGGGCCCAAAGAAAGTTCCTAGTGCCAGTCCTTTGGTAAAGAAAGTCAGAAACACGATAGAATTCATTGACAAAATCTTGTCCCACTTCAGGCAAATCTTAGAGACGCCAGAAACAGACGTCTCTGGACAGTTTTTCTTGTGCGACAAGGGTGCAGTGACTCTGAAGCTGGTCCTAGTGCCAGTAAAAGACAAAGAAGGGAAGTAATCCCAGGCAGGGACTTGATACCTGAAGTCCTTATGAAGGGGGATTACCCTTCCAAACAGTAGCCCCAACTCCCTCTCACCTCCTCGCCTTCTTCAATATGCCAATGAGAGTCTTCAATAAAGGTATGTAATGTTCATTTATCATTAAAATTTGTGCTTTATATTTATTTTTCATTGTTTTCTGTATGTAAAACTATAGTTAATCTTTAAAAAATGTATTTTTTGTTAATATTTTTGGGTGTCTATAACGGATTAATTGTATTTACATTAATTCTTATGGGAAATATTACTTCGATTTTCGGCCTTATCGGATTTACACTGACCTTCTGGGATGGATAACAGCCAAAATCTGGGGTTCCACTGTGTGTACTCACCTAGTTGAGGTTGCAGGGGTCGAGTGGGTGGAGTCCTAGCTCCTGGCCCCACCTCTTCACTGGTCGCTACTAGGTCACTCTCCCTGAACCGTGGGCTTTATCATGCCTCTGTGTGTGCGTGTGTGTGTGTGTGTGTGTGTGTGTGTGTGTGTGTGTTTTGTGTGTGTGTGTGTGTGTGTGTGTGTATATACATATACAGTGGACCCCCGCATAACGATGGCATCGCATAGCGATTTTTCCGCATAACGATTACTTTTATCGCAAAATTTTTGCCGCGCATACCGATTAAAACCCGCACCGATTTTCGTCCGAGCGCGTCCAAAGAAGCCTGCAGTCCATTGGTAAAAAAGTCCCAGATTACAGTAGATTCTGCAGAAACTTCCCATCAGGCAAACAGGATTATCGATAACAGACGTCTCTGGCAGTTTTTCTTGGAAATAAGGTGCAGTGACTCTGAAAGCTGTCTAGTGCCAGTGAAACAAGAAGGAAGTAATCCCAGGAGGACATTGATACTGAAGTCTTTGAAGGGTGGATACCCTCCAAACAGTAGCCCACTCCTCTCGACCTCCTCGCCTTCTTCAATACACCATCAAGAGTCTCAATAAAGGTATGGTAATTCAATTTATCATAAAATATAAAATTGTGCTTTATATTTAATATCATTGTTTTGCTGTTGTAAAACTAAGTGTAACTTAAAAAATGTATTTTTTGTTAAAGTTGATGGTGTCTATGAACGGATAATCGATTTACATTAATCTTAATGGAAGATTCCTTTAACGGATTTTCGGCCTTTTCGCATTAATATCACCGATCTTCTGATGAAGTAACAGCCAAAATTGGGTTTTCATTGTGTGTACTCACTATTGAGGTTTGCATGGGTCAAAAAAGTGGGTGAGTCCTAGCTCCTGGGCCCCCTCTTCACTGGTCTAATTGGTCATCTCCATTGAATCAGTGGGCATTATCATGCCGTTGTTGTGTGTGAGCTGTGTGGTGATGTGTGTGTGTATACGTCATTATGTTTGTGTGTGTGTGTTTGTACTCACCTAATTGTGGTTGCAGGGGTTGACTCTTAGCTCCTGGCCCCGCTTCTTCACTGGTCGCTACTGGGTCACTCACTGCATGCTCTGTGAGCTTTATGATACCTCTTCTTAAAGCTATGCATGGATCCTGCCTCCACCACCTCACCCTCCAGACTATTCCACTTCCTGACAACTCTGTGACTGAAGAAATACTTCCTAACATCTTTGTGACTCATCCGAGTCTTCAACTTCCAATTGTGACCCCTTGTCACTGTGTCCCATCTCTGGAACATCTTATCTCTTTCCACCGTGTTGATTCCTCTCAGTATTTTGTGTGTTATCATGTTTCCCTGCCCCTCCTGTCCTCCAGTGTTGTAAGGTCAGTTTCCCTTAACCTCTCCTCATAGGACATGCCCCTTAGCTCCGGGACTAGTCTCGTTTCAAACCTTTGCAATTTCTCTAATTTCCTGACGTGCTTTCCCAGGTGTGGGTTCCAAACTGGTGCTGCATACTCTAATATAGGCCTGACGTACGTGGTGTACAGAGTTCTGAAGGACTCTTACTGAGATGGTGGAAAGCTATTTTTAGGTTTGTTAGTCGCCCATATGCTGCAACAGATATTTGGTTGATGTGCACCTCGGGAGATATGTTCAGTATTATACTCAACCTAAGATCCTTTTCCTGGAGTGAGGTTTGTAGCCTTTGGCCCCCTGTCATAATAATAATATCTTTATTTATTACACGTAAATGTAACCCCTTTTCCTGTAACAATTACTAAAAAGAATAAGAGGAACAAAATTGTCGAAGTGGGAAGTCTGAATATGCGTGGATGTTGTGCAAATGATAAGAAAGAGATGATTGTGGATGTTATGAATGAGAAGAAGCTGGATGTCCTGGCTTTAAGTGAAACAAAGCTGAAGGGGGTGGGAGAGTTTCAGTAGAGAGGAATAAATGGGATTAGGTCAGGGGTTTCAAATAGAGTTAGAGTTAAAGGAGTAGCAATAATGTTGAAGGACAAGTTATGGCAGGAAAAGAGGGAATATAAATGTATTAATTCAAGGATTATGTGGAGTAAAATAAAGGTTGGATGTGAACAGTGGGTTATAGTAAGCGTATATGCACCTGGAGAAGAGAGAAGTGTAGAGAGAGAGAGATTTTGGGAAATGTCGAGTGAATGCGTGCGGAGTTTTGAACCAAGTGGGAGAGTAATGTGGTTAGGGATTTCAATGCTAAAGTGGGCAAAAATGTTGTGGAGGGAGTAGTAGGTAAATTTGGGGTGCCAGGGGTAAATGAAAATGGGGAGCCTTTAACCCTTTGGGGGTTTTGGCCGTACTAGTACGGCTTATGCTCCAGGGTTTTTGACGTACTAGTACGCCTAAATTCTAGCACCCTCAAATCTAGTGAGAGAAAGCTGGTAGGCCTACATATGAAAGAATAGGTCTATGTGGTCAGTGTGCGCAATATAAAAAAAATCCTACAGCACACAGTGCATAATGAGAAAAAAAAACTTTGACCCTGTTTTTGGATTAAAACAGCGAATTTGCACTGTATTTTCGTATGGTATTTATTGTTGTATTCTAGTTTTCTTGGTCTCATTTTATAGAATGGAAGACATATTACAGAAATTGAGATGATTTTGACTGGTGTTACAATGAAAAGTACCTTGAAATTGAGGTCAAAGTAGCAGAAATGTTCGATTTTTACCAAAGTTCAAAAGTAAGCAAATCATGCCAAGCATCCAATACACATCAGCTGGTGAGTCTAATAGTGTTCTTTCACAAGTGCGCTGATATTATTTATGCCATTTCTACACTAATGCAGTAGTCTGCATAACGGTAAATCTATTTTTTGTAGGAATAAAAATTCAAAGTGGAAAGCCAAAGAAATATAAGAGGGGCCTGGGGATGTGACTAACGAACAGAGAACTTGTTATTTTAGTGCCAGGAATGTCCTTCTTGTTTATTCTGGACCCTATTCGGAAATTGGCATCTTTTGAAATTTGTGTGAAATTGGCAAATTTGCTAAATTCTGACCACTTTATTGGATAGTTGAAATCGGTAAATGGGTGGTTTCTTGTACTCATTCAATAGAAAAAATGAAGTTCTCGCAAAATAGTTACGATTTTTGTCGACTAGTAAACTGGAATTGGCCGAAAATAGGGCTCAAAGTGGGCAAAATCGCCGATGTGTAAACGGCGTCAAGACCGCTAACTTCGCAAGAGCATAATTCCATAAGTTTTCCATCAGATACCATACTTTTGGTGTCATTATGATCGGGAAAAGATTTTCTATTGTTTCATAAGATTTTTTTTTTTTTTTTTTTTTTTTTTTTTTTTTTTTTTTTTTAAATTTTGGCAACCCTGAGAACAAGTCTCTGAGAGGGCCTGGCGACCTCCAAAGGGTTAATTGAGCTATGTGTAGAAAGAGGCTTGTTAATAAGTAATACAAATTTTATGAAGAAGAGGATAAATATACAAGATATGATATAGCACGTAATGAAAGTTGTTTGTTAGATTATGTATTGGTGGATAAAAGGTTGATGGGTAGGCTCCAGGATGTACACGTTTATAGAGGGGCAACTGATATATCGGATCATTATTTAGTTGTAGCTACAGTTAGAGTAAGAGGTAGATAGGAAAAGAGGAAAATGGCAACAATAAGCAAGAGGGAGGTGAAAGTGTATAAACTAAGGGAGGAGGAAGTTCGGGTGAGATATAAGCAACTATTGGCAGAAAGGTGGGCTGGTGCAAGTATGAGTAGTGGGGGGGTTGAAGAGGGTTGGAATAGTTTTAAAAATGCAGTATTAGAATGTGGGGCAGAAGTTTGTGGTTATAGGAGGGTGGGGGCAGGAGGAAAGAGGAATGATTGGTGGAATGATGAAGGAAAAGGTGTGATAAAAGAGAAAAAGTTAGCTTATGAGAGGTTTTTACAAAGCAGAAGTGTTATAAGAAGAGCAGAGTATATGGAGAGTGAAAGAAAGGTGAAGAGAGTGGCGAGAGAGTGCAAAAGGAGAGCAGATGATAGAGTGGGAGAGGCACTGTCAAGAAATTTTAATGAAAATAAGAAAAATTTTTGGAGTGAGTTAAAAAAGTTAAGAAAGCCTAGAGAACGAGTGGATTTGTCAGTTAAAAACAGAGTAGGGGAGTTAGTAGATGGAGAGATGGAGGTTTTGGGTAGATGGCAAGAATATTTTGAGGAACTTTTAAATGTTGACGGTGAAAGGGAAGCGGTAATTTCATACACTGGACAGGGAGGTATACCATCTTTTAGGAGTGAAGAAGAACAGGATGTGAGTGTAGGGGAGGTGCGTGAGGCATTATGTAGAATGAAAGGGGGTAAAGCAGCTGGAACTGACGGGATCATGACAGAAATGTTAAAGCAGGGGGGGATATAGTGTTGGAGTGGTTGGTATTTTTGTTTAATAAATGTATGAAAGAGGAGAAGGTACCTAGGGATTGGCGGAGAGCATGTATAGTCCCTTTATATAAAGGGAATGGAGACAAAAGAGATTGTAAAAATTATAGAGGAATAAGTTTACTGAGTATACCAGGAAAAGTGTACGGTAGGGTTATAATTGAAAGAATTAGAGGTAAGACAGAATGTAGGATTGCGAATGAGCAAGGAGGTTTCAGAGTGGGTAGGGGATGTGTAGATCAAGTGTTTACATTGAAGCGTATATGTGAACAGTATTTAGATAAAGGTAGGGAAGTTTTTATTGCTTATATGGATTTAGAAAAGGCATATGATAGAGTGGATAGAGGAGCAATGTGGCAGATGTTGCAAGTATGCATATGGAATAGGTGGCAAGTTACTAAATGCTGTAAAGAGTTTTTATGAGGATAGTGAGGCTCAGGTTAGGGTGTTGAGAAGAGAGGGAGACTACTTCCCAGTAAAAGTAGGTCTTAGACAGGGATGTGTAATGTCACCATGGTTGTTTAATATATTTATAGATGGGGTTGTAAAAGAAGTAAATGCTAGGGTGTTCGGGAAAGGGGTGGAATTAAATTATAGGGAATCAAATACAAAATGGGAAATGACACAGTTGCTTTTTGCTGATGATACTGTGCTTATGGGAGATTCTAAAGAAAAATTGCGAAGGTTAGTGGAGGAGTTTGGGAGTGTGTGTAAAGGGAGAAAATTGAAAGTGAACATAGAAAAGAGTAAGGTGATGAGGGTATCAAATGATTTAGATAAAGAAAAATTAGATATCAAATTGGGGAGGAGGAGTATGGAAGAAGTAAATGCTTTCAGATACTTGGGAGTTGACGTGTCAGCGGATGGATTTATGAAGGATGAGGTTAATCATAGAATTGATGAGGGAAAAAAGGTGAGTGGTGCGTTGAGGTATATGTGGAAACAAAAAACTTATCAGAGGCAAAGAAGAATGTATAAAGTATAGTGTCCAACACTAATGGTGGAACTGGTTTGTTGCGCAGTGTGGAGGCGGTTGGAGGCAGCGGAGATGTCCTGTCTAAGAGGAATGTGTGGTGTAAATATTATGCAGAAAATTCGGAGTGTGGAAATTAGGAGAAGGTGTGGATTTAATAAAAGTATTAGCCAAAGGGCTGATGAGAGGTTGTTGAGGTGGTTTGGTTATTTAGAGAGAATGGATCAAAGTAGAATGGCATGGAGAGCGTATAAATCTGTAGGGGAAGGAAGGCGGGGTAGGGGTCGCCCTCAAAAAGGTTGGAAGGAAGGGGTAAGGGAGGTTTTGTGGGCGAAGTGCTTGGACTTCCAGCAGGCGTGCATTAGCGTGTTCAATAGGAGTGAATGGAGACGAATGGTATTTGGGACCTGACGATCTGTTGGAGTGTGAGCAGGGTAATATTTAGTGAAGGGATTCAGGGAAACCGCTTATTTTTATATAGCTGGACTTGAGTCTTGGAAATGGGAATTACAATGTCTGCACTCTAAAGGAGGGGTTCAGGATATTAGCAGTTTGGAGGGATATGTTATGTATCTTTATACATATATGCTTCTAAACTGTTGTGTTCTGGGCACCTCTGCAAAAACAGTGATTATGTGTGAGTGAGGTGAAAGTGTTGAATGATGATGAAAGTATTTTCTTTTTGGGGATTTCCTTTCTTTTTGGGTCACCCTGCCTTGGTGGGAAACTGCCGATTTGTTAAAAAAAAAAAATGTACATGGTATACAGGCCTAGCTGACATCAGTGACATACTACTATATAGAAAGCCCCTTGTGATGCATAGCATTTCGGGCAAATTTGGTCCTTGTCCCAGGATGCGACCCACACCAGATGACTAACTCCTAGGTATCCATTTTACTGATGGGTGAACGTAGACAACCGGTGTAAAGAAACACACCCAGTGTTTCTACCCTCACTGTATGAAGCAAGAGCTTTAGTGACCAGGCTGTATTGTGTCTACGGTCTTGTTTGACCTTCCCCGATCTTCATGCCATGTGTGTGTGTGTGTGTGTGTGTGTGTGTGTGTGTGTGTGTGTGTGTGTGTGTGTGTGTGTGTGTGTGTGTGTGTGTGTGTGTGTGTGTACTCGCCTAATTGTACTGACCTAATTGTGGTTGCAGGGGTCAAGACTCGGCTCCTGGCCCTGCCTCTTCACCGAGTGCTACTAGGTCTTCTCTCTCCCTGCTCCATGAGCTTTATCATACCTCATCTTAAAGCTATGTATGGTTCCTGCCTCCACTACCTCACTTGCTAGGCTATTCCACTTCCTGACTACTCTGACTGAAGAAATACTTCCTAACATCCCTTTGACTCATATGGGTTTTCAACTTCCAATTGTGACCCCTTGTTTCTGTGTCCCCTCTCTGGAACATCCTGTCTCTGTCCACCTTGTTTATTCCATGCAGTATTTTGTATATCATTATCATGTCTCCCCTAACCCTCCTGTCCTCCAGTGTCATCAGGCCGATTTTCCTTAACCTTTCTTCATAGGACATTCCCTTTAGCTCTGGAACTAACCTTGTCACAAACCTTTGCACTTTCTCTAATTTCTTGACATGCTTGATCAAGTGTGGGTTCCAAACAGGTGCTGCATACTCCAGTATGGGCCTGACATACACGGTGTACAGTGTCTTGAATGATTCCTTACTAAGGTATTGGAACACTGTTCTCTGGTTTGTCAGGCGCCCATATGCTGCAGCAATTATCTGATTGATGTGTGCTTCCGGAAACATGCTCGTGTTATACTCACCCCGAGATCTTTCTTCTTGAGTGAGGTTTGCAGTCTTTGGCCGCCTAACCTATACTCTGTCTGCGGTCTTCTGCGCCCTTCCCCGATCTTCGTGACTTTGCATTTGGCGGGGTTAAATTCGAGAAGCCAGTTGCTGGACCAGGTGTCCAGTCTGTCCGAGTCTCTTTGTAGTCCTGCCTGATCCTCATCCGATTTAATTCTCATTAACTTCTCATCATCTGCCAACAGGGACACTTCAGTGCCTATCCCTTCCATCATGTCATTCACATGTATCAAAAATAGCACTGGTCCTAGGACTAAACCCTGTGGAACCCTGCCCATCACAGGCACCCGCTGTGATACCTCATCACGTACCATGACTCGTGTGTGTGTGTGTGTGTGTGTGTGTGTGTGTGTGTGTGTGTGTGTGTGTGTGTGTGTATGTATGTATGTATGTATGTGTGTGTGTGTGTGTGTGTGATTGGTGTGTGTGTACTCACCTAGTTGTGGTTGCAGGGGTCGAGCTCCTGGCTCTGCCTCTTCACTGGCTGTTACTCGGTCACTCATCCCTCTCCATGAACTTTATCGTACCTCTTCTTAAAGCTATGTATGGATCCTGCCTTCACTACATCACTTCCCAGACTATTCCACTTCCTGACAACTCTGTGACTGAAGAAATACTTCCTAACATCTCTGTGGTTCATCTGAATCTTCAACTTCCAACTGTGACCCCTTGTTGCCGTGTCCCATCTCTGGAACATCCTGTCTCTGTCCATCTTGTTGAGTCCTCTCAGTATTTTATATGTCATTATCATATCCCCCCCCTATCTCTCCTGTCTTCCAGTGTTGTCAGGTCAATTTCCCTTCACCTGTCCTCGTAGGACATACCCCGTAGCTCTGGGACTAGTCTTGTTGCAAACCTTTGCACTTTCTCTAGTTCCCTTACATGCTTGGCTAGGTGAGAGTTCCAAACTGACACTGCATACTCCAATATGGACCTAACGTACACAGTGTACAGGGTTCTGAATGACTTATCAGGATGTCGGAATGCTGTTCTAAAGTTCACCAGGCGCCCGTGTGCTGCGACAGTTATTTGGTTGACGTGTGACTCAGGAGATGTGCCTGGTGTTATACTCACCCCAAGATCCTTTTCCTTGAGTGAATTTTGTAGGCTCTGGCCCCCTAGACTGTACTCCATCTGTGGTTTTCTTTACTCTTCTCCAATTTTCATGACTTTGCACTTGGTGGGGTTGAACTCCAGGAGCCAGTTGCTGGACCAGGCCTGCAGCCTGTCCAGATCGCTCTGTAGTTCTGCCTGGTCCTTGTCTCATTCAATTCTTTTCATCAGCTTCACATCTGCAAACAGGGACACTTTGGAGTCCATTCTTTCTGTCATGTTCACAAATACCAGAAACAACACCGGTCCTAGGACTGACCCTTGTGGCACCCCGCTCGTTACAGGCGCCCACTCTGACACCTCGCCACGTACCATGAGTTGCTGTTTCTTTCCTGACAGGTTTTCCCTGATTCACTGTAGTGCCTTCCCTCTTATCCCTGCCTGGTGTGTGTGTGTGTGTGTGTGTGTTTGTGTGTGTGTGTGTGTGTTTGTGTGTGTGTGTGTGTGTGTGTGTGTGTGTGTTTGTGTTTGTGTGTGTGTGTGTGTGTGTGTGTGTGTGTGTGTGTGTGGTGTGTGTGTGGTGTGTGGGCGTGCGCGCGCGCGTAAGTAATGTAATAAGATCACAGTAAACAGGTAATATCACAATATGCGAAACAACCACTGTAAAAAAAAAAGTGAATTTACTAACACTTACTTGATTTCTCACATTATCAAGGAACTGTGATAATGTTCCTTGATGTGAGAAATCACGAATGCGCTTGGAAGTTCACTGTTTTTTTACAGTGGCTGTTTTGCGCATACACACACACACACATTATATATATATATATATATATATATATATATATATATATATATATATATATATATATATATATATATATATATATATATATATATATATATATATATTATATCCATTCTTGTATTTCACTACTATTTTAATTTTTTTCTACTCTTGAATTTTCATACATTTTATTTTATATTTTTTTAATCTTACATGTAGTTATTATTATTACTATTTTATTATTAAATTATTATTGAATGTGAAGATGGCGTCATGGTAGTGGCCTTAGTGTGAGCAGTGAGTTACCTCCCCCACCCACCTGGTGCTCCCTCTTCCCCCCACACCCACACGTGTTGTTTACATACAATGGTGGTGCATTACTCTCTCACTTATAACTCACTCTACTCTCTCATCATACACTCATGGCTGCTCTCCTACCTCATCCTCCGTCTGATAAACCAGGTAGTTCATCAAACATTTTTAAAAAACTTTGGTAGCTACAACAGTGGTTGGGAAATTATTGAGTGTAAGTCACACGTACAGAAGTTGTAAAGTATTGATATTGTTGCCTCATACACTGCTCATTAAAATTAAAAAATTCAAAGTTTATTCTCTATAAGGATTACAATGCTGAGTTTACAGAAATTTGGTTATTGTTGGTTTACATGTAGTAAAATAATGATTGCAGAGTGTACCACTAGAACGCTTAGCATGGCTAGGCATTTCGGGCAGACTTAGTTTTATTCTTAATTGTAAACTCCTCAAGGAAGGTTCCTTGATGTTGGTGAGGGGCTCTTGATTTAGGGAATTGGATCTGTGCTCCAGTTCCCCGAATTAAGCCTGAATGCCTTCCACATCCCCCCCAGGCGCTGTATAATCCTCCGGGTTTAGCGCTTCCCCCTTGATTATAATAATAATAATAATCTTAATTGTAAAATATTACAAATTAAGAGGTAAGTTGGTATTATGGCTAAGTGACTAAATACTAGTTTGTGAGTTTAGCAATGTGAATGCTTTTTTTTTGACACAGTACATAGTTTCAGTATTGGAGTATCACAGGATTCATTATTTTAAGATTGAGATTAATATTTCTGTTTATGGTCAAATGGGTGAGTGAGTGTAAGTGTGAACCACCAGGTGGTATTCGTGTAGTTAGTTGACGGGGTGTATCAGGGAGATAAGATGTTTTCTAATGGTAGTTTTGAAGGTGATGAATGTGTCTGCAGTTCTAGAGTTCTCAGGTAGGGTATTCCAGATTTTAGGGCCTTTGACATACATTAAATTTTTGTAAAGGTTTAGTTGGACACGGGGAATGTCGTAGAGATGTTTGTGTCTGGTGTTATGCCTGTGGGTTCTGTCACAACTATCAAGAAAGCGTTTTAGGTCAAGGTTGATATTAGAGTTTAAGGCCCTGTAGATGTAGATTGCACAGTAGTAAGTGTGGATGTACTGAACTGGGAGTAAGTTTAGGTCTATGAAGAGTGGGGGGGGGGGGTGTTGCCAGGGATGGGATTTAGTGATTATTCTTACTGCAGCTTTTTGTTGGGTTATTATTGGCTTTAGGTGTGTTGCTGCAGTTGATCCCCAAGCACAAATAGCATAGGTGAGGTATGGATAAATAAGTGAGTGGTATAGTGTGAGAAGGGCATTTTGCGGCACGTAGTATCGTATCTTGGAGAGGATCCCAACCGTTTTGGATGGATACGTTTTTGGTTAAAATGTGATAATTGTATCCTATAAATTGTTTTTCATATTAACACATGTTATATATGATAAAGTATAATATAAAGTTGGTGGTGAGGATACAAAGGCATTCGTGTCTTCAGGCCAAGGATCTTGCCTCCTCCTCCTTCCTCCTCCTCTTCCTCCTCCTCTTCCTCCTCCTCTTCCTCCTCCTCTTCCTCCTCCTCTTCCTCCTCCTCTTCCTCCTCCTCTTCCTCCTCCTCTTCCTCCTCCTCTTCCTCCTCCTCTTTCCTCCTCCTCTTCTTCCTCCTCTTCCTCCTCCTCCTCCTCCTCCCTCCTCCTCTCTCTTCCTCCTCCTCCTCCTCTTCCTCCTCCTCCTCTTCCTCCTCCTCTTCCTCCTCCTCCTCTTCCTCCTCCTCCTCTTCCTCCTCCTCCTCTTCCTCCTCCTCCTCTTCCCTCCTCCTCCTCTCTCCTCCTCCTCCTCTTCCTCCTCCTCCTCTTCCTCCCTCTTCCTCCTCCTCTTCCTCCTCCTCTTCCTTCTCCTCTTCCTCCTCCTCTTCCTCTCTCTCCTCTTCCTCCTTCTCTCTCCTCCTCTTCCTCCTCCTCTTCCTCCTCCTCCTCTTCCTCCTCCTCCTCTTCCTCCTCCTCTTCCTCCTCCTCTTCCTCCTCCTCTTCCTCCTCCTCTTCCTCCTCCTCTTCCTCCTCCTCTTCCTCCTCCTCTTCCTCCTCCTCTTCTTCCTCCTCTTCCTCCTCCTCCTCCTCTTCCTCCTCCTCCTCCTCCTCCTCCTCTTCCTCCTCCTCTTCCTCCTCCTCCTCCTCTTCCTCCTCCTCCTCTTCCTCCTCCTCCTCTTCCTCCTCCTCTTCCTCCTCCCTCTTCCTCCTCCTCTTCCTTCTCCTCTTCCTCCTCTTCCTCCTCTTCCTCCTCCTCCTCTTCCTCCTCCTCCTCTTCCTCCTCCTCCTCCTTCCTCCTCCTCCTCCTCCTCTTCCTCCTCTTCATCCTCCTCCTCCTCCTCCTCCTCTTCCTCCTCTTCATCCTCTTCCTCCTCTTCATCCTCTTCCTCTTCCTCCTCTTCCTCCTCCTCTTCCTCCTCCTCTTCCTCCCCTCTTCCTCCTCCCTCTTCCTCCTCCTCTTTCTCCTCTTCCTCCTCCTCTTCCCTCCTCCTCTTCCTCCTCCTCTTCCTCTTCCTTCTCCTCTCCCTCCTTCTCTTCCTCCTCTTCCTCCTCCTCCTCTCCTGCTCCTCCTCCTCTTCCTGCTCCTCCTCCTCTTCCTGCTCCTCCTCCTCCTCTTCCTGCTCCTCCTCCTCTTCCTGCTCCTCCTCCTCCCTCCTCCTCCTCCCTCCCTCCTCCTCCTCCTCCCCTCCTCCTCCTCCCTCCTCCTCCTCCTCCCTCCCCCTCCTCCTCCATTATTTTCTTCTTATTATTATAATATTTACCGTTTATGAAAAAAGATTGTTTATATTACTTCATGTTACTGAAACTAATTGATAATATTACAGCTTGTCTTATAATAATAATATCTTTATTTACTACAAGTACATGTACGTACATGGTATACAACAATGACATACTATTATATAGAAGCTGCTTGTTATTCTGAGCATTTCAAGCAAATTTGGTCAGTTTTGTCCCAGGATGCAACCCACACCAGTTGACTAACACCCAGATACCCATTTTACACTGTTGGTAAACAGGGACAGGGACAGCAGGTGTCTTACGGAAACACATCCCTAACGTTTTCCAGCCATACCGGAGGAAATTCGAACCCTAGACCTTAGGTGTGGTTGAGTCGGGTTAGGTTACAGTGTATTAAGTTACACTGACTTCAAAAAATAAAGCGTCTATCCTGTTTGTCCAGAATATTACTTAAAAAAAAAAAAAAGAATTATATAATCTTATTTTACCTATTGATGCCAAAATGAAAAGTTTACACACTTCCTAAAAGAAAAAAAAAATACTATCAGATTTTCATTGAAGCTGGTGACATATTATGACTGCTAAATTCAAAAAATTCAAATTTATTTATTTTTTTGCAAGTAATACATTGTGGTTATGTATTTTGCAGTGCAAAAAGAGCCTCTATTATGCTTAGGCATTATGGGCTGACTTAATTTAATGCCTTACTGGCTACGTAACATTAAAGAAATGTATCATAGATGTACAATAGTTCTATTAGTTATAAATGAATCTAATTTATATCAACCAAAGGATATACAGTGGACCCCCGAGTTTCGTGATTAATCCATTCCAGAGAGCCTGCTGAAAGTCGAAATTGCCGAATGGCGAAACCATTTTCCCTACAAGAAATAATGGAAATAAAATTAATCTGTTCGAGACACCCAAAAATTATTATTATTATTATTATTATCATCACACTGGCCGATTCCCACCAAGGCAGGGTGGCCTGAAAAAGAAAAACTTTCACCATCATTCACTCCATCACTGTCTTGCCAGAAGGGTGCTTTACACTACAGTTTTTAAACTGCAACATTAACACCCCTCCTTCAGAGTGCAGGCACTGTACTTCCCATCTCCAGGACTCAAGTCCGGCCTGCCGGTTTCCCTGAATCCCCAAAGTAACATTTATGAAGGGATTCAGGGAAACCAGCAGGCCGGACTTGAGTCCTGGAGATGGGAAGTACAGTGCTTGCACTCTGAAGGAGGGGTGTTAATGTTGCAGTTTAAAAACTGTAGTGTAAAGCACCCTTCTGGCAAGACAGTGATGGAGTGAATGATGGTGAAAGTTTTTCTTTTTCGGGCCACCCTGCCTTGGTGGAATCGGCCAGTGTGATAATAATAATAATAATAATTTTTGGGTGTCTGGAACAGATTAATTTTATTTCCAATTTTTTTCAAATTAAATAAAGATTTACATACTGAAAAACAATGAGAAATCAAGTACATGCATATAAAAAATAATAATAACATTTCACTTACCTTTACTGAAGACTTCTGGGTGGATGGAAGACGGGAGGAGGGGATAGGAGGAAGGTGTACACTATTGTTTTGAAGGAGAATCTCCTTCCATTAGGACTTCAGGTATGAAGTCCTTATCTGGGGTTACTTCGCTTCTTTGTTTTTTAAAGACACTGGCAATGGGACCAACTTGAGAGTCACTGGAACCCTGTCGCACAAAATATCTGTCCAGAGAGCTCTGTTTCTGGCGTTTCTTGAAGATTTGTCTGAAGTGGGACACAACACTGTCATTGTACATGTTGCCAATACGGCCTGCAACAGCTTTGTTAGGGTGAAATTCATCCATAAATGTTTGCACTTCAGTCCACTTTGCACAAATGTCCTTAATCTTTGAAGAAGGCACCTTCCATCTCTCTTCCTCCTCCTCTGCAGCAGTTTCCTGAGCTGTGATCTGTTGCTGTTGCAGATGAAGCTCTTGCAGCTCTTCAGTGGTTAGCTCTTCCCTGTGGTCCTCCACTAACTCTTCCACATCCTCGCCACTCACCTCCAACCCCAGGGACATCCCCAATGCCACAATAGATTCCACAACTGGCATAGGCTCCTTAGGTCAGCCCCAAACCCTTCAAAATCCCTCTCTTCTACACATTCTGGCCACAATTTTCTCCAAGCAGAGTTCGAAGTCCTGGAAGTCACTCCCTCCCAAGACTTACCTATAGGGTTTATGCAATGGAGGATATTAAAGTGATCTTTCCAGAACTCTCTTAGGGTCAATTCTGTGTCTGAGGTCACTTCAAAGCACTTTTGAAACACTGCTTTTGTGTAGAGTTTTTTGAAGTTTGAAATGACCTGCTGGTCCATTGGCTGGAGGAGAGGAGTTGTATTACGGGGCAAGAACTTCACTGTGATGAATCTAAACTCCTCCACTATTTGCTCTTCGAAGTCTGGAGGATGAGCAGGAGCATTGTTCATTACCAGGAGGCACTTGAGTGACAGTTTATTTTCCAGGAGGTATTTCTTCACACTGGGGCCAAACACTTCATTAAACCAGTCTAGGAAAATATCCCTTGTGACCCATGCCTTACTGTTAGCCTTCCACATCACACACACATTACTCTTGGCGACACTGTTTTTCTTGAACACTTTGGGATTTTCAGAGTGATACACCAGTAAAGGCTTCACTTTAAAATCCCCACTAGCATTACTACAAAACATGAGAGTAAGCCTATCCTTCATAGGCTTGTGTCCTGGGAGTGCCGTTTCCTCCTGCGTGATGTAGGTCCTCTTTGGCATTTTCTTCCAAGAGAGGCCTGTTTCGTCACAAACACTTGTTGGGGTTTGAATTCTCCAGTGTCTACTCACTCCTTAAACTCCTGTACAAACTTCTCAGCTGCAACTTTGTCAGAACTGGCAGCCTCATCATGCCTTATCACACTGTGAATGCCACTACGCTTCTTAAATCTCTCAGACCAACCTTTGCTGGCCTTAAAATCACAAGCATCACCACTTGTTGCAGGCATTTTCTTTACGAGATCGTCATGCAACTACCTTGCCTTTTCACATATTATCGACTGCGTAACATTATCTCCTGCTAACTGTTTTTCGATAATCCACACCAACAGTAACCTCCCACTTCTTCGAGGATTTGTGATCTCCTTTTTGTCAGCATATCCACCCCTTTTGCAACAACAGCACACTTTATTTCCTTTCCTTTTGCCACGATCAAAGTGATGGTTGAATGGGGTTTGCCATACATCCTGGCAAGCTCTGTAACACGAACTCCACTCTCATATTTTTCATTGATTTTCTTCTTGAATTCGACCGTGTTCCTCACTTTCTTTACCAGAGGGCTTGCACTAGCTTTCCTTGGGCCCATGGTGACTTATTTAGCAGTTGCAATCACAAAAAACAATGGATTATTATGTATGAACCCGCGGGGTGATGGTCATGTGTTGGTAAACAATGGCACACTGAGCGTGAATGGCGTGAGAGACTGGCTTTGTGTGTGTGGTGACGGGCGGATGGGTACCGGACGTTCGCCGAATCACGAGTCTAATCCCGAACCGCGAGGCCAAATTTTGCCGAAAAAACTTGCCGAAAGTCAAATTTCACGAAAGTCAATGCTGCCGAAACTCGAGGGTCCACTGTATTCCTATTTTCAAAAATGCTTTTTATGAAGCATGATTCAGTTATATTCCTATTGACAATGGACAATAGATTCAAAAGTAATTATAGTAATTATATTATGGGAATATAACATTGTGGTTTGTTAAAAGTAGTTTACAGTATGAGAATGCTACAATTTGGTGTAGGGCAATACTGTTTTTGGGTGTATGTATGAACTTGGTCGTCTAGTCTTGAAGTTTTGGAAGCTATAATGTTTTTAGTACTGAAATGTACAAAATGTATGTCTTAATTTTATCCTGGGAGCTAAACTGATCTATGTGAGCTTCTGAGCAAAGTTTCTAGACCAAAGGTGTTTAATTATATCTGTTATTTAATACAGTGAATTCTTGTATGTGTGAATAACATTTCAGTTATGTAATTTGGAAAAGTAGCATTCAGTTGTATATTCTCGACTTGATACTGTCAAGAAATAATTTGACTATTGGAGAGAGGGATTCCTCTTTTATTACTCTTATTACAGCTCATACCAGTTTCCCTTTTATATTTACAGTTCTATTAATTATTTGCAGAGAGGTCCATGCTCAGAAGATCATCACGGTTACGACAGGCATATCCAAAACTTTTGACCTTACAGCTTGGAAGGTAAAATTATATGGTTCTTTCTTTCATTGCTAGAGTGCTGTACTTTAGTGTAAAATATTTGAAGGAGGTAGGTGCTTTGTGTGGGTTAGTGAGTGAGTGTCATTTTTATATGCTTCATTTTGCTCTGCTTAAATAATGAGTTACAAACAGTACTTGAAAAAATAATGGTGTCATGTTTTGAATGACTTTTATATTTACAATATTATGTTGGAGTGTAAGCAAGGTAACATTTATGCAGGGATTCAGGGAAACTAGTTACCTGAGCTTGAATTCTGGAAGTGGGAAGCACAGTGCCTACACTGAAGAGGGGTGGGGGTGGGGATATTGCAGTTTGAGCTGCAGTGTTGGCATGCCTCTGGCAAGACAGTGATGGAGTGAGTGATAGTGAAAAATGTTTCTTCTTTTTTGAGTCACCCTATCTCAGTGGGAGATGACTGATGTGTTAAGAAAAAGTATTATAAACTCTTATACATAATTATTTATTAAGGAATAATTTTGAATGTTAAGGAATCTTCATTAAATAATTGCTGGAAATTTACAAGGAGCATCACCAAGAATTTTGAATGAAAAATTCCATAACTTTTTAAGAATATTTTTATGGATGTGGTTCAGGGTGAAATATAGTGGTAAGGAAGGTACTGTAAAATGAAATGCCGGCATATCTCTAAAACACACACAAAAATATACAGTGTGCTTTTTGTTTTTGTGTTTGATGTTAAGTGATGTGTGGCTGTGAAAGTGGACAGGAAGGTAACATGTAAGAGGTACTTAAGCTACAGTACCTGCATTACTGTTAACCATCATATTCAGTACTTTACATTTTAATATTTCATAGTGCTGCTGTGGCCTTTTGAACCCCATGACACTTTCTTATATAATCCATGTTGTATGGGGCAGCACGCCACTAGCAGCAACAGCCTGATTGATCAGGAAAACACCAGACAAGCCTGGCCCAGAACTGGGCTGCAGGAGCCGTAAAAATCTAAAAACCTATCAAAGGTATATAGTGTTCAAAATGATGTATAATTATATCAAGCTTTAATGACTGGAAATTAGCTAAAGATCTTGTCCATTTGTCATTTACTATATTCATGGTATTGTACAATATATTTTGGTAAAGTAATGTATATGAATATTACTGTAATTAAAATCTAATTATGAAAGAACAAAGTCACAGTGGGAGAAATTCACATATACACACTTTTGAGAGAGTTGACTTGATAATTTTGTAGGACTGTCTGAAATGTCTATGGTTTCCTCTCAGATGTGTTACTTGTGGAGCTAACTACAATATTACAAATATTGTAGCACTGTATGTTTAGCCTTTCATTGTGCTGAATATGTTGATTTTTATTTCAGCTTTGAGAGTCCAGTGAGGAAAGATAATTCTGAGTCCTCAAACCTGGATTGCAG
This sequence comes from Cherax quadricarinatus, assembly GCF_026875155.1. NCBI lineage: Eukaryota > Metazoa > Arthropoda > Malacostraca > Decapoda > Parastacidae > Cherax > Cherax quadricarinatus. The sequence goes on along the minus strand of NC_069400.1, from coordinate 5,146,477 downwards.
CAACTTTTCATCACTTGGGAGTTTGGAAACTAAGAAATGTAAAAATATTGGTACTTGCCCAAGCATTATAAATAACGATATACAAGTTACTAAACAAAGTGCATTAGCAGATAAGAGAAGAGGAAAACCTGTGACAGTGGATGATACAAAAAATGTTGGAAGTGAATGTGATAGTGGTGAAGCAATAATATTGCCTGTGGAAGAAGTTGAAGTTATTGAAACTTTACCTCAAGTAGAAAATCTAGGTGACCTAGAAACTCAAGATCCATTGGCTGATGTTATAGCAAACAGTGAGGAAGTTTTGGAAGTGAACCCTGAGCCTGAAGTATGGAGAACTAATAATTTGTTGTGGGAAAGTGTCAAGGCTGTACATAAAGCTCAAAGCAGCAGCACTTTGACTTGTAATAAAAAGCAGTTGATTGAAGAAAGAGAAGTAGACAGAGAAGGTGTATTGGCCGGAAAATTAAATAAAAAACGAATTCAGTCAGAACAAGAAGCTGACATAAATTTGAGGAGTGCCTCAATAATCACGGAGCGTAATTTATTAAACCAAAATTTTAGCAACAGTGCAGTAAAACCAACACTAAGTTTTATTGCCGATGACATTTTAAGTAAGAATAGGGAAATGCAGAAGGATGCATTGCCACTTCATACAGAAATATTTGAACCACCTCTGAATTTGAGAACAAACAATGAGGAAAATTTTATCTTAAAGCCTTCAGAAGTGGACACACAACAAGAAGGTAATCAAAGTTCTCAGGAAGTGATCCTCACTATGCACAATTCAGATGATGATGATGATGATGATTGTACTGATTCTAATACTCGCAAGTCAGACTCATTAGAAATTAAAACTGTAGAACAGAACATTCAACAGGTTGATAATGTAAAATTTTTTTCTCCCTGTATCAAAGATTCCATAGAATCAGGAGTTTCGGAGAGAGAGAGTAGCACTTGTGATTCATCCAATGTTGACTTTGATGTCTTGGAAAGAGATCTTTTGGTAATTATGATCAGGAAAGGCAAAACACTGAAGAGAGTCCATCAGGTAACCTGGAATATAATCATAATTCATTTTGTGATCAAGGAGAGTATTAATTCCAACTACACTTGCTGACAGTAGCATAACACTAAATAAGAAATCTAGTGGCAATAATGAAACTTGTGGTGGTGATAAGTCAACATCATATACTGAGCAAATATCAATTAATAGACAGAAAAGGATTGAAACTGGTGTGCCTGAAATAGAGAAAACAGTTTCTGTGTTAACTGGAAACTCTGAAGAAGAGCCAAGAACAAATTTAAATAATAGTACAAGCAGCGACACCCAAGGTTCAAATGACAGTAATAATATTACTGTGTCAGTCAAGAAGTTAAAAACTCTAGTCATAAGTCAAGATGAAGATTCATTAATATTAAATAAAGATTCAGATACATCACACAAAGACAGTTCACAAATAATAACTGAAGATACAAGTACAAAAAAAAGTGTATCAACCAATGAGAATATAAAAATAAATAAAGGCATATTAGATAATGAGAATTTAAAAACAATAAATAATGGTGTATCAAACAGTGAAAATTTAATAATAAATAAAGATTCAGATATGTCAGAGAAGGACAGTTCACAAATTTCAGATGATTCTCAAGTGAAAAACAGAGAATCAAAGGTGCTAAATATAGATAAATTTAAAGTATCAAGTCAGGATGGTACGAAGTTGGACACTCACGATCCACCAGTGTTGACTACAGTTGAACTACCAGTGTTGATTACAGTTGAACCACCTGTGTTGACTACAGCTGAATCACCTGCATCAGATAAAGATGAACCATCTGTGTCAGCTACATATTCAGCAGTTTTGGCAACAGGTGAACCATCGGTGTTGGATGCAAATGAACTGCCTGTGTCTGATACAGATGACCCACCTATGTTTGATAAAGATGAACCACCTCTGTCAGCTACAAATGAATCATCTCTGTCTGCTACAGATGAACCACCCATGTCAGCTATGGATGAACCTCCTGTGTCAGCTACAAATGAACCACCTGTGTCAGCTATGGTTTAAACCCACCTGTGTCAGCTACAGTTGAACCACCTGTTCAGCACAGAGGAACCCCCTTTTGTCGTACAGATAAACCCCAAACCTGTGTCAGCTACAGATAAACCCAACTGTGTCATTACAGAGGAACCCCTGTGTCAGATACAAACCCTCCCAGTGTCAACAAAAAAATAAAAATTTTTCTTCCGGCCCAACAAAAAAATTACCCACCAGTGTCCGACTAAAGGACCACCAGTGTTGACTAAGATACCATTTGTGTCAACAAAAGACCACCATGTTGACTGAAGGCCCCCTTTTGTGTCAATAAAGACCCAGCAGTTAAACAAAAGCCCCCACCCGTGTAAACAAAGCCCAAAATTTCCCAACTAAAGCCCCAAACCCGTAAAAAACTAAAACCCAGCGTGTCAACTAAAGACCCACCCGTGTCAACTAAAGCCCCCAAAAGTTTTAAACAAAGTTCCAGCAGTGTCAACAAAAAGCCCCGCGTTCAACTAAAAAACCCAGCAGTGTAAAACAAAGATCCAGCAGTTTTAAACAAAAATTTAAAAGCGTGTCACTAAAGATCCAGCATGCTGACTAAAGATCCAGCATGTCAACTAAAGATCCAGCAGTGTAAACCCTAAAGACCCAGCAGTGCCGTTTAAAGGTCCGCAGTGTAAAAAAAAGACCCAAGCAGGTCAACTAAAGATCCCAGTGTAAACTAAAGATCCAGCAGTGTCAACAAAAAAATCCAGAGTTTTCAACTAAAGATCCAGCAGTGTAAACAAAAGTTCCACAGTGTCAACTAAAGATCCAGCTGGCCGACAAAAGATCCCCCCATGCCGCCAAAAGACCAGCAGTGTCGACTAAAATCCAGCAGTGTCGACTAGAGACCCCGCAGTTCAAACTAAAGACCAGCAGTGTCAACTAAGACCCAGCAGTGTAAAACTAAAGACCACCCGTGTAAACTAAAGATCCAGGGTGTAACTAAAGACCCAGCAGTGTAAACTAAGATCCAGCAGGGTCAACTAAAAAAAAACCAAAAAAAAAAAAAGTGCCCAACTAAAGATCCAGCAGTGGTAAACTAAAGACCACAGTGTCGAAAAAAGATCCAGCGTGTCAACTAAAGACCCCGCAGTGCCCAACTAAAGGCCCCAGCAATTTGTAAATAAAACCCAGCAATGCCCGCAAAAGACCCAAAAGTGAAAAAAATGATCCACAGCGTAACTAAAGACCCCAGCAGCTTCAAACAAAGGGGATCCAGCTGGTAAAATAAAGATCCGCAGTGTAAATTAAAGATCCACCATATTGGTTTAAAGATCCACCAGTATCGACAAAAAGTTTTCACCAGTTCGACTAAAAATCCCCCATTGTCAAGTAAAGCGACCCACCATTTGGGACTGAAAAACAATCCCCCGTTTTTGACTAAAGATGATTTTACTAGTTTTTGAAAAAGTCCACCAATGTCTGTAAAGACCCACCAATGTCTACTAAGATCCATTATGTTAAAAAAATTTGATTTATCATGTCAACTAAAAAATTTTCCCATCGGAGTCAACTATAGATATTCCATTGACGTAAACTAAAGTTGTTCCTTTCCCGGTCACTAAAGGGTTTTTAAAGGGTGTCAACTAAAATTTTCCTTTGGATTTAAACTAAAGATTTTCGTCAGCGTAAACTAAAGATGTTTCGTCAGGGGAACAAAAGATGTTTCGTTGGGTCAACTAAAAAAGGTTTCGTTGGCGTCAACTAAAGTTTTTTCATTGGGGGCCCCAAAAGGTATTTCTTTGGGCGTAAACCCAAAAAGTTTTTTTCATGGGCATCACTAAAGATGTTCCATCGGCATCAACAAAGATGTTTCAGCGCATCAACTAAAAAATGTTCCATCGGCGTAGCTAAGATGTTTCAGCAGCATAAAACTAAAGATATTTCATCGCTAAACTAAAAAATTTTCCCATGGGTTCAAAAGATTTTCAGCACTTCAAAAAAAGATATTTCTCAGCATCAACAAAAGATTTTCCCAAGGCATCAATTTAAAGATATTTCATCAGCATAAACTAAAGATTTTTCCCATCACCTAAAGCTAGAAGTTTTCCCATCGGGTCAGCTAGAATTTTTCCATCTTGTAAGCTAGAAAGGTTCCACGGTGCCCAGTTAGAAATTTTCCCTTTCGTGTCAGCTAAAAATTTTTCCATCGGTGTCGCTAAAATTTTTCCAAACATGTAAATAAAAGTGTTCCATCAGTTTTTCACCCTGGGAATGTTCTCCCCAGTGTCAAAAAAATTGGGACCCACCACTCTCTGACACAGCTGGTCTTTTCAGTTTTAAAAAGGGAATAAACAGTATTAGTTACGATGTTTCCAAATATAAAAGTGTGACCCAAGTTTTTGGAAAAATTTATAATGCATTAGTGTTAAAATGACACAGTAGGGCCCAGATGAGGACTTTTTAGGGGAGCTCGGATAGCCCCGTCTTTGTCATTTTAATAATGTTTCATCACCCATCAGATATGACCAAACAGCCCAAGTATTGGGCCCCGGGGGCCCTTTAAAAGTGTCTGAGAGTAAAGTTTCAACAACTTTTTTAACCAAGATGATTTAAAAGTGTCAGAACAAGATAATCTAAAAAGTTCGACCGGGAAGTTTTAAAAAGGTCCCCTAACAAAAAAATGGTTTTTCATGCTAAACCGGTAGTCTAAATGGGGGGGGGGGGGGTAACGCCGGGGAGGTTTTCCCAAGTGCAAAGATATAAAATGTTAGCCCAATGTGATTTTCATTTGGGTCAAAACGAAACTAAAAGTTTTGGCCGAGGGTTTTTCAAATTAAAGAAGTTTTAAAAAAATGTTGACCCTAGATTTTTTGGCAGGTTTTGGAGCAAGAAATTCCCAACAAGGGGTTAACCAAAAAATTGCACAATTTGTTAAACCCAAGAAGATTAAAAGTTCTGGACCAAATGGTTTACATTTTAAAAGCAAAAATTTTTTAAATGTGTTGGACCAAGATTGTTTACAAATGTCTAACCAAGAGGGGTTTCCCAAAAGTGGTCTGAAATGATGTTTTAAAAAAAGTGTTAAACCCCAAGGGAGGGGTTTAAAACAAGAAACAGAGCAAGAGGGTTTTTGCAGATGCCCCCCCCAACCCAAAGAAAATTTTTACAAGGGGTTTGGCCCCAAGCAGGGTTTAATGTTTTCAGTAAACTCCAATCAAAAAGAAGAGTCTGTGATATAGCCCCAACATCTTTCTTGAGCAATGAAAATTTTACATGGGTCTAAATCCCAGGGCCCCCCTTTTTTGTTAAAAAAAGAGAATGTGCAGTACTTGGGAAATGATAAGACCACTTTATTATTTAAAATAATGATAATGACAAAATTTAAGTATTTAAATTAATGCCCGGGTTTTGGCTTAGTAATGAAAATGCCCAAAATTTAAATTTAAAGGCCCATTGACACACATCAGTGCTTGTGTTCAAGTTTTAAACCCAAAGGGAAGTTTTCAAATAAAACCAAAGATAATGGTAAAAGAACCCCCCAAATGATAAGTGAGTTATGAAAGCAATGAGCCCAAGAGTCACTTGGGTGAGCCCGGGAGTTCACAGTGATTTCCAAAAAATTTCCCAGTGTTTGATGTCCAGGATTTGCTATGTGATTTTTTCAAGAGTTACCCACCTGTTTGGGAAAGTTCCTCAGTAGGGATGTTCAGGATTTAAACCTAGCGAGATGTCCGGAGTTCCCCAACAAATATTTTCCGGAGTTACTCAGTGATGAGTTCAGGAGTTTACCCACATTGATGTCCAGATTTTACCCAACGATGATTCCAAGAGTTACCCAGGGATCAGGGCCCGGATTATCAGTGATGATTTTTCAGGAGTTACCCCGATGAGTCCGGGAGTTACTCAGGGGAAGATGTTCGGGAAGTTCCCCAACATTCTTTCCAGGGGTTCCCCAACATTCATGTCCGGGGTTCCCCAACGATGATGTCCAAGATTTTACCCGGGGGATCATGTCCAGGGTTATAAAGCGATGTGTTGGGAGTTAACCGATAAAGCCCGGGGAGTTACCCGGGTATGCCCGGGAAGTTACCCAGGGGAAAACCCCGGGGTTTTTCCCAGCGATGATGCCCGAGATTTCCCCAGCGATATTTTGAGATTCCCCAGTAATTTTTCCAAAATTTACCCAGCGATGATGTCCGAGTTTTTAAATCAGCGGGATGCCCAGATTTTAGCCAGTGATGTTGGCCAAGGGGTTAGCCAGCGATGATGTCCGAGATTTACAGGGGAATGATGCCCGAGAGTTATCCACTGAGGGATGTCCCGGGGTTTTTAACCCGCGATGAGTCCGAGAGTTTACCCGGATGATTTTCCCGAGGTTATCCACCCAAATGATGCCCGGGAGATTTAAATCCAGCGAGGGATGTCCAGGGGTTACCCAGCGATGATGTCCGAGAGTTATCCAGCGTTTCCCCAAAGGGGTTTCCCAGTGTCAGGGTCAGGATCACCCCACCCAGGATGCAGAGAGTTCCCCAACGATGATGTCAAAGATTATCCAGTGATAAATTAAAAGAGTTACCCAAAGTGATGTCGGGGGTCACCTGGGGGGTGGTGCCCAAATGATCCCACGGCAAATGTCCAGATGTCCCCCCAGGATGTCAAAGTGTATAAAAAATGAAAGGGTGTCACCCAAGGTACCACCCAAGAATGGTGTACCCTTTTAAAATAATGAAAAATTTGTCCCCCAAACCCCAAATTTCCTGGTCCCTTAGTTTCATCAGGGGATGATGATCAGATGTCACTAAAGGAAAACAGAAAATCAAGGGGTAGCGGGGGTTTAAATGAAGGGGACAAAATGTCAACCAAGGAAATGGAGGGATCAAGTGTAAACCCAAAGGTAACATTTATTGATCTTATGTCACCCAAAAGGCGCACTGATCTAGTTCGCCAAGTAAACGGATTTTTGGGTTCAGTAAGTCAAGGGATGATCAATGTCAGCAAAGATAGGGGATGGTAAATGTCACCAAGAAAAAAAAAGGGGAAATTGAAAACCCCAAGCCAACAGATGGAAAATGTCACCAAGACAAGGTAGTAAAGTGTCACCCAAAGCCAAAAAGTGATCTAGGAAAACCCCAAGACAGGGGGATGATCTAATCCCCCCCCCAAAAGTCAGTCGTTTTTTTTCCGTGTCTCCCAAAAAACCAATGGAGGGTAAAAAAAATTTGAAGGATAGAACATCATGGGGACAAACAGGGGTCGGGTGTCACCCAAGGGCAACAGGTTGTAAAAGGGTCAGCAAAGGCAAGGGAGGGTAAAACATCACCCAAAGGAAAACCAGATGGTCAGTGTCACCCAAAGGTAACGGGAAAAGGGATATAACAAAGGAAAACAGAGGGATCAAGTCTCACCCAAAAGGCAAGGGATGAAATTTAGTGTGTCAACCAAGGAAGGGGAGATATTCGGTGTCAGCCAATGCTTTTGGATCATAACGTGTCACCCAAGAAATAGGTAAGGCCCGGGGGGTCAGAAAAGTATAAAAAAGATAAATTTTGTTTTGTCCACAAACAATAGTGTTTGAGCAGGTGATGGCTTGCAGTCAAGGATGTCACATGTCACAACCAAGGTCCAAATAAAAAGGGATAACCACGCTAAGGTAAAAAGGAATTTTTTAACATAAATAAAAATGCCCCCCAGTTGACAGCTTCACACACTGCTGATGGGGTCTGTGGACTTCGTTGAAGGTAGAAATGCTGTCATTTGTATAGGGGGAAAAATAGGATTTTCAGTCGCTTGGATCACTTTAAAAATTAAAAGAGGGGAAAGCACGGGGTTTGAAGAGTGTTTTAACTCATTTGGGGAAGAACCCTCTGTAAAAACTTCATCTACTAAATTTGAGTAAAGTGTCTTTTAAAAGGGGCCAATTGATAGATCTGTTTATAAATATTAAAATTCTTGAAAATAAAAAAATTTAGGCATTTGTTGTATCCAAAAGTAATTTGTCCACAAGAGAGTTCAAAATTCTAGCTATACATCAGTGTAGGTTTGGGGATGGATCTAAAAGTGAAAAAACTAAATCATCTCTTTAAAATTAAGCTTGCTTTTAAAAGTTATAAATATTAAAATTCCAAAAGGGAAAAAACTAAAAAGTTGTAAAAAAAAATCTCTCAAATCTCAAAAGAAAGCTTTAAATAACAGATCTCAAAGGGGAAAGTAAGAAGGAAAGAAAAGACATCAGATAGGAAATCAAAAAACCTTTTCCCTTTGAAAACAGGGGTTTCTGAAAAAAAGTTTGTAAAAATTTTAAAATTTAAGGGAAAATTTAAAAAGGGGAAAAAAGCCATAACATGAAAAAATTTCATAACTCATCAACTATTGTTTTTGTAAAACCTGATCCCTTGCACTTTCAAGTATTTTCATCAAAAATAACTAAGTTTCCCTTTTGAGGGGGACACCAAAGTTGCCATTATAAAAGTATTCATCAAAAGGGAAAATTAAAAGAAAAAAATACACCAAGAGCCCCAAAAATTAAAAAAAATTTTGATTCTCCAAAAACAGAGCAAGTTTAAGTGAATCTTTTTTTAAAAATCCCAAAAAATTTTACAAAAAATGTTCAAATGTTCTAGCAAAAAATTTTTTCGAAAATTCCCGGGAGCATAAAATGATAAGCCTCAATGCAAAAGAAAAAGGGAAGAAAAGGGAAAGGGTTTGACAAACAAAAATGTAAGGTTTATACAAATTAAAACTAGAATTAAAGAAAATCCCTTAGTTTGAAACTAATAAAAAGGGGGCCAAAGGTAAAAGCAAAGAAAGAAAATTTTTTAGGGGATAAGGTAAAAAATTTTAGAGGAATTTTTTAAAACTAAAAAAAAAAGTAGAAGACACACAGATAAGAGAAGCCCCCTAAGAGAGTAAATATCTTTGTGGAAAGAGAAGGTGTCCAGGAACCAGTGATGTGAAAGTTTGGAAAAGGTTTTTTGCATACAGGATGGGAGTAAATTCATAAAACCCAAAGATCATTAGATAAACTTTGAAACCCTTCCCACAAAAAAAATTAGCGTTTTAAAAGAATGTCTTCTTCAAAAATTCGGGAAAATGCCCAAATAAGGCAGTATTTCAACTGAATGAAGTGGGTGAAAAGTGAGAATGTAAAAAAAATCTAAAAAGGCCCAAATTTTGGGCCCGGGCGGGTGAAAGTGGAGTTGCCGAATCTGAAAAAAATTTTTTTCAGATACATCTAAAAATTATAATTGCTTCTTCAGATAGAAATAAAGATGATCACATAAACAAAAAGAAAAAGGGAAAAAAGGGGAAGGAAAAGGGGAAAACATTTTACCCCCCACAAAAAGGAAGAGTTTTGCAGTGGGCCCAAACAGAAAAAACTAAGAATAAAAAGTTAATTTCAACTTGTTTTGAAAAGGGAAATAGGGGAAAATTTTTTTGGGTTAAAGAATCTAAAAAATTTTTAAAAATTTTTTTGGGGTGAAAAGAATCCATCTATTTCCCTTTGGGGAAAAAATTAAAGAGCAATCCAAACAAAAGGATAAAATTCAAGAAAAGTTTTCCAGCCAGGGACAAGGTTGGGAATTGCATTTTAGCAGAAAAAAATTTTTAAGGGAAAATAAAACCCAATTTTTAATTTTTTTTTGCAGAGAAATGCAGAAAATATTTGGGAAGAAAAAGTAATAAAATTATTTAAAGAAAAGAAAAGTTCCCCTTTTGATGTTTTCCAAAAAAAAAAAATGACACAGAGAGAAAACAGCTGATAATAAAGAAAAGAATTTAGGCATTTACAAAAGAAGGGGGGGGCCCCCCCCAATTTTTTAACGGGTTAAAAAAAACCCAATAAAGAATTTTCATACAAATCTAAGCTTTTTGGAAAACTGAGAAAAGAAATTTCAAAAAAACCCCTGAATGAAAAGAGAAAAAGGCCCAAAAGGGAAAGAAAAAAAATGAGAGGTTGTTAATTGGGGAAACAGCAGGAGGTCATCAAATAAAGAAAAGTCCAGTGAAGTGTCATCCAGAAAAGAAAGAAACCCAAAACAAATTGTTGACAAAGGAAAAGGTTTCAAAATTTGTGCCACTTAAAGAAAGGAGCGACACATTTTCCTCCTCACCATAAATTTAAGAAAAAGCTTCCCCAAAGTAAAAATAAAAAAATTTATGGGCCCATCAAAAGGGGCCTTTGGAAAAAGGGGAAAAAACCATCCAAAGAAATTACCCATAAATCTTCATTAATTTAAAAGTTTAAGGCCTTTTTAAAAAAAATTCCCATATAAAGAAGGTTTCCTTGCCCCTTTGGGTGAAGACTGCCCTCAAAATATTAATAAAAGAAAAACCCAAAGGTTTGGGGGGAAAAAAATGAGACCCAAAAAAATTCAAAATACTAGGCAAAGAAAAAAAATAAAGAATTCCCCAAAAAGGGACAAAGGGGAAAATTTCCCACAGGAAGGGAAAAGGGGACAAAAAATTTACTTAAAATAAGGAGATGAAATTTTCCCTTTAAAAGGCAAAACAGTCAAAATTTTGTTACTTTAAAGTTCAAGTAAAAAAAGCATTTGAAAACCCCAAAAGCTCAGCAGTTTAATGAAGAAAAATGAAAAAGCTTTATGCTCATTTTAGAGAGAACCAAGAGCCCTTAACCTAAATTAAAAAGGAAGAGAACCAAGATTCTAACATTACCCGAAAGGGAAAAAACCCAGGGGGACATTGCCCCTCATCCATTAAGGGAGAAACCAGGGAAATTGACCTATTCAGAAAGGGGCAAAAATGAGGAGAAATTGCCTCTTTCAGTAAGGGAAAAAATGAGGAAAAAATTGCCCTCACCCCCCAATAAGGAAAAAAAATCGGAAAAAATTGACCTCATCCAAAAGGAAAAAAATCAGGAGAAATTGACCTCAAAACTTAAGGAAAAAAATCGGGAAATTGACCTCATCCAAAAGGGGAGAAATAAAGGGAAAAATTTGCCCCTCATCCATGGGGAAGAAAATCAAAAAAAATTTGACCTCATCCAGTAAGGGAGAAATCAAGAGAAATTGACTTCACCCCAGTAAGGAAAAAAATCAAAAAAACAGCACCGGTAAATAGAAAAAACCCACTCGGGAAAAATTTTTAACATCTTCCAATCCCAAAAGGGAAAATTATAAAAATGTTACCCTCACTGATAAGACAAAGAACCCAGAGGGAAAAAACCCTCCCCCGTAGGGAGAGTAAAGGAACATTTAGATAAAGGGACAAAACCAGGAGCTCTTTGGAAAGGGAAAAACATTATACACCAATATAATGACAAAATGAAAAATTATCAGGCTCTTAAAGGGAAAGGGAAAGTGGGTAAACCCTAGAAAGGGAAAAGCATCAGGAATCAAGTAAAAAAAGAAAGAAAAAACAAAGGACAAAAACAAACTTCGGGCAATTTTTAAAAACAAGGTGTGTTTTTGGAAGGGAAAAAGAGAAAATGAAACCCCCAAGCAAAAAAAAGGCCCGTGTGTTTTTCCCGGGAAAAGGGGAAAAGGGCGCATTTTCCTCAGCCAGTAAAAAAAAGAAAGGAAAGTTATCTGGTAAGGAAAAAAATATTTTTCCCCTTCAAAAAAGGAAAAAAATAGAGGTCTTCAAGTAAGGCAAAAGCAGATCATCTTCAAGAAAGGGAAAAAGAGCAAGAGCCCCCTTCGGGAAAGGGAAAAAGAGCAGAGAGTTTTTGGGGAAAGGAAAGGGGGAGAGTTTCGGGAAAGGGAAAAGTCCCGAGAGTCCTTTTGGAAAGGGAAAAAAGAGCAGAGAGCCCTTCTGGTTTGGGGAAAAAGAAAGGAGTCTTCGGGAAAGGGAAAAGAGAGAGAGTTTCTGGAAAGGGAAAAGAGCAAAAGGCCTTTGGAAAGGAAAAAAGAGCAGAGATCTTCTGGAAAGGGGAAAAGAGCAGAAGCCCTTTGGGTTTAAGAAAAGGGGCGGGATCACCCCCCAAAGAAAGGAAAAGAAAAAGTGAGCCTTAAAGAAAGGGAAAAGAAAAGAAAGCCTTCAAGAAAGGGAAAAAGAACAATGAGTCTTCAAGAAAGGGAAAAGAAAATTGAATCTTCAAGAAAGGGAAAAAAACCCAATGAGCCCTTAAAAGTAAGGAAAAGAACAGTGAATCTTCAAGTAAGGAAAAAAAAATTGAGTCTTCAGTAAGGAACAAAAACAGTGAGCCTTCAAGAAAGGGAAAAAAGAAAATGAGTCTTCAAGTAAGGAAAAAAAACATTAAATTTTTCAAAGTAAGGAAAAGAACAGTGAATCTTCAAGGGGAAAAAAAGAACAGTGAATCTTCAATTTAAGGAAAAGAACAATGAGTTTTTAAAGAAAGGAAAAAAGACAGTAAATTCTTCAAGAAAGGGAAAAAGAACAGTGAATTTTTAAAGTAAGGAAAAAACAAGGGTTTCTTAAAGAAGGGAAAAAAACAATGAGCCCTTCAAAAAGGAATAAAAACAGTGAATTTTCAAAAAGGGAAAAGAACAGTAAATCTTCAAGTAAAAAAAAGAACAGGTTTCCTTCAGGAAGGAAAAGAACATTGAATCTTCAAGAAAAGGGAAAAGAAAAAGGGGATCCTTCAAGTAAAAAAAAAGAAAAGGGGATCCTTCAAGTAAGGAAAAAAAACAGAGTCCTTAAAATTAAAGAAAAGAACAGAGACCCTTTAAAATAAAGAAAAGAAGAAGACCCTTTTAAAGAAAGGAAAAGAAAGTTCTAAAGAAAGGAAAAAAGGGGGAAAGAATCTGCAGATAAAAAAAAGAGAAAAAAGTCGTCAAAATAATGAAAAAGCAATTTTTTGTTCAGGGGGGGATAAAAACAAAAATCTTTTGGTAAAAAAAAAGAAAATTTGTCAAGTAATAAAAAAGAAAAGAGAAGAAAAGAAAAGGAAAATAATTTTGGGAAAACCGTTAGTAAAAACAAAACCCAAGAGCTATCAGGAAGGGAAAAAAAATTCAGAATTCATTTAAAAAAAGGAAGTGAAGAGTCATCATTTAAGGAAAAAAACCCAAGGGTCCTTAAAAATTTAAGAAAAAAAGTTTTTAAAAAAAGAAAACTAATTCAAAAAAAGTTTTTGTTTTAGTTTTCCTTTCTGTAAAAAGTTTAAAGGTTTATTTCCATATTCAGAAACGGGCCATGAAAACCCCAAAAACCAAGGATACATGTGTTTTAGAAGAGCCAGGGGAATTTTTCCCGGGAAAAAGAGACCTCTAGAAATTTAGATAGTTTTTCCCCCAAAAAAATTTAAAAGGGGAAAAAAAAATACAAATTCCAAAGAACCCCAGAAAAATGCGGGTAAAAGGAAGAATGTTACCCCCGGGATTTTTTGATGTAAATTCTGGAGGGAAACTCTAGAAAAGGGCCGGGGGATGTTGAAAGCAAGAGCCCAAAAAAGAGAATCACTTAAAGAGGTTTTTTAAGATAATCAGAAGGAAATTTAGTTACTAGAACCCTGTAAATCTACAAGATAATGGGAAAAATGGAAGAAGGGACATTTAACAAGCATAGGTATACAAGATAAAAAAGCAGTGCAATCTACACGGGGACAGGGGAGTCAGGTTAAAAAACCCCAAGGTGAGAAGAGTGTTTTTTTGGGTCTCAAATGAGTGAAGATTCATCGGGGTCCAAGCAGTTTCAGATACACAACCCAAATTTTCGGGTTTGATAAAAATGCACTAAGAAAGAAGCCCCGTTTGCTGACCCCAAAATTTTGGGAAAAAAAAGTTTGTGGGGGAGGGGGAATTTAAAAAAATTAAGAAGGCTCTAGATGATGTTTTTCAGTGATGTTTCCACCCTTTCCCGCCCCCCTTTTGTTAAAATTTTGAAATTTCTAAATTTTTATCTAAAAAACAATTTCGTAAAGAAAAATTAAAGAAAACATTTAAATGACTTGTTTGGGAAAAAGTCTGTTTCTCAAAAAAGAGATAAAACCCTCTGTAAATCTGATGGAAAATGTTGAGAATATGTCTGACCCTCCCAAAAAATTTCAAGCTTCAAAAACCCTCAAAGGCCCGAGGAGGGAAAATTTTTCAAGATCTAAAAATCAGTTTAAGAAAAACCCTTTGATTTTTTATTTGAATCGCCTAAGTTTAAAAGGGAAAATGGCCAAAAACGTGAAAAAAAATTTTTCCAAGGTAAATGTCAAACTAAGAAACGAATTTGGGAAAGAGAATATAAAGCCACAACCAAATTTTCTAAGGTAAAATTTTTAAAAAAAAAATCCAAAAACGCAAATCAAAAAAAGAGATTGATAGCAATCCTGTCCTCGCAAAAAACTAAAAACTAAAATTTGGGAAAATAAAACCCCATTCTAGTTCAAAGGGGCCCCCCCAAAAAAATTTTGGAATAAACCCCAAAACAATTAGAAAATTTTCTTCAGAAACCCCGAGTATAAGCCCCCCCCTTCCCCTTTGTAAGCACTCACTGAAGCCTGAATTTTAAAACCCTTTTTCCCCTCGTAAAGGGTCCTTGAAGCCCATTTTTACCCAAACCAAAAATTTCCCTTTCCAAAGGGAAATTTTAAGGCCAGAATATAACCCAAACCATTCGAGGTTCTCGTGGACTGAAAACAAAGGAAATGAAAGCACCCCCAAATCTTTTTAAATAGAATACAAAAAAAAAGAAAAAATTTGAGGAAGCTGGAAAAGGGTTTACTGTACGTACCCCAAACCTTTTTCAAAAGAGAGTGCTGTAAAAGGGAAAATATTCCAAAGGCCCAATTTTTTTACCACCCAAAAAATGTAGAACAGGAAGATGAGTTATAGTCCTTTACCCCCGTTGGCCCCTTTATAAACCTACAAACCCGGGAATTTCATAAACCCGTTTGGGAAAATGCCAGGGCCCAAATGAGCAGGGAAGGGAAAGTATGTGCCTTTTCCCAAAAACCCAAAAAAATAAGCGTCAAACAATAAAGTGGGGGGGACAGTGTTTTTATTATCACCCGATTGGAAAGGAAAAATTTTCCCGCATATCCTAGAGAAAAAAATTTGCAACACCCCCTTTTGGTGAAAACATCCTTTTTAAAAAACCCCCACTATTTTGCAGCTGAAATTTAAAAACCAAATGTTCCCGTGACACTCATTTTCTGGGGGGAAAATTGCTCCTGGGTTTTTAAAGGGGAAAAAGATGGCAATAGCTCCCTGAAAAAAGGCAGAACCAGAATTTTAGGAAAATGTAGGAAAAGGAAACTTTACCAAAAAAACCAAAAGAAAAAGGGGCCCTCCAAAAAAAGAGGGGAAGTAGGGGAAAACCCAAAAACCCAAAACCACCGGGCCTGAAAAAGAGCAAGAAAAAGTTTTAAAGATTTTTATGTATATTTCCCCCCCCTCCAAAGTTTGAAAATGATCCCCCTCAACTCTTAGACTATAACCTTCCAAAAAGTTCCCGCACCACCCGCTTTTTTTTAAACAACCTGGGATATCCTTTTAAAGCCCGTTGAAATTGGGGGGCAGGTCTTGAAGTTTTAAAACTGGGAAAAGCATCAGATTTGAAGATTTTGAGGGGGGTTTTCAAAAGATGGGGTTTTAAATTTGGGGTTTATTGCTAAAAGGGTTTTAAAATTTAGAGGCAAGCAACATTTATCCATGAATCACTTTTTTGGAAAATCGAGGAAAACAGAATGTTCTATTCTTAAACCCCGTGAAGCCTCCACCTTCCCCCAGAAGAAGTTATCAGGTGGACCCCCAAAACACCAAAATTTTTAAATCTATTAAAAAGAAAAGTATCACGATGACAAGGGTTTGATAGGGTGATGATCCCCTTTATCATCTTTAAAAAAAAGAAAAAAACATCATTGCAGTAAAAATCATAATTCCAAAATCCCCGGGAAAACCTCAACCAAACCAAGAAACAAGACCTCAGAAAAAATTTTTCTGATGGACTGAGTGATGTTCATGCAGAGCCCCCTAATCTTCAGCAATTTTAAAAAAAAGCACACCTTTAACCCAAAAAAATTTGTATGCTTTTGGGAATGTTACATCTGACCCCCCATTGAAAAATTTCCAGTCCATTGCGAAAAACTGGCCAAGATAAGAGGGCGTGCCAGGGGAAAAAAGCACAAAAAAAGGTTTGAGTATCATGGGAAGGAAAAAATTAAAAAATGGTAAATCTCCCAAAACATTTTCAAGAGGGGGAAAACGTTTTTTGAAGAATTTAAAACCCCCTTTTGAGGAAGAAAACTGAAAAATCAAATAAACCTAGAGTTAAAGCCCCCCCCAAAAAAAAGTGTATCTTTTGATGGAAAAATGCTTAAATCTCTGGGGTAAGAAAAAAATTCCCGCCGTTGGCTCAGTACGTTAGCTGAATATTTAGATAATGAGGGAAAAACAAGTAGCAAGAAGGGGGCACTTTTGTTGCAGAAGTTTATTTTTCGGATACCTGTATTGCAGCAAGATTGAAAGGGAAGAAAGGTTTTTAAAAAATTTTAATGTTTGCGTGTAACATAGGTAGTATTGTTAAAATAAATAATGGTTAATGTATCTGAACATCTGTGGAATTGCATAATTTTGGGATTGTATATTGATGTCTATTTTCCATATAAAACCCCTTTTTCTTTTTCCCCTCAAATTGGTTCTAAAGTTGAAAAAAGGAAAAATATTTTTCCCGAAGGAAAAAAAAAACAGAATGCCCGCCAACTAGTGAAATTACCCTGATAATTACAGTCTCCCGTCTCATATCTCTCCTCTTTAACATCCAAAGTAAAATTTTTAAAATTATTTAAAATAAGATAATTTTTGTTTTTTAACACACACACACACACACACACACACACACACAACCCCCCCACACACCCCACCCACACACACACACACACACACACACACACACAAAACACAACCCCCACACACACACACACAAACCACACACCCACACACACACACACAAAAACACGAAAGCACCACAGCACACACCCCGCATGAAAAAGTGCGCAAATTTTCCCGGGAAATTTGAAGGAGTTGCAATCTTCCAAAAAGTGAAGCATTTAGCAGGGATTTATTTCACAATCTTATGACAAAAAAGGACACCCCTTGGGGTGGTTTTTTTTCTACCCAAATTTCTAAACTAATTGTGGTGACTGACACATGCATAATATAATACGTGATTCTCAGAGAAAGGAACTTTTTTCTGTAGCAAAACTGTGATTTTTTGGGAAAGGGGAAATAAATGTTTGAGGGGGCACGGGCTTACAAAAGCCCAAATTTTAGCTAACATTTTTAAAATTTATGGTTAGTGTTTTAAGAGACTTTTAAAATTGATTGGGTTTGGGAAAATTTTGAGGGACGGGGGGGGACCCTTATCGGGCCGTAATCCTTCCCAAAGGGCGGGCCCATAAACCCAAATGGCCCCAAAAACCCAATTTAAAGTTTCCAAAGGAAACAAAAATTTCCCTTCCAGAAAAAAAAACCCCCCAAAAAAAAATTTTTTTAAAAAATTATGTTAAATTTTACATACCTTTTTTGAAGGGTAATTTCTGGCTTCTGGAAGATAGGGGAAAAGGAAAGAGGGAGGAGTTTTTGTTTTTTTTGGAAGGGGGAAACCCCCTTCCCTAAAAAACTTTTTTTTAGAAAGCCCTTTTTGGGGGTTTTTCCCCCTTTTTTCTTTTTTAAAGCCACTAGGGCCCGCTTGAAGTCACGGACCCCTGCCTCACAACAATTTTGTCCCCTAGAGGTCTTTTTTCCGGCATCTCTCTAAGTTTCCCTTTAAATGGGACAGGGGTTTTTTCCCTGAAAAAGTTGCAGATATGGCTTGTTTCAGCTTGGTTTAGGGTGGGGTTTCTACAAAAAAATTTTCCCCTCAAGGAAGATTTTCCCTTAGTTTGGGGAGGGGGCCCCTTTTTTTAGGGGAAATTGGGTCTGTTGCTCCCCGTTCCCCGAATTAAGCCCGGGAAAGCCTTCCACAACCCCCCCCGGGGGCTGTTAAAAATCCTCCCGGGGTTTTGGGGTTTCCCCCCTTATTTTAAAAAATAAAACAAAAGCTTGCACCCCAATCCACACTGCACACACCTCTTTTAAACTGTCATTTTTCTGTACAGTACATTCATTCCCAACCTAAAATATTTGTATTTTATGTAGGGCAAGAGGGGGAGTTAATTTTTAGGGAAATCAGTGTAGGTACAGTCCCTATGTGCCTCCCCCCCCCCCCCCCCGGGGTTTCACCCACAGGCTTTTATACAAACCAGTATATTTTTACACTCACAGCCATTTATTACCATGTTTACTGAGTTTAATGGTTTTTAACAACAAACTTTAGATACCCTCATAAAAAAGGGAAAAAGAAATGAAAAATTCATCCAAAATTTTAAACCCAAAAGCATATAAGGGGGGTTACTGCACTAGTCGCCAGATTTTACCGTTTTCTCTAACGCTGCAAACGAAAAAAACACCCAAAGTTTTTAAATCTCCATCCCCCTTTTCCACTTTGATAACTTATAAAAATTGCATGTTTATATGCTACACGACATGTAACCGTTTCCTTTTATAAAATTTTTAAGAAAAACATAGATGGATTAATTTAAAAATGTCTATATTAACTAAAATAAGACATTTAAGGGGCCCAAAAAGGATTTTTAAAAATACATCCCATATAATAAAAAAATTTTTAGTTTATATGCTATGTAAAGTTTTTTTTTTAATAATTTTAAGAAATATTCATAGATGGATTAATGAAAAAGTCTATATTAAAGTAAAATAAAATATTTAATTTGGCAAAAAGGGGATTATTAAATATACATCACATATAATAAAAATTCACAGCTGCCTTTGCCCGATGACACTGTGCTCTTTGGGGGGATTTTTGAAGAGAAGTTGCCAGAGTTTTTGGGGTGAATTTGGAGGGGGTTTCCCAAAAAAGGAAAAGGGGGAATACAGGGAAAAATAAAGGTTTTTAGGAAAAAAAGATTAGGTGATGAAAGATTGGGAAAATCGATTTGGGGGGAGAGATAAAGGAGGAGGTTTTAAAGTACAATTTTTGGGGGTGGAAGGGTCAAAGGGGTGGGTCTAGAAAGGAAGGGGAATTTATAGAATTGGGTGGGAAAAAAGAGTGAGTTGGTGCTCTTAGGGGGTTTGGGGGCAAAGGGAAATTTGTCCTTGGAGGCAAAGAGGGGGAAAGTATGAGATATAGTTTTTACCCAAACCCCCTAAATGGAGTGAAACAGGGGGGAAGAATGTTGCCGCGGGGGGGAAGGCTGGAGGCAGTGGGGATGTCATGCTGAGGGGAAAGTGTAGTGGAATATTAAAGCAGAGAATTCGTAGTTTTTGGGAAATTTTGGAGGGGTGGGGGGTTACCAAAACTTTTTGTCCGAGGGTTTAGGAAAGGGTTTTTTGGGTGGTTTTGGACATGTAGAGAGAATGGGGGGAAAAAAAGAATGACCCTTTAAAAAGTGTATCAGTCGTAGTGGAAGGAAAAGGCCCGGGGGAGGGGTCAGGGCCCAGGAAAGGTTGGGGAAAAAGGGGGGGAAAGGAGGGTTTTTTTGTGCGAGGGGCCCTTTGGGCCTTTCCCCAGGTATGCATGAGCGTGTTTGATAGGAGTGAAAAGGAGACAAATGGTTTTTTTTAAAACTTGGTGCTGTTGGGTGTGAGCAAAAATAAAAATTTATGAAGGGGGTTTAGGGGAAAAAAAGGCAGGCCCGGGCTTAGTCCTGGGATGGGAAGTAAAAAGGGGCCCGCACTCTGAAGGAAAGGGGGGTTAAATTTTCAGTTTAAAAACTTAGGGGTTAAAACACCCTTCTGGCAAGACAGTGAGGGGGAAAGATTGGGGGGAAAGTTTTTCTTTTTTGGGCCACCCTGCCTTGGTGGGAATCGGGCCCGTGTGAAATAAAAAATTTAAAAATAATAAATAATAAACATTTCATGTTTTTATGGATGAACCCTTTTTCTTACCCTAAATTTTTAAGAAAAAAACATAGATGGTTAATGAAGATGTCTATTTAATGTAAAATAAGACATTTAAAGTACCCGTGATTATTATTAAATAAAACATCCCCATATAAAAATTTTCATGTTTTTTAAAATTTGTACTATGTAACATGTTTTTTTTGGGGCCCTGGGGTTTCCCTTTTTTGCGTTGTTTCTCAATCTAAAACCCCAAAAAACAATGGATTTTAGCAAAATGTTTGGGTGAATGAGCAGAAGCTTCCTCACTCGCCCGAGACAAAAACCCCCAAAATGACCTCCCCCCCCCCCACCCCCCCAGGCCGGGGTTTGGGTGCCTCCCAAATGGCCCCATAACCGAATTAAAACCCCTTTTAGGGGTTTTGGCCATAAGAGTGGGTTACGCACCGTGTCCCCTGACGACTAGTACGCATAAATTTTACCCCCTTCAAAATCTAGCGGGGGAGAAAGCTGGTAGGCCATATATGAAAAAAAGTGGGTCTATGTGGGCAGTGTGTCAGTAAAAAAAAAATCCGCAGCACCAGTGTTGTAATGGGGAAAAAAAAAAATTTGGGCAGTGGTTTTTGGGGTTAAAAAGCGGGGTTTTTCACTGTATTTTGGGATGGTTTTTTATTGGTTTTATTTAGTTTTCCCCGGGCTCATTTTATAGAATTTGGGAAAACATATTAAAGAAATTGAGGGGGATTTTGGAAATGGGTTTTTTACCCTTTAAAAGGGACCTTTAAATTGGCTTTAAAATTTGGGGAGAAATTTTTCGATTTTTACCCAAATTCAAAAATAAACAAATCAAAGCAAGCGTCCCCAAAACACCCCCGGTTTTAATGGTTAAATTGATATTCTTTCACAAGTTGGGGTATTTTTAAACCCTTTTTATACAAAGCAGTAGTCTGCATAACAGCAAACTTCTATTTTTTTTTGGGGAATAAAAATTTAAAATGGGGAAACAAAAAAAATTAAAAAAAGGGGGATGGGACGTGAATAATGAAACCGGAAATGGTTTTTTTAGTGCCCGGGAAATTTCCCCTTTTTTATTCTGGGCCCTAATTTTGGGAAATTTTGGGATCTTTTGAAATTTGTGTGAAATTTGCAAATTGGGTAAAAATTTGACCCCTTTTTTTGGTTTGTTGAAAATTTGGGAAAAGGGGGGTTTCTTTTTACTCGTTTTGATAAAAAAAAATTGGGGTTCTAGTGAAATAGTTTTTGATTTTTTTCGACTATTTTTTGGGAATTGGGCCGGGAAAAAACGCTCAAAGTGCGCAAAACCCCCGGGCGTAAACATCCCTCGGACCGCTAACTTCGCCCAAAAGGGATTATTCCGTTAAATTTTCCATCAAATTTTTTACTTTGGGGGGTCGTTTTATGGGGGGGAAAAAATTTCTCTTATTTTTATAAGAAAAAAAATTTTTTTTTTGAAATTTGGGGGAAACCCCGAGAAAAAGTCTCTGAGAGGGCCGTGGACCCTGAAAGGGTTAGTGGGGCGTTTAAATGGGCGCCGAAAAACCCGGGTGTTTAAACCCAAATTGGCTGATAATGAACCCGGGCCCTTAACCGGGGTCCACTGTATTGTTTAGAGAATTTTTAACCCTTTGACTGGGGGAAGGGCCAAAAACCTGAAGGGTTTCTTCTGGTGTCGCAAAAATTCGAAAAAAAAAAAAATTTTTTTTTCTTATGAAAATGTTAAGATTATTTTCTTTATTGTTTTAGTCCCAAAAAAAAATTTTTTTCCATCAAATATTACCGAGATATAGAGGGCCTGAAGTTTGCTGAAATTGATTTTGCGGCGGCAACAGCGGGGACTGCCGCTTCCCCCGGGAAAATTTTATTTTTCTTTTATTTTGATGGTTTCTTGTTTTTTTTACCATTTTATTTTTTCACTAACTTTTGGGGGCCCCGTGGACAAATTATTTTGCAAAGTTTAAAAAATTTTCACTCGTTGAAAGGGAAAAACAAATTTTTGCAAAAACACTCGTATCATTATAAGTGCTAAACTTGTTTTTTACAAAAAAAACAATTTTTAAAAAAATGTTTTTTTAAAGAAAAACTTTTTTAAAAATTTTTATATTATGTACAATCCTGGACCTTTATTTGAATGCTTTCAGCTTTTGGGGGTTCTTTGAAACTTGGGGGGATAAGCACAATGGTTTTCTTTCCCCCCTTTCCCCATTAAAAAGAGTGTCTCTGTGTTTTTGTTGGGTTTTGTGGGATGTCCCCCGACAAAACCCTGAGGCATTTTTTTTTGGCAGTAGTAGCAGGCATTTGGGATGGGGGAGTTTTTTATCACCGGCCTCAAGAGAGGAATTTTGTTGATAATTTCGTGGGGGCTGGTCTATTTTAAAGGGGTTGTTTTTTTGGGGACTTGAATATTATTTGTCTGATGACTGACAAACAAAATTCACCATTTGGGGTTTTTTTCTTGGTCTTAAACTTATAATTTAAAAGCAATTTAGCATGGGGAAAAACAAGAAGATGGAAAAAACAGGTTTTTTTTTACCACTTTTTAACCCTTTCCCAACACAGTCCCGCAAACCCAATCTGCATGTCACTTTTTTTCCCTAAGCGGGAATTTTAGGTTTTAATCCATCACCGCTGAGGTTTTACAATAGGTTCCCTTTTGGGCTCTCTATTCTGCTTCCGGCCTTTACCATTTCGTGTCGGTGAAAATGATGTAGCAGTGTGACAAACTTTGTAAGCCACCCAAATGCCATGATGTCATTGGCAGCAAACACCTGCCTTCACCTCCACTGCCGCGCGGGAACCGGGGATATGTTTTCGGCTTTTACGCACTTGCCACACACTCTGTCATGTTCCCCGCAAGAAAAACACTGGTATAGGGTTGTTTTTACCAGTTTTCCGTATATAAAATATGCCCCTTACCAAAGATATTTGGGTCCATCATTGGGTTTTAACCCATCACCAGAGATTTCCCCGAAATTTCCCGGGATCTTCCAATTTTTTTAACCCCCCAGTGTACACAAAATTTTATCCAAAACCCGACCATTTTTTCAATTTACACAGAAAAAATAACTTTATACCAAAGCGTTTCCTCTTGCTTGGTTTAAAAACTGCTTGAATTGGAGTCTTCCTTTGAAAAAAATCCAAAAAATCGTCCCAAAAAAGCTTTTCCCGAAGGGATTAAAAAAAAAATACAGCACTTTTGTTTCCGGGGACATAAACAAGTCTGGGTCTTATATAAACCCGTCGCTTTTTGGGCAGGCCTGGGTTTTTTCTGAAAAAGTGTTAAAATACGTAACCCGTAACCCCAAAAACTATTCAATGGTTTTAATGTCACTGGGAAAACAGGGGTTTTAAATTTGGGGGTCCCGTCGCCCAGTAAGGGGTTTTACACTATTTTCCCTTTAACCCCTGGGGCATAAGGGTTTTTGTTTGGGAAAGAACAGATACATCTCTGCCCCAGTTTTTTCCCCCCCACTGGTGTAGGCGTGATCTTGGTTTAAAGCATGTGTTTTGCCATGGTGTACTCCCCTAAATTGTATTTCTTTTCCCTGACAAAAATGTCCATCAGGGGGTTTATCGAAGAACAAATGAAAGCATTTCCGTTTTAGTGGGAAATTTTTCCCAAGTGTACCTGATGGCCGTATCCACTTTTCCCCCATCAAAAAAAAAGGCTTTGGGGGTTGGAACAAACTCGTTTATCCTTTTAAAGCCAATCCCAGAGGCCGGGCATGGTGCGTTCCGGATATTGTTAAAGCGTTGTGGTTGTGCAGGTTGTGGGTTTTGGTTGTGAGAGTGGGGGTCGGCCCAAGCAGGTTGTATTTTTTGCAGAGTCAGCAGCGCGGGCCTAGCGTTTGGGCCCCCCGCTGGTGTCAAAAAGACTTTTTGGCACCGCACTTCACCACCCCCGCCTGCTTCCCCACTCCCCCATCATTTTTACCCCTCGTAACAATATCTTTTTCTTCATATCAGGAGTGGGTAGGGCCACGGGGGTGGCTCCGAGATTACTCCTTCCCCTTTTGGGAAAAGGGATATGGCACACTACCAAACCCCATGCCGTTTGTACATACTGCCCTTTCACTGGGGAATAATCACCCTCACTGGGCACAAAATAGAAGTGCTTTCAAACCTTGAAATCCTATCACTTTTCACTTGCACGGGTCACATTTTGGTCTTGTACACGGGGGAAATTTTCCTTTTCGCCTGGTACAGGTGAATATGAACGGAGCCGGCCTAGCACCAGAGGGGGATGGGTTTGGGTCATCTGGGTTTTCCCTCATAATTATGTTATCCGGGTAATTTTCTCGGTCACCCCCGTTTCCCAAAAACCAGGGGAATTTTACTTCCCCTGACACTTTCATCACGTTTGAGTTCACTTTGGGGAAAAAAAACCTCCAATCCGCCCAGGAGTGAGGAACTTTTTTACCGGAGGCATGGGGAAAACGGATACCAAAAATTTGGGGTTTCCCCCCAATGCACCCCTGAGTCCCAGATTTTTTTTTACAGGGTGCACACCCACCCTGAGACCCCCTTTTCTCTCGTTGGCCTACCAGCCCTCTCCCGCTCGATTTTTAAGCCGCCCAGAATTTTGCGTATAGTTTCGTTTAAAAACCCGGGATCTCCCCTGACGTTTCATATTTTAAAAGCGCAGTCAAAGGTTAATATAATTTAAAAATTTTTTTTTTTTCTTAATGTAAAATTTTTAAAAAATTGCTTTTATGCAAAAAAAAATTTTCCCAAAATTTTTTATTGTTTTACTTTTTTATAATTTCAAGAAAATTGATAAGTTTTATGTGTATTTTTTTTTTATTAATTTTTTACAGTGGAAAATTTACAAATGGAAATTCGGTTTTTGTTTGCCCCCCCCTTTTTGGGTTAATTCCGATTTTTACGACTTTTTTTGTCAAATTTTGACCCTTTTTGTTTATCACCTCAGGTAAATTGGGTGTGATGTGGAAGGTAAAATAAGGCATTTGTCTGAGGGAAATTTTCATTTAGTGGGTTTAATGAAATGGGTTTGGGGCCCCAATGGAAGAAATCCCCCCTGGACAAAAAAATTGGCCAAATAGAGTGCCCCCTGGTAAAAGGACAGTTTCTCCCGCTCCCTCCCAAATTGGAAGACCTTGTTGGGGAGGGTTTTTTTTTATCACAGGAAGTTTTTTGCCCCCCAATAACACCCCTCATCCAGCCCCTTTTCCACCCCCCTCATCCCGCAGGGCATTTGGAAAAATTTAAAAAAATTTACACCCAAAGCATGTTTCAAAAGGGGCTTTGAAGTGACCCCCGGACACTGAATTGACCCTAAAGAGTTCTGGGGGAAACACTTGGGATCCTCCAAAAATTTCATAACCTTATAGATAAGGCTTGGCAGGAAGTGACTTTTTGGGGCGATGAAAAATTTTTGGAGAAAAATGTGGCCAGAATGTTCGAAGAGAAAGGGTTTTGAAAGGGGGTTTTAGGCTGGGCCCTGACAACCCTAGCCTGTTTTGGAATCTATTGTGGGGCCTTTGGGGGAAAAACCATGGGGTTAGGGTGGAGTGGGGAGGGTGGGAGGAGTTGATGGGTTGGCCCCAGGAAAGAAACTGCCATACCTTCAACTGGAACAGCAAAAAGAATTTCAGCTGAGGAAATTGCTTCAGAGGAGGAGGAGGAGGAGGAGGAGGAGGAAGAGAGAGGGAAGAAGGTGTCTTCTTCAGTGATTAGGCATGTGCAAAGTGGAGTGAGCTGCGAGTTTTGTGGAAAAATCACCCAGCAAACTGTGCAACCCATGTCTGCAACTGTTCAATGACAATGCCTTGTCCCTTTTGGCAAATCTTAGAGATCCCAAAACAGACCTCTTGGAAAATTTTTTTTTGGCAACGGGGTCCGGCCAGTAAAGGCAAAGAAGGGAGTAACCCGGATGGGATTTGTACCTGAAGTCCTTATGGGGGGGTTCCTCTTCCAACCAACAATCTCCCCCCTTTCCCCTCCCCCTCCTCGTGCTTCCATACGCCAACAAGAGTCTTCTAAAGGTAAAGTGATATTAAATGTTCATTTATCCTTTTTTTTGTTGTTTATATTTTTTTCCTTTGTTTTCAGTAGTAAAACTAAGTTATTCTCTATAAAAAAGTATTTTTTGTTAATATTTTTTTGGGGTCTGGGGTGGAAAAATGATTTTACATTATTTCTTGTGGGGAATATTGCTTCAGTTTTTGTCAAATTCAGTTTTCATCAGGCTTTCTGGAACGAATTAATGAGGAAAACCGAGGTTCCACTGTATTTGTTAAAGAATGAGTTCTAGTACACTGTACTCTAATTCATTCTTCACAATTTAAATTATGGATAATTATAGTATCTAGTATTCATAGATAACATGACAGATTATTTATTTAGTTGTTATAAAGTGTTTCTATTTTCTTGTAATAGATAACAAGTCAGCAGTCAAGTCAGCATTCCAATGATTCCTCTTTACGTCAGCAGCTAATGAATACTCAATTCCGACAACAGTTCCTTAGTTTTTCTCAAGGAAAGGATCCTTTTCACAGGATAACTATATTTCTTATTTTGAAAAATAAAGCATAGCTAAATTCCTAAAAAAAAAAAAAAAAAAATTTCCTTCTTTCTTTCAACATATCGGTCATATCCACTGAGGCAGTGTGGCCCCAAAAGAAAAACGAAAGTTTCTCCTTTTAAATTTAGTAATGTATACAGGAGAAAGGGTTACTAGCCCTTGCTCCTGGCATTTTAAGTCGCTTCTTATGACATGCATAGCTTACGGAGGAGAATTGTTTCAGTTTCCCAGGGAGATAAGCGGAAATTAACAAGAACAAAAACTAGTAAGAAAATAGAAGAAAAGCCAGATGGGGTGTGTTATATATGCTTGTACATGGCTCACGAAATCATAATGACACGATTGCAAACAAACCATACCCCGGCCGGGATTGAACCCGCGGTCATAGAGTCTCAAAACTCCAGCCTGTCGCGTTAGCCACTAGACCAGCTAGCCACAATAAGATTCGTCCAACTAGGTATATTTCTACACCATAGGAAGGTTAGCACAGGCACCACTGGAGATTCATCTGTAAAAACTTGCATTTGTGGTCACAGTGGTGCCTGTGCTAACCTTCCTATGGTGTAGAAATATACCTAGTTGGACGAATCTTATTGTGGCTAGCTGGTCTAGTGGCTAACGCGACGGGCTGGAGTTTTGAGACTCTATGACCGCGGGTTCAATCCCGGCCGGGGTATGGTTTGTTTGCAATCGTGTCATTACGATTTCGTGAGTCATGTTGACGGCAGTGAAGGGACTTGAGCTAGAGTTCGTCACGGCCACGCTAGCTGGAGATTCGTCTGTAAAAACTTGCATTTGTGGTCACAATGGTGCCTGTGCTAACCTTCCTATGGTGTAGAAATATACCTAGTTGGACGAATCTTATTGTGGCTAGCTGGTCTAGTGGCTAACGCGACGGGCTGGAGTTTTGAGACTCTATGACCGCGGGTTCAATCCCGGCCGGGGTATGGTTTGGTATGCTTGTACATGCATGTGTAGTGCGGCCTGTTTATTTTTAACACCTGCCATCTCTCATTGAGCTAGGGTGACCCGATAAAGAAGAAACAAAACAAGGATGCATTCCACAACTCTTTGACACATGTATAGCATACATGTGTATATCTACTAGGGTGGATATACACAACCTTTCCTGCTTAAAGAGAGGAGGACAATTTCTACCTTTTGTGGTGTAGAGAATAAAGTAGTCATCTGTTGTTCCTGAATATATGTAATGGAAGTATTAATTCAAAAGATTTCTGAGACGCAGAAGCTTTATGGATTTTACTCTTAAATTGTAAAACAAACAAGTATCAGAGCCTTTGTTTACACAGTGGTCAAAAATCTGGTCAAAGCATGGATATGCCTTCACAGCAATCAGTAACAATGATGAGAAAATGAGTGTATTGATGGACAGAATGACAAAAGTGGAACAAAACCAGATAGGGCAAGAAGATCTGATAGAGTAACTGAATAAAAGAGAGTTTGTAAAGAATTGGTAAAGAATAGAGTTGACTTTTTTTTTTTGGCACATGGAGGTAGGGTAACCAGAAAAAGAAGAATCATTTTCACCATCATTCACTCCCTCACCATCTTTCTAGAAGTGTGCCAACACTGCAGCTCAGATGCCCCTCCCAACTGCAATATCCCCAACTGTCCTTCAGAGTGCAAGCACTGTGCCTCCTCCTTCTAAGACTCAAGTCAGGTTAACCAGTTTCCCTGAATCCCTTCAAAAATGTTGCCTTGCTCTCACACTAATATCAAATCATAACCATTTGCCTCTACTCATTCCTATCAAACATGCTCACACTCGTCTGTTGGATGTCCAAGCCCTTCACGTACAAAACCTCCTTGAGCACCTACTTCTAACCTTAACTGGGATGGCCCCTACTCCTCCTTCCTACCACTGCAGATTTACATACCCTCCAAGTCATCCTATTTTGCTCCAGCCTCTCTTAAATGTCCAAACTACCTCAGCAGTCCCTTCTTAGCCCTAACTACAAAGTCTCTGCATAATATTTACACAACACACTGTCCTCAGACACGACATCTCCACTGCCTCCAACCTCCTCCTTGCTGCAGCGTTCAAAACCCATGCTTCACATCCATGTAAGAGTGTTGATGCCACTATGATACATTCCCCTTAGCTTTGTGGACAATGTTCTTTGTCTCCACAGATGCCTCCATGCACTGCACACCTTGTTTTCCTCATGGTTCCCCCTCATTTTTCGTAGGCACTTCTGCCAACTCCGAAATATCTGAACACAGTCTTCCATACTCTCTCCTGCCAATCTGATATCAGTCTTTATTTACCTAAATTTTTTGTTACCCTCATCACTTTGCTCTTTCCTATGTTCACTTTTAATTTCATTTGATATAGAGATAAAATACATAAGATGGGGCAGGGAAGGTGTGCAGAGGTATGCAGCTTTGGACATGTTTTGTTTAAACATGATTGAGTTTTCGTATTCTTCATTATGTCTTAAACAACTCTCCAGATCATACGTGACCACCTACAGGTTAATGTGCCAGTGTCGGAAATTAAAGAATCACGGTTGCTAGGGAACCAAGGGAGAAAAAGTGTTATGCTCAGATTTCACACACAAGACAGAAAAAAAGATCTAATAAGTTCATCTATTAACCTACAGGTTAATGTGCCAGTGTCGGAAATTGAAGAATTACGGTTACTAGGGAACCAAGGGAGAAAAAGTGTTATGCTCAGATTTCACACACAAGACAGAAAAAATCTAATAAGTTCATCTATTAAAGCAAAAATATATATACATGTATACATAAATGAGTGTCTCACAAGAAAACGACTAAACCTCCTGTACAGAGTGAGAAAACTGAAACATGAGAATAATGATAAAATTCACCAGTGCTTTGTACGTGATGGACAAATTCTAGTAAGAAAAACAAATGTAGGCCGTGTGTACTATATTACAAATGAAAATGAACTAGCGAACTTCCTTCATGATGCAAACATTACAGAGTCTGACTGATATTAGTGACCAATATTGTACTATGTTAGTGTATGTTATTATGCCATTATTGAACTAATCTCTGTACTATCACCCCCTGGATAGTATTTACTACCTCATTATCCTGTGTGTTCCAACAGTTCCTTGGGTGACCCAAATTTGTGTTATCTTCCAGATTTCCCTTCACAATTTATTTACTTGTTAATAAGATAACCCTTTAATAATATCAGTTTTACCATTTTATTCCTAATTAAGCACTGTAAATCTTCTATAATTTTTTTTTTTTTTTTTTTTTTATTTCACACTGGCCGATTCCACCAAGGCAGGGTGGCCGAAAATGAAAAATTTAAAACCATCATTCACTCCATCACTGTCTTGCCAGAAGGTGCCTTTACTACTTTTAAACTGCAACATTAACCACCCTCCTTCAGAGTGCAGGCACTGTACTTCCCATCTCCGGCTAAAGTCGGCCTGCGTTTCCCTGAACCCCTTCAAAAAAATTGTACTTTGCTACCTCCACGCACGTCAATTTATAAAAACCATTGTCTCCATTCACTCCTACAAACACGCTCATGCATGCCTGCTGGAAGTCCAAGCCCCTCGCACACAAAACCTCCTTTACCCCCTCCCTCCAACCTTTCCTAGGCCGACCCCTACCCCGCCTTCCTTAATCTTGCCTAATTTTCCCTTTGCTCCTAAACTACAAATAACAAACTAGTGTAAGCATCTACTACACTACAGTGCAATTCCTTATTCCATCTTCCACTAACTAGTATCAACTGCCTCAAATAATATTTCTTTAGTGATATCAATTGCTCAAACTTTATGTTATAAGGCAAATCCTACTCTCAGATTAATTTCATATCATAGTGTCAATCTATTTAAAGGTTGCTTTTTACCACTACAGTGGAACCTCTACTTGCGAGTTTAATCCGTTCCATGACCTTGCTCGCAACTAGATTTGCTCGTTTGCGGAGTCAATTTTCCTCATTTAAATTAATTGAAATGCAATTAATCCGTTCCAGTGGAATTCTGTACTTCATTAATTTCGCTAATATCAACTCTACGGTTTATCTATCTCACTTCATCTAATATGACATAATAAGCAATATAAATAACATACAAACCTGATATATACAGTGGACCCCCGCATACCGTTGGCATCACATAATGTTAAATCTGCATACCGATACATTTTATCGCTAAGATTTTGCCTCGCATACCGCTAAAAAACCCGCTCAACGCTATTCGTCCGAGACGCGTCTAATGTGCGGCCTGAGCCAGCCTCACATGTTCCGCCGGTGGCATTGTTTACAAGCCAGCCTCCGCGGTAACATCCAAGCATACAATCAGAACATTTCGTATTATTACAGTGTTTTTGGTGATTTTATCTGCAAAATAAGTGACCATGGGCCCCAAGAAAGCTTCTAGTGCCAACCCTGTGGTAAAAAGGGTGAGAAATATTATCGAAATACTGTGGTACCATGGTCAACTGCTGATGCTGCTGCTGCTGTAGCACTGTCAGCTGCTGCTGCTGCTGTAGCACCATCAGCTGCTGCTGCTGCTGCTGTACCACCGTCAGCTGCTGCTGCTGCTGTAGTACCGTCTGCTGCTGCTGTAGCACCGTCTGCTGCTGCTGTAGCACAGTCTGCTGCTGCTGTAGCACCGTCTGCTGCTGCTGTAGCACTGTCAGCTGCTGCTGTAGCACTGTCAGCTGCTGCTGCAGCACTGTCAGCTGCTGCACTGTCAGCTGCTCAGGTACTCTAAAATGAATAAAATGTGTCATTCATGTGGTGGTATGGGCGGTGTCAGCGGTGGACGAGAGTTTGTCTGGAGACCGGGCAAAATACTTCATGAATAATTTAGCTAATACA
This sequence comes from Cherax quadricarinatus, assembly GCF_026875155.1. Lineage (NCBI taxonomy): Eukaryota > Metazoa > Arthropoda > Malacostraca > Decapoda > Parastacidae > Cherax > Cherax quadricarinatus. Next base: position 5,115,247 of record NC_069400.1, on the reverse strand, counting down.
TCCGTAGTATGCTTGTACATACGTAATATGCTACATATACATTTGAACAAATTAACATAATTTTGTGAGGGTGGTTAGCCGGGGCGGGCTCCCACACACCTGACTTTCTACAGTAAAAAACTGTTACCTCTCATTTTTACTTAGACTACAATATTTAAGGCAGTATGATGTACTGTTATGCATTTACTTCATTTTTAGCCTAGTTCTGTTGTTTAAATTAATAAAGATAGTGTAAACATGTTACCAGGAATTAACGTATATGCATTTTCTAAGTGATGAAAGGGTGATTAGCTTTACGACAGAGCTGGAACTTAACCCACATAAAAGCGGGGCCTACTGTTGTATCTAAGAGATTGTTTTTTCACATTTGTGAAAAAAAAAAGTTAAAGTAATATCTATTTCCCTCTGAAAAATCCTTGCTTGAGATGATGTTTTGCGTGGGCTTCATTGGACGTGATTCCTTGGAATTAATACAGGTACATTCACCGGTATTTTTAGGGGGATTTGGGGTGCTCCGGTGCAAGGATGCCTTTCTACAGTTTTGATTGATAAATTTGGAATAAAAGTAAATGGTACTTAGCTTCAAGACGCTGGGTAAGTTTTCGAATTATTTTGGGGAGGAAAAAAAATAGTGTCTCTGATGCTGTAAAATACGGATTTAATAAATAACAGGATATGTCCACTGTGCAAACTTTTTAACTTGAAGTAAAATTTCCAAATGGTATTTTTCCAGTGATTATTACTTTTTAATTTTTCATTCCCGTCTTTGATGGCCCATCATTAAATAATACATTTGGTTTCAAGTTCTCAAACCACAACCTATATGAAGCAAAGGCTCTCCATGAGGTACGTACACTGTGATCTTTTATGTGTGTGTATTTTATTTTGTAAGAAATATTCTGTGTATCTTAAGCTTAGTTTGTGACAGTATGTATTTGAGAATGCAAGCTCATCATCAGTTTTCTGTATTAACCTTTTCTCTGTCTGCCATGTAGAATTACGTCATTGATGCCAGGGTCCCTGATGTAGTTCTAGGTCATGAACTCAGCTCACTCACATAAACTATGAGCTGTAAATTTTGGCCAAGATACAGTGGACCCCAGATTAAGCTGTCATCGGAATGAGTAATATTCAAAATAAGTAATGTTTTTTCGTCAAAATATTGGCTCAGTGAACGTCACTGAACTTGGTATCGGTCATTCATCCGGAACGTGTCTGCACAGCCTGAGCGGCCCCGACACTCCATGTACAGCCAGTGTGCCATCGTTCGCCAGCCAGTGAGGACAATCCCATGTGTTTATACGATACATTTTGTATTATTCCATTCTTTTTAGTGCTTGTAACTGCTAAATAAGCCACCATGGGCCCAAAGAAAGCTTCTAGTGCCTGCCAGCCCTTTGGAGAATGTGCCTTTTTCAGTGATTCTGCAATATGTATGATACTAAAGCAGCAGGAGTTGATAAAGGCTATAGCGCCAGCCAGCAATAAAGTGTAGCATTAACAGCGTAGCAAGTTAAGTGATTAATCGATAGAAAAAGGACAGCACGAAACTGACTCCTCCATTGTTGTTGGAGGTATATAGGGCTACTGACTAACACCACCGCCTCTGCTGGCGCCTTCACCACCACTATGTAAAGCTTATCTTTCAGTGGCCCTTATACACCCAACAACAAACAACACACCACCACTCGTGATTTTCTTAATGCCATATTTTATTCATTCTAGAGTATATTTCATGTTTCTATGTTATTAATATTGTTTATTATGTCATATTAGATGAATTGTGCTAGATAAATAAGCCATGGAGCTGATATTAGTGTCATATTGAAGGACTATCTTGTCCTATCTCCCAACACAATTCCTAACATACGCCAGAAACAGACCTCTCTGGAACACTTTTTTGAGCGACAGGGGTCCAGTGACTCTCAAGCTGGTCCTAGTGGCATTAAAAAACAAAGAAGGGAAGTAACCCAGGATAAGGACTTGGTACCTGAAGTCTTTATGGAAGGGGATTCCCCTTCCAAACAATTGTAAACACCTCCATCCTCTTCCCTCCTCCCATCTTCCTTACATCACCATGTCTTTAATAAAGGTTAGTGTGATGTTGTTATTGTTTTATTCTTTATGTATCATTGTTTTCTGTGTAGGTAAATGTATATTTCATGTAGAAAACATTTCTTTTAATACTTTTGGGTGTCTGAAATAGTTTAATTGGATTTCCATTATTTCTTATAAGGAAAGTTAATTTGGAATAAGTCAGATTCGGAATAAGTCACTCTCTCTGGAATGGATTAATTACATAATCCAGGGGTCCACTGTATGAGAAAATGGGTCCATGCAGTGATTGTGCACCATATTAACCCTTGCACTGTCGGTGACGTATAGGTACAGCTTACAAGCCAGTGTCGGTGGCGTATTAATACACTAAAATTCTAGCGGCTTCAAATCTAGTGGGAGAAAGCTAATAGACCTACAGGTCTGCATGGTCAGTGTGCGTATAAAATAAATCCTGCAGTATGCAGTGCATAATGAGAAAAAATCAGACCGTGTTTTTTTGTTTAAAATGCTGGCTTTGAGGAGTACAGCCTCTCTTTACTTAGCGACGTACTTGTTTACTGATGCCTTGGACTTACGATGGGCTCTCTGACCAGTATTTTTACCTAAATAATGTATATTAGAGCTAATTTCCTCTGTTCTGTTTATTTCAGTATACAGTATGCTACTGTATAAACATTTAAAAATATACCATAAATGTTATAAATGGTGCAAAGGTGACATTAAAACAATATCAGAGATGGTTGACACAAACCCACTACCATTATAGTATGCTCCTCACTTAGCGATGAATTCGTTTAATGACGTGGTCTTAGGAACTGAACTCCGTTGTTAAGTGAGGAGAGGCTGTATTTTCATATGGTATTTATGGTTGTATTCTGGTTTTCTTGGTCTCATTTGATAGAATCGAAGATATATTACAAAAATAGAGATGATTTTGATTGATTTCATGAAAGTGCCTTGAAATTGAGCTCACTGTTCAAGAATAAACAATTGACATCACCATCCAATACATGTCCAATTGGCCAGTCTAATACACAGTCAAGAATGGGTTGACATTATTTAATCAATTATTACAATAATGCAGTAGTCTGCATAACAGTAAATCTTCTATTTTTTGTGTGAATAAAAATTCAAAATGGACAGCAAGAGTAATATAAGAGGGGCCTAGAGATGTGACTAATAACAGAAAAAATGTTATTTTAGTGCCAGGAATGTCTGAATTGTTTATTCTGGACCCTATTTTGAAATTGGCATCTTTTGAAATTTGTGTGAAATTGGCCAAATTGCCAATTTCTGACCACTTTATTGGGTAGTTGAAATCAGTAAATGGGCAGTTTTCTGTACTCAGTTGATAGAACAAATGGAGTTCTAGCAAAATAGCTATGAGTTTGGTCGATTGGAACAATGGAATTGGCCAAAAATGGAGGGCTCAAAGTGGGCGAAATCGCTGATGCGAATATATCGCCGAGACCGCTAACTTTGCAAGAGTGTAATTCCATAAGTTTTCCATCAAATTTTGCACTTTTGCTGTCATTACCATCAGGAAAAGATTCTCATTTCATAAGAAATTTTTTTTTTTTAAATTCTTCGACACAGAGCAAATTTGTGAACAGGGGTCTCTACAGTGAAAGGGTTAAAAAAATCCTGCACCCCACAGTTCATTATGGGAAAAACAAAACTGACCATGTATATGATTTAAAAGTGATTTTGTAGTGTTTTCTACGAATGGTTTTTATGGTTTAATTGGCTGTTTCTTGGTATCATTTGGTAGATTGGAAGACATATTACAGAAATAGAGATGATTTTCATTGGTTTCAGGACCAGAAGTAGCTTGAAATTGGGTTCAACGTAGCAGAAATATTTGATTTTTGCTGATTTTCCTAAGACAGGTATGGCCTCCTTCACCCCTGGTCTGTTTTATGGGTTTTTAATAGGATATAAACTCTAGCCACTCATACCTGGTTATACAGTGTACCCCCGGCTGGTGCGGAAATCATACAATTCAGATTTCAAGCACTTTTTTCGGCAAAATTTCCCCCCGGGTTTCGTACATCGGCTCAGAAATCGACGGTACCAGGCTCATCCACCTGGGCCGCTTATATGTTTGTGACTCGCTCTTGGGCACATTAAATGTCTTATTTTATGTTTATATAGACATTTTCATTAATCCATCTATGATATTTTCTTCAAAATTATATAAGAAACACATTATGTAGCGTAAACATGCCTCTGTTACTCGTTCACTAAGAATGTCTTTCTAGTCTTAACACCATAGTAATACTAATAGTACATAATAATAATCACTCTTGGGCATATTAAATGTCTTATTTTACGTTAATATAGGCATTTTCATTAATCCATCTATGATATTTTCTTCAAAATTATATAAACATATAAACATGCATATAAACATACAATGTTTATATGCGATGTATGTTTAACCCTTTGGCTGTCGCAACCCCAAATCCTGGAGTGTTTCCTGGTGTTGAAAAGTTTTTTGGGAAAAAAAATTATTCTTTTCTTATGAAATGACAGAGAATCTTTTCCTGGTGGTAATGACACCAAAAGTACGAAATTTGATTGAAAAACTTGCGGAATTATGCTCCTGTGAAGTTAGCGATCTCGGCGATTTGTATGCATCGGCGATTTCGCTGACTTTGAGCCCTATTTTTGGCCAATTTCATTGTTCCAGTCGACCAAACTCATAGCTATGCCTTTAGAACTCCATTTTTCTGTCAACTGAGTGCAAGATGCCACCAATTTACTGATTTCAACTACCCAGTACAGTGGACCCCCGCATACTGATTTTAATCCGTGCAAGAGGGCTCATTGGTATGCGAAATAATCGGTATGCGAATGAATTTTCCCCATAAGAAATAATGGAAATCAAATTAATCCGTGCAAGACACCCAAAAGTATGAAAAAAAAAATTTTTACCACATGAAATATACATTTTCCTACACACAAAGAGAAGGATACATGCACAATAGTAGAGTAGTACATGCACAGTATATATTGTGCATGTACTAGTCTACTAAATGAAGAATAAATGACACTTACCTTTATTGAAGATGCAGCAATGACTGATGAGACACGATAACACCTCTTCATTTTCATCGGTGTTCATCCAGCATGTGTGTTCAACCATCAGCACTCCAGTGTGCTCACAATCTTCCACAATGACTGCAAACTTAGATGCCATGAAAATCAAGAAGCTTAAACTTGAGATTATTGTGTTATTGTAAGATACATGAGACCATGTATCTTCACTGGCAAGCTGCTGCTGCTGCTGGGTAAGCTTTTAATACTTACCTTACGTACTCTTATGTATATATTTATCAATGTTCATGTTAATGTAGTTAACACCTTCATATATTGGATGAGGAATGAGAGCACCTTTTTTCACCGTAGTATATTTTACGAAGTTAATGCTTCACATGTCGGCTGCCATTATTAATACTTCTGTAGATTATCTGGATGTGTAATTTTTTTTTTTAATTTCAGTTGATGTTAGTGTTATGCTAGGCACAGTTAGGTTAGCTAGATGTGAGTATTAACTACGTTATCAAGCTTACTAGTTGAACCTGCCTAGCATGGGCCAGTAGGCCTGCTGCAGTGCCTCTTCTTTGTTCAAATGCTCACATGTTACAACTGACAACCTTCACAGTTTATGATAACCAGGAGTCGTAAAAATAGTTTGGAAGACTTGATGTTGGGGGTCAGTTTATATTATGGTTGGATCCCCCACCCGGGACCGCTTGTTACCGCGCGGTAACAAGCGGTCCCCAGTGAGGGCTCGGATATTAATATAAATGACCAGTCGAAATTTTTGTGACTTTAATACTATAAACTATGATTGTTAGTCGTAGCATGTGGCCTGGCTGGCAAAGTTTGTTTCAAAAGCTGAAGATCCCGGGTTCGACTCCCGGCAGGGGTGGAAACACGTTCCTTACACCTGTTGTCCTGTTCACCTGGTAAGTAGGTACCTGGGTGTTAGTCGACCAGTGTGGGTCGCATCCTGGGGGACAAAATAGAGGACCCCAATGAAAATCAAACTATCCCTTGATGATGCACTGTTTTTCTTGGGTTATCCTGAGTAATTAACCCTTTGGGGTTAAAAATCCGAAAGAAATCTTATGTTAACATAAAGGAGGAGCACTGCAGTAGGCCTAGATGCATGTAATGACTACCTGAACAGAGCCTAACTTATGTCTGGTGATGTTTTAAGTAATGGTACTGGTGGACGAGCTGCAGTACTGGGAGTCTAAGTTTATTCAGGTATACATAAATAGTTACATATATGCTGTTATGTATGAAAATCTGTGTAGAGAACCTGAGATAACCCAAAGAAGTCACACTTATTTCCATTGATGTCCTTTTACTGTATTATAATATAAAGGTTATAATCTTATTCTATAATGAAGATAACATTTTATCATACTAAAAGACTATCTACAATACGAGGGTCATTACTAGGAATAAGGTAAAATTACACGTGTTAGTTAAAAAATAGAAAATCATTCCCCTCCCTTTCTGTAGCTACATTCATCAGACACCTTTTGTCACTCTTCTTGAACTGGTTCATGCTATGACTGGCTTTGACATGTACAGGCAGTCTGTTCTATTCCTGTATTGCTGTACAATAAAAGGTGTTTGAAGCCTGGCCAATGACTGTGGGTACTACAAAGTTGTGCTCTCTCCCTCACTCACTACGAAAGCAAAAGACTTGGCAGACGATGCAACATCCCCCCAATGAAAAGCAGGGGTGTCACTAGCACGTTAAGAGACCATACAATAAGTGTCAGGGGCCCGAGACTGTTCAACTGCCTCCCAGCATACATAAGGGGGATTACCAACAGACCCCTGGCAGTCTTCAAGCTGGCACTGGACAAGCACCTAAAGTCGGTTCTTGACCAGTCGGGCTGTGGCTCGTACGTTGGTTTGCGTGCAGCCAGCAGCAACAGCCTGGTTGATCAGGCTCTGATCCACCAGGAGGCCTGGTCACAGACCAGGCCGCGGGGGCGTTGACCCCCGGAACTCTCTCCAGGTAAACTCCAGGTACTATGATTGCTTTGGTTCCCAACCTTGACAAAATTGACAACAAGATATTCTGGACACTGAGCAATTTTATAAACATGATTTAGCTTTAGTTGTTTTACTGTCTTCAACATTCAGTATATCCAACTGCTGTAATTCACCCTGGCCTACGTGCTGTCTTGGACCCAGGTCCAGGATAAATCTTACAATTTTTTTCTGGGTGATTTACAGTCAATCTTTAAGTTTTTTGTCAAGGCGGAGTACCATGAAGAGGAAGCGTAGTTCATGACACTGTACAAGGGCTAGACATAGGTTCCTGCGAGCCTCAGTAGGTAGATACTGTTTTGTCTATAGAGGAACTTCAGTTTGACATTCGCTTTCTTTACTACACTTTTCTTTATCAATTCTGACATGGATGGGTCAAAGGGGATTCCTCAGATATTTTACTGAGGAAACCGAAGTGATGGGCTCCCCATTACATTAAAATTATTTACCCTTCTCAGTTTGTTTCGTGCCAAAGAGAATGGCTTCAGTTTTCCGAAGGTGTAATGATAGTCACTGGGAAAGCATGTGGGATATGCATTACTACAAAACACCCCAACAAAATACTTTCACTATACCAATCTGAAATAGTTCTGGTATTTGAAAAGGTAGGTCATGGTAATGAATATGATAAGTGTATATGGATTTCATTAAGGCTTTTAACAGCATTCCATATTGGAGCTTATTGAGGAAAGTAGAGGCAATGGTTTTAAGTTGGAAAAATTCAGGTTCAGGAAGGATATAGGAAAGCGCTTGTTTGGTAATAGAATTGTGGAAGAGTAGAACAAACATGATAGTTTGAATTTCTTAGTGTTGCTTGAGTTTGGTCCTAGTTCTGCACGTGTAGGCATATTTTCCATCTCTTGAATTCTAGAGGACTGGAGCTCATGTTAAATATAATTTTATAAACATTGGGTCATATGGTTTTGAAGACTTTATTTCTTGTCACTGGTTTATAACCGCTTATTAACTGTGAGCCAGTTCAAGTGGTGGTTCTTATTTTTTATTTTGTGTATCTTTCTTTCAATGCACCGGCCACATCCCATTGAAGCAGGGCGGCCCAAAAAGAAAAAAAATTCTTCATAAATTTAGTAATGTATACAGAAGGTTACTAAAAAGCCACTTATTTTAGCTTTTCATAGTTTCATAGTTCACATGAAATATTAATAGTTGATCATCAGTGTCGCATCTTCAATAAGTCTTCATTCAATTATGAATAGCTGAATACTATTTTGAATATTTTGTAATTGTATCCTAATGTTTTAATTGATCCAAGACAGTATTGAGGCACTGTAATGTATGTAATTTTTTCCTTTACCTGTAACATGAAGATTAAAAATCATTCTTAACCCTTTGACTGTCGCAAGCATCTTTCTAAAACTTTCTACGTCGCAAAATTTTTGGAATTTTTTTTTTTTTATTTCTTATGAAATGATAGAGAATCTTTTCCTGATGGTAATAACACCAAAATTATGAAATTTTGTTGAAAACTCACGGAATTATGCTCCCAATAAGTTGATCTCGGCGACATATGCTCATCGTCAATTTTGCCGAATTTGAGCCATGTTTTTCGCCAATTCCATTGTTCCAGTTGACCAAACTCATACCTGGAGAGAGTTCATAGCTATTTCTTTAGAACTCCATTTTTTCTATCGGTTGAGTACAAGAAACTACCCATTTACCGATTTGAACTACCCAATAAAGTGGTCAGAAATTGTTAATTTGGCCAATTTCATGCAAATTAAAAGATGCCAATTTCAAAATAGGGTCCAGAATAACAATGTAGATATTCTTGGCACTAAAATAACATATACTCGGTTCTATTTTGATTTTTTATTCATACAAAAAATACAAAATTTACTGTTATGCAGACTAATGCATTATTGTAAAAATGTTATAAATAAATTAGACTCCCCAGTTGACGTGTACTGGACGTGTGGTGTGATTTGCTTGCTCTTGAACATTAGTAAAAATCGAACATATCAGCTACTTTGAGCTCGATTTCAAGGTCGTTTTCATTGTGAAACTAATGAGGATCTCTATTTCCGTAATGTTTTCCAGTTTATCACGTGAGACCATGAAAATGAGAATACAACGATTAAATACTATACGAAAACACACCTCAAAGTTGGCGTTTTAATAAAGTTTTTTTTCTCATGCACTGTATGCTGCAGGGTTTTTTTTTGTGGTGCACACTGACCACACAGACCCATTCTGTCACATGTGGGCCTAACAGCCTTCTCCTGCTTGATTTGAAGCCACTAAAATTTACACGTATTAATACGTCCAAAACAGTGGCGCGTAAGACGTATATATACGACCAAAACAGTCAAAAGGTTAAATATTAAGCAATAATGTGCTTACAAAAGATATTTATTTTAATTTAATGTAGCATGTTTGTGATTTGTAGGAGGTTATGGCTGCCACCTCTTCTCTTGCCCACCACAATTGGTTCCTTGGGTCTCTTGCCAAGAAGGTTGATGATATTAAGTCCATTATGGACTGGAAATGTCTTAAGGTAGTGAACAGAACCAGTAGGCAGGTGTTACGGTTGTTTCCTCTGCTGCCTGGGTGATTACTCAGTAAGTGGCTTATTGAACAGGATGAAAGGTATGGTGATAGTCTTTGTACGTGTTCCCCTCCTTCCTTGTTCTTTGGCTCGTGTTTTTTCTTCTACCAAATATTTTAATTTTCATTTTTCAGTGGTCATTGACATGTACATTTTTAATTTCTGCAGTATGAAAGTTTAGATAATTTTAATTTTAAGATTTGTAACACCTGTATGTTTGAAGTTGACATGAAGAGATAGTTCGTTCATCAAAAAAATAAAAAAATAAAAAACCACCTTTAGGGCTCTGGTGGCCTGGTGGTTAACGCTCTCGCTTCACACGGTGAGGGCCTGGGTTCGATTCCCAGCCAGTGTAGAAACATTGGACGTGTTTCCTTCCACCTGTTGTCTGTTCCCCATCAGTAAAATGGGTACCTGGGTGTAAGTCGACTGGTGTGTGGTCGCATCCTGGGACACTGACCTAAGGAGGCCTGGTCACAGACCGGGCCGCGGGGGCGTTGACCCCCGGAACTCTCTCCAGATAAACTCCAGATAAACACACAAAATAGAAGATTTACTGTTATGCAGATTACTGCATTATTGTAAAGATGGTATAAATAATATCAGTGCACTAGTGAAAGAATATTAGACTCCCCAGTTGGCGTGTATTGGACGTGTGGTGTGATTTGCTTACTCTTGAACATTGGTAAAAATCGAACATTTCTGCTACTTTGAGCTCAATTTCAAGGTCCTTTTCATCGTGAAACTAATCAAAATCATCTCTATTTCTGTAATATGCTTTCCATTCTATCAAATGAGACCAAGAAAACGAGAATACATCCATAAATACTATAGGAAAATACCCCTCAAATTCGGCGTTTTAATCCAAAAACACGGTCAGTTTTTTTTCTCTCATTATGCACTGTGTGCTGCAGGATTTTTTTTATACAGTGCACACTGACCGCACAGACTCATTCTCTCACATGTGGGCCTACCAGTTTTCTCCTGCTTGATTTGAAGCCGCTAGAATTATTGAGTATACGTATATACGTCCGAAACACTGGCTCGTAAGATGTATATATATACAGTGGACCCCCGCATAACGATGGCATCACATAGCGATTTTTCCGCATACCGATTACTTTTATCGCAAAATTTTTGCCGCGCATACCGATTAAAAACCCGCTTACCGATTTTCGTCCGAGACGCGTCCAATGTGCCCTCAGCCAGCCTCACATGTGCCGGCCGTCCCATTGTTTACCAGCCAGCCTCCGCGGTAACATCCAAGCATACACTCGGAATATTTCGTATTATTACAGTGTTTTCGGTGCTGTTTCTGGAAAATAAGTGACCATGGGCCCCAAGAAAGCTTCTAGTGCCAACCCTGTGGTAAAAAGGGTGAGAATTAGTATGGAAATTAAGAAAGATTTTGAAGGGTTTGGGGCTAACCCTGAGAAGCCTATGCCAGTTGTGGAATCCATTGTGCCTACTTCAAAGATTAAGGAAATGTGTGCACAGTGGGTTGAACTGCAAACCTTTATAGATGAAAATCACCCTGACACAGCTGTTGCAAGCCGTGCTGGTGACTATTTCAATGACAATGTTGTGGCCCATTTTAGACAAATCGTAAAGGAACGGGAGGTACAGAGCTCTATGGACAGATTTGTTGTGCGACAGAGGTCCAGTGACTCTCAAGCTGGTCCTAGTGGCATTAAAAGAAGAAGGGAAGTAACCCCGGAAAAGGACTTGCTACCTCAAGTCGTAATGGAAGGGGATTCCCCTTCTAAACAGTAAGAAGATAATGCTCTCCCCTCCTCCCATCCCATCAATCATCACCAGATCTTCAATAAAAGTAAGTGTCATTTAATTGTGCATGCCTTTTTCAGTTTGTGTGTATTAAAATTAACATTTCATGTGGTAAAAAAAAATTTTTTTCATACTTTTGGGCGTCTTGCACGGATTAATTTGATTTCCATTATTTCTTATGGGGAAAATTCATTCGCATAACGATTATTTCGCATAACGATGAGCCCTCTTGCACGGATTAAAATCGTTAACCGGGGGTCCACTGTATGGCCGAAACAGTCAAAGGGTTAATGATTATCACTCTTGGGCATATTAAATGTCTTATTTTAAGTTAATGTAGACATTTTCCTTAATCCATCTATGATCTTTCTTTCAAAATTATAGTACGTATAAGAAACATGTTACATAGCATATAAACATGCAATGTTTATATGTTATCGAGGATGGGGTCGGGTGGAGGGTAAACATTATGTTTTCTCAGGTCCAGCTTCGGAGAAAACGTGTATGAATCTGCGTTGGCCCAGTAACCTTCCTTAACCCCTTGACTGTCGCAACCCCCAATCCTGGTGTCGCAAAATTAAAAAAAAAAAATGTTTTCTTATGAAATGATAGAGAATCTTTTCCCAATTGTAATGACCCCAAAAACATGAAATTTGATGGAAAACCGACGGAATTACACTCTCGCGAAGTTAACAACCTCAGCGATATTTACAAATTGGCGATTTTGCCCACTTTGAGCCCTATTTTCGGCTAATTCCATTGTTCCAGTCGACCAAACTCATAGCTATTTCTTTAGAACTCCATTTTTTCTATCGATTGAGTACAAGAAACTGCCCATTTACCGATTTCAACTACCCAATAATGTGGCCAGAAATTTGCAATTTGGCCAATTTCACGAAAATTAAAAAATATGACAATTTCAAAATAAGGTCCAGAATGAACAATGCAGACATTCCTGGCTCTAAAATAACATTTTCTTGGTTCATCAGTCATGTCTCCAAGCCCCTCTGATATTACTCTTGCTTTCTATTTTGAATTTTTATTCAAACAAAAAATAGAAGATTTACTGTTATGCAGACTACTGCAATACTGTAATAATTGTATAAATAACATCAACCCATTCATGACTGCATATTAGAATGGCTAGTTGGACATTTATTGGACAACGACATCATTTGTTTACTTCTGAACATCGGCAAAAATCAAACATTTCCCCTACTTTGAGCTCCATTTCTAGGTTCTTTTTATAGTAAAATCAATCAGTATCACCTCTATTTCTATAATATGTTTTCCATTCTATCAAATGAGACCAAGAAAACGAGAATACAACCATAAATACTATACGAAAATAGACCACAAAGTCGGCATTTTAATTAAAAAAACGGTCGGAGTTATTTTTTTCTCATGCACTGCATGCTCCAGGATTTTTTTAGGTGGTGCGCACTGACCACACAGACCCATTCTCTCGCATGTGGGCCTACCAGCTTTCTCCTGCTTGATTTGAAGCCTCTAGAATTTATGAATACAGTGGACCCCCGCATAGCGACTTTAATCCGTGCAAGAGGGCTGATTGTTATGCGAAATGATCGGTATGCGAATGAATTTTCCCCGTAAGAAATAATGGAAATCAAATTAATCCGTGCAAGACACCCAAAAGTATGAAAAAAAAAAAATGTTACCACATGAAATGTTAATTTTAATACACACAAACTGAAAAAGGCATGCACAATTACATGACACTTACTTTTATTGAAGATCTGGTGATGATTGATGGGATGGGAGGAGGGGAGAGAGAGTGTTAGTGTTTAGAAGGGGAATCCCCTTCCATTAAGACTTGAGGTGTCGAGTCCTTTTCTGGGGTTACTTCCCTTCTTTTTTTAATGCCACTAGGACCAGCTTCAGAGTCACTGGACTTCTTTCGCACAACATATCTGTCCATAGTGGCCTGTACCTCTCGTTCCTTTTGACTTCCAAAAGTGTTTCACAACATTGTCAGTGTAATAATCACCAGCACGGCTTGCAATAGCTGTGTGAGGGTGATTTTCATCCATGAAGGTTTGCACTTAAAAGCCACTTTCACAGATTTCCTTAATCTTTGTAGTAGGCAATTTCTTCAATTTCTCTCTCCCCTCCTTCGAACCAGTTTCCTCAGGTCGGCCTCTTGCTTGAAGTTGATCTATCACTCATCAGTGGTTAGTTCTTCATTGTCCTCCTCCACCAACTCTTCCACATCATCCCCACTAACCTCTACCCCAAGGACTTTCCCAATCCCCACAATGGATTCCTCAATTGGCAAAATCCTCTCAGGGTTAGCCTCAAACCCTTCAAAACCCTTTTGTCTACACATTCTGGCCACAGTTTCTTCCAAGCAGAGTTCAAGGTCTTCTTAGTCACTTCCCTCCCAAGCCTTACCTAAAAGGGTTTTAAACACAATTGAGGATATTAAAGTGCCTCTCTCCCAAAACTCCTTAGAGTCATTTTGAGTTTCTGAGGTCACTACAAAGCACCTTTCAAACAGAGCTTTTGTGTACAGTTTTTTGAAGTTTGCAATAACCTGCTGGTCCATGGGGTGCAGGAGAGGAGTGGTATTAGAGGCAAAAACTTCACCTTAATGAATTTCATGTCCCCATAAAGTCGCTCTGCCACGTCTGTAGGATGACCAGGGGCATTGTCTAACACCAGGAGCACTTAAGTTCTAATTTCTTTTCAGTTAGGTAATTTTTTCACATTGGGGGCAAATGCATGGTGTAACCAGTCATAGAAAAGTCCCTAGTGACCCATGCCTTACTGTTTACCCCCCCACAGCACACACAAATTCTCCTTGAGGACATTCTTTTTCCTGAACGGGCTGGGGGGTTTCAGAGTGATACACTAATAAAGGCTTCACTTTGCAAACACCAGTAGCATTGGAACACATCACAAGTAAGCCTGTCTTTCATAGGCTTATTCCTGGGAGTGCCTTTTCCTCCTCAGTAATGTAGGTCCTGCTTGGCATTTTCTTCCAAAAAAAGGGCCCGTTTCATCACAATTAAACACTTGCTTCAGGTTTCAGTCCTTTACTGTCTATGTACCCCTTGAATTCCTGCACATATTTTTCAGCTGCTTTGTGGTCCGAACTGCAGCCTCACCATGCCTTATCACACTATGTATTTCCATACGCTTCTTAAATCTCTCAAACCAACCTTTTCTGGCCTTAAATTCACTCACATCATCACTAGTTGCAGGCATTTTTTTAATTAAATCCTCATGCAACTTCCTAGCCTTTTCGCTTATGATCGCTTGAGAGACGCTATCTCCTGCTAGCTGTTTTTCATTTATCCACACCAACAAGAGTCTCTCAACATCTTCCATCACTTGCGATCTCTGTTTCGAAAACACAGTTGAACCTTTGGCAAGAACAGCTTCCTTGATTGCCTTTTTGTTGCCCACAATAGTAGCGATGGTTGATTTGGGTTTCTTGTACAACCTGGCCAGGTTGGCGACACGCACTCCACTTTCATACTTATCAATGATCTCTTTCTTCATCTCTATAGTAATTCTCACCCTTATTCCTGTAGGGTTGGCACTAGAAGCTTTCTTGGGGCCCATGGTCACTTATTTTCCAGATAAAATCACCAAAAACTCTGTAATAATACGAAATGTTTCGATTGTATGCTTGGATGTTACCGCGGAGGCTGGCTGGTAAACAATGCCACCGGCGGCACATGTGAGGCTGGCTAAGGGCGCACATTGGACGTTCTCGGACGAAGAGCGGTGAGCGGGTTTTTGGGCGGTATGCGAGGCAAAATTTTTGCGATAAAAGCGAGCGGTATGCGGATTGAACGTTATGCGATGCGTACGGTATGCGGGGGTCCACTGTATATGTACGTCAAACACGGTACTTCGTAAGACGTATATATACGACCTCGACAGTCAAAGGGTTAATAGTACACAAGGCTTTTTTTTACAATTCTCAGCATGAATTATTCATTACTTCTCCCTTTGTTTATGATGGCATCTAAGAGTAATTATTAGAAACAAGCTCAGTGAGCATTGTATGTCGATGGTAATAATATGGCTGTAGGTCGCAGTGTATGTAGCCGGTAGGTGTACAGTGGGATGTAGTTCGCCTGGGACTACAAATAAATACTACTCACCAACAAGTCTTCAGTAAAGGTATGTAATGTTTATTTATCATTAAAATTAGTCATTTATATTTATTTCTCATTGTTTTCTGTATGTAAAACTATAGTTATTCTCCATAAAATGTATTTTTTGTTAATACCTTTGGGTGTCTGAAACGGATTAATTGGATTTACTTTATTTCATATGGGAAATATTACTTTGGTTTTCGGCCATTTTAGGCCAACCTTCTGGAATGGATTAATTACGAAACTGGGGGTCTACTGTATTTTATTTGAGAAAGAGTAAACCTTTCATTTTGGTGTAATTATGAATTCAAAATGGAAGGCAAGTGTAATATAGAAGAGGCCTAGGGGTGTGATTAAGGAACAGAGGAGATGTTTTAGTGCCAGGAATGTCAATATTTTTTATTTTGAACCCCATTTTCAACTTGGCATTTTTTTAATTGTGTGTACAATTGGCCAAACTACTGACTTCTGTTCACTTTGTAGGGTAGTTGTAATAATGTTGGTAGAACTACCGACAATATGTAAAGTAAAAGGACACTAAGTGCAACTAATGTGACATTTATTGTGGCAACGTTTCGCTCTCCAGGAGCTTTATCAAGCCATTACAAACAGTACATGGACACAGAGGGTATATATAGGCTCAGAGTGAGGTGCACCTCACTCTGAGCCTATATATACCCTCTGTGTCCATGTACTGCTTGTAACAGCTTGACAAAGTTCCTGGAGAGCGAAACATTGCCACAATAAATGTCACATTAGTTGCACTTGTGTCCTTTTACTTTACAGGGTAGTTGTAATAGTTAAATGGGCAGTTTCTTGGGCTCATTCAGTAGAACAGAAGGCATACTAGTGAAATAGCTAAGAATTTGGTTGATTGGAGCAATGGAACTGGCTTAAAGTGGGTGAAAACGCTGATGGGTCAATTACATCCAGATTCTAACTTTGCACATGTGTAGTTCTGTAAGTTTTCGCTCTGATTTTGTACTTTTGGTGTCATTACCTTCTGAAAAAGATTCTCTACCATTTCAGAAGGAAAAATAGTGGACACAGGGCAATATTAATTTTGGGGATCTGGAGAGCGAAAAGGTTAAGTCAAGATGGAATATGGTTTGTACCTTGATGCACCAGGAAGTAGGAATCTAATGTGTGGTTGGGACTCAGTATGTTAGAATTTCTTTTAAAAGTAGTATCTATGAATAAATTGATTCTTGACTTTTTGCTTAAAAATTAGTCTTAAAATCACGACAAATACACAGGTATATATGGTAATAGGGAGGAAGGGTGTCCATTACTGCCAATTGTCTGTTAAATCCACATGGGGAGATAGTTTTCCCCATAATTTAAACAATAACAGACAATTCTGGATTCAATGGACTTTTTTGTTTCTGGACATCCTGCCATAGATTTATGTTAAAACTGAAATCTATTAAATCAGAGTCCTTTAAATTGAAGTTTTACTTTACAGTAAATGGTTGATAACACTTTACTCAGGTACTTCCCTCTTCAGCTTCCATGGATGAATTTCTTTCTCCCCACAGATGCCTTAACACTATCAACCTTTTTCCCTCGTCTGTTCTGTGGTTCACCTCATTTTTTATAGACTCTTCTGCCAGCATATTCATTCTCAAATACTATATCTAAATATATTTGCTTCCTTTATACTCCCTTCTGGAACAATATTATTTCTAATTTTTCGTTGCTTAAACTTTTTTTTTGTTATTCTTATCTTAAGTATGTAGAGTAACAGGTACATTAGAACACAACACTGATACAAGAACAAACCTGTATGTATTTGGATAACATTTCACTCACACATGAGCTTTAGTAATTCATGACTTTAAAATGCTTGTTATACTTGCCTACATTTTTTTGCATTTCAGAAAATATAAGTACATAGAGTATTACCAAAATGTGTTTGCCTTATTTTACATATTTGCAATGAATGTTTTGTGTGGTATTGTCCATCATTGTCTGTCATGTACCCTTTGATTTGGTGGTCTGTCTGCTTTAAAAGTCAAGTGTTAATAACTATATTGAACAGTTATTTGTGTCACTTAATCTGATGCTATTTTATTAGTTTATTTTGTAGCCTTCATATGATGTTTTTTGTAATTTACCTATTTCTTCTGTTTTGTTAAAATTTTGAATTCTTACTACCAATAATTTCTTCTCATTGTTTGCTTATTACTGTACATACTTTACTGCCGTAATATGTTTGAATTTTACTTTTGCTTTTAAGCTGCAGTGTTTTATTGTTAAACACATTTCAGATATTTTAACTACAGGGGAACCTTGGTTTTTGTATGCCCTAGTTTGTGTGTAAATCTATAGTTATTCTCTATAAATTGTAGTTTTTGTTAATATTTCCCATAAGAAATAATGTAAATCCAATTAATCCTTTCCAGACACCCAAAAATATTAACAAAAAATACATTTTATAGACAATAACTACAGTTTTACATACAAACTAGGGCATACAAAAACCGAGGTTCCACTGTACAGTGGTCCCTCAATAATTCGTCCGGCTTGATAGTCATCCTTTTCGGAAATCGTCGCGTTATTTCGTCCAAACATTGGCTCACAAATGGTCCGTTGACTCGCTAATCGTCTTTTGTCCTGGACACGTACTCACACTCTGAGCCGCCTCGGCCTCCCTTCCCAGCCAGTGTGCCATTGTTGACCAGTGAGCGACGGTCACCTCACTTGTTCGTACGAAATATTTCATAATACGTATTTCATTCATTTTAGTGCTTGCAAGTGCTAAATAAGCTACCATGGCTCCAAAGAAAGCTCCTAGTGCCAAGCCTTTGGTAAAGAAGGTGAGAAATACGATTGAATTTAAGAAAAACATCATTGAACAATATGAAAGTGGCGTACGTGTGGGCGAACTGGCCAGGATGTATAACAAATCCCTTACAACCATATCTTCCATCGTGGCCAAGAAAAAGGAAATCAAGGAAGCTGTTGTTGCATAGGGGTAAATATGCTGACAAAAAAGAGATCACCAGTACTCGAAGATGTTGAGAAGTTATTATTGGTGTGGATAAACGAGAAACAATTAGCAGGAGATAATCTTATGATGTCGATTATTTGTGAAAAGGCTAGGCAGTTGCATGACGATTTGGTAAAGAAATTGCCTGCAACTAGTGGTGATGTGAGTGAATTTAAGGTCAGCAAAGGCTGGTTTGAGAGATTTAAGAAGCATACTGGCATACACAGTGTGATAAGGCATGGTGAGGCTGCCAGTTCAGACCAAAAAGTGGCTGAAAAATATGTGCATGAATTCAAGTAGTACATAGAGGCTGAAGGACTGAAACTTGAACAAGTGTTCACTTGTGACAAAACAGGCCTCTTTTGGAAGAAAAGGCCAAAGAGGACCTAAATTACTCAGGAGGAAAAGGCACTGCCAGGACACAAACCTATGAAAGACAGGCTGACGCTCATGTTCTGTGCTAATGCTAGTGGGGATTTCAAAGTGAAGCCATTACTAGTGTACTATTCTGAAAATCCCAGAGTGTTTAAGAAAAACAATGTTATGAAGAGTAAATTGTGTGTGTTTTGGAGGTCTAATAATAAGGCATGGGTCACGAGGGAAATTTTCCTTGAGTGGTTCAATGAAGTGTTTGGCCCTAGTGTGAAGAATTACCTTCTGGAAAAGAAATTGGATCTCAAGTGCCTCCTAGTAATGGACAATGCACCTGCTCATCCTCCAAACTTGGATGACCTAATTCTGAAGGAGTTTGGGTTCATCACAGTAAAGTTCTTGCCCCCGAATACCACTCCTCTCCTCCAGCCCATGGACCAGCAGGTCATTTCAAACTTTAAAAAACTCTACACCAAAGCAATGTTTGAAAGGTGCTTTAATGTGACCTCACACACTCACTTGACCCTAAGAGATTTTTGGAAAGAACACTTCAGTATTCTCCATTGCATAAGCCTTATAGGTAAGGCTTGGGAGGGAGTGACTACCAGGACTTTGAACTCTGCTTGGAGAAACTTGTGGCCAGATTGTGTCCACAAGAGGGATTTTGAAGGGTTTGAGGTGGCCCCTGATGAGCCTATGTCACTTGTGAACTCTATTGTGGCATTGGGGAGTTCCATGGGGTCGGATGTGAGTTTGGAGGATGTGGAAGAGTTGGTGGAGGACCACAACGAAGAGCTAACCACTGAGGAGCTGCAAGAGCTTCAGCAGGAACAGCAAGAGATTGCAGCTCAGAATCTTGCTGCAGAGGAGGAAGAGAGATGGAAGAAGGTGCCTTCTTCAGAAATTAAGGAGATTTTTGAAATGTGGGGTAGGATGGAAAGATTTATGGAGAAACATCACCCTGAGAAGGATGTTGCAAGCCATATCGGCAACTTGTACAGTGACAGAGTCTTGGCCCATTTTAGGGAAGTTTTAAAGAGACGCCAGAAACAGAGCTCTCTGGACAGTTTTTCGTGAGACAGGACTCCAGTGACTCTCAAGCTGGTCCTAGTGGCATTAAGAAACAGAGAAGAGAAGTAACCCCAGAAAAGCACTTAGTACCTTAGGTGTTGATGGAAGGGGATTTCCCTTCCAAACAGTAATTCAATCTCTCTCCTTCTCCAGTCTTCCATACACTAAGAAGAATTGCCAATAAAGGTAAGTGTTATGCTGTTAACGTTTCATTCATCATGTCCCATTGTATTGTTTATGTACTACATCTATATTTCATGTAAAAAAATTTTTTGTTTTAATACTTCTGGGTATCAGGAATGGATTAATTATATTTACATTATTTCTTATGGGAAAAATTGATCCGAAAATCGTCTATTTCGATAATAGTCCCACTTCCAGGAACGGATTACCGACGATAAATGAGGGACCACTGTACTTGCATTTGTAAATTTTTAAGATAGTAAATAGGCCTTATCTGTGAGTGGCAGCTTACTGAAGAAGGGAATAAGAGACTTTCCATGACCCATCGAGTTCTTTTACCATAGCATCACTGAGCTCTGTGCCACAAATTCTTGTTGGATTATATTTTTCCTAATTTTCCCTTTCTTCTATTCTTGGTTACATGAGTTTATAAGAAGAAAATTAATGTTTACCTCAGTTCTCTGATAGATCATTTATAGAACATTTACCTGCACATATTTAAACAGTGATAGTATATGGTTTAAGAAAATTAAAGATGGTCTGCAACCAAAATTTTTGCAGGTACCACCCTGATGTTATTACAGAAAACATACTAGATATAGGTTAATAGGATATATGATTTGCTCTTGAATTTACTGTGGAACAATTTTCAAGATATATATACTATAGTTATAAAATAAAGCATATATTGAAAATCTGATGCAATACTTAACTGACCCTAGTACTGTGTATTTTTCAGATTCACTCATAGAGGTAAGAGAGAAGCAGCCCATGTATTATTGTTGGTGTTGGCTTCCTCCCTCCCCTCCCCTCCTTCCTCCTTTTCTTCTACTTTCCAGCTTAAAATCAAGTGCTTTTCCAGTATTATTATGCAATGAATTTTGATCTATATTTGCAAAGTAATGATTAAGTCAGGATTAAAAAATAAACTTGTTTAAATTTTTTATTTTTACAGTAAGGGAATTACATCTAATAAGTTATTAATTACAGTATAATTTACAGTTCAGGTAAAGTTTCTGATGTAGATCCAGATTTCTGGCTGCTAGATCAGTTTTATGTCTGGAATGAAATGGTTTGGTGAAAAATGGTCAAATTGCCTCTACAACCCTTTCTTCGCCCATTGAATTATACCTTTTGTAATCTTGCTCCATCGTCTAATTTCTGTACTACCAACTCCCTGCATACATTGCTCTCAAACATGATATATCCACTGTCTCCATCCTCCTCCTCTGCAACATTTAAGACCATGCTTCACATACATATAACAATGTTGATATTACATTCTGGTACATTCCCCCCTCTATTTTTTTTTCTTTTAAATTAACTTCTTTCCACAGATGCTTCAGTACCCCTTATCTTTTTACCCTTGTCTATTCCATGATTCACCTCACCTTTCATAGATCAAACTCTCAACACTTAGATACATTCTAGATACATTCACTTCTTCTATACGCCCTTTAATCTGATATTGACTATTGTACTTTATTCCCTAAACCTTTTATAACTTTCATCACCTTGGTTTTTTTTTCCTAGGTTTACTTTTAATTTCCTTCTTTCACACACCCTCCCAGACTCCTCCACCAACATTTACAACAGCTCTTCAGAATCTCCAAAAGGAACTATCATTGGCAAAGAGTAACTATGACAATTACTACTTGTATCAGACTCACTATCTTTCAGTTCCACACCTCTTCCCCAACACTCTAGCATTCACTTTCTTTTACATGCCTGTATACAAATATATTGAACACCCATACACAAAATACCTGCACTTAGGAGACTGAAATTTATGACAACGTTTTGGTCTGATTGGATCATTAATAAATCATAAGTTTGTCTCATAAGTGTGAGTTATTTTCGTATAATTCCAGCCACAGTAGTGTGACTTTATTCTTTATTGAATAACCATAATGATATCACACATTCCTGTCTAAGGCCTACTTTTACTAGAAATAATCCCTCTGGAAAATAAGCCCTTTCTCATATATGCCCTACTCCATGCTTCACTTTCTGTATAAAAACTCTTTGCTTCATTTCGTAATCTACTACCTATTCCATACTTTGTTCATTACTTTCATTGTTAATTTTATCCTTGTTTTTATTGTGCGCTCATGTGCATGACTTTCCCCCCTGCCAGTCCCCCAGAGGGCTAGGTAACTAGGGATTGGCAGTGTGTACATAGTTCCTTTGCATAAAGGAAAGGGGGACAAAAGGGAGTGTAAAAATTATAGGGAATAATCCTGTTAAATACACCAGGTTAATGGTTTTGGGACTTGACATGCTGTTGGACTGTGAGCAAGGTAACATTTTGTAAAGGGGTTCAGGGAAACCAGTTAGCTGAACTTGAGTCCTGAAGGTGGGAAGTAGTGTCTTCACTCTAAAGGAGGGGTGGGAATATTTGCAGTTTGAAGGTGCCTCTGAACTATAGTGTCTGCTTGCCTCTGGCAAGACAGTGATGGAGTGAGTGATGGGGGAAAGTATTTTTTTCGGGTCACCTTACCTCAGTGAGAGACGGCCAGTGTGTTAAAAAAATTAAATACATAGAAAAAAAAAAGAGCAGCTATCCTGTAAGTGTAAAGCAACAGGTTTGTGTTTCACACATGTAGATTATTTCTGGATTACTTTCATACAATAACATCAGTATTCTTTCTCACAAAAATGTCTTCTAACTCTGTGGCTGCCACAGAGTTACTAAACACACTTTTTTTTGTATCTAGGACAGAGTTTTTGTATGGATATAAATTTTGCTCATATGAATGAAGGTGCTCTCCCAACATAGTTCATGTCTCGTGGAGTTTAATTTCAGCCTGTTATGATTTGTATGTACAGTTGTCCCTACAGATTCTCGAGAACTTTTTATTCATGGGTTTCAGTTATCCAACTTTTTTTTCTTTTATTAATGGGCAGCCCTTGAATAGATTCAGTTATCTAACAGTGTTATGGCTTAGTGGCTTTCCCATACCAAATCTTTTTATTTTGGTCATTATATATTGTGTGTCAATATTAATCAGATTAGTATGATACATTATAGAATGATATATTACAGAGATAGGTTTTTGAAACACAAAATGAACACAGATTTGAAAAAAAAAAACAGACTTAATTTTGTTTTATTTGCGGTTTCTAGTTCGCGGGTCTTCTAAGACTGTAACCAGAGCAAATTTGTAGGGACAACTTTATCCAGTACAGTATATACACCATGCGAAGTTGCCCATGCGGTCGTATATGCAGGTATTTGTCATTAACAGTTTTCAGTGTAGTGCTGTGCAAGTTTTGTAATTAATTTATCTGTTGTATTTAATTACACTTGTATTGCATTTTTTGTGTGTATTTGTCATTGTACTTGTCTCACTAACTCCCACACACTTATTGAGAGTAGTAAACTTTTAATATTTTTTCTCTTCAGTTGTAGGGTACTGAGACTTAAATTGTATTGTAAATGTTATTAATGTACTATACATTAGTATCAGTCATTGGATATGAAAAATATGGTATTTAACAACTGCTTTCATGAGTTGGGCAGATGATACACATTTAAGACATTTTAAGTGAGTAATGTCAGTAGTTTGATTCATTTCCATGTGTGCTAATCTTTGATCCATTTTTTATGGTAGATCACAACACTTATTTTTTTAGTCTCAATGTTGAAGCATTAAAGACTTTTTCTTTTTCTTTTTATTATTTATTATTTATATTTTTGGAGTGACATCTAAACTGTCATATCTGGGTGCCTCTGCAAAGACTGACATTGTGTGAATGATGGTGAAATTTTTGAATGATGATGATGAGCATTTCTTTTTTTGGGTCACCCTGCCTCGGTGGGAGACAGCCATCATGTTAAAAAAAATGTTGAAATTTTATGGGAATGACTATTTATAGTGATAATAATTCACAAGTTGTTTCTCGCACAACCACTTATGGTGCGAGATTAACCCTTTGACTGTTTCGGTCGTATAAATACGTCTTACGAGTCAATGTTTTCGATGTATTAATACGCGTAAATTCTAGCGGCTTCAGATCAAGAGGGAGAAAGCTGGTAGGCCTACATGAGAGAGAATGGGTCTACATGGTGGGTGTGCACCCTGTGAAAAAAATCTGGGACCCAGTGGTGCATTGTGGGAATGCCATCTTGGTAGTCCATTTTCACTACGCCTCGCAGTAAGAAGTATCTCACTCCTTGTAAAGTAAAAGGACACAAATGCAACGAATGTGACATTTTTATTGTGGCAATGTTTCGCTCTCCAGGAGCTTTGTCAAGCCGTAACGGCTTGACAACGCTCCTGGAAAGTGAAATGTTGCCACAATAAAAATGTCACATTACAGTGGACCCCCGGTTAACGAACTTTTTTCATTCCAGTAGTATGTTCAGGTGCCAGTACTGACCGAATTTTTTCCCATAAGGAATATTGTGAAGTAGATTAGTCCATTTCAGACCCCCAAACATACACGTACAAACGCACTTACATAAATACACTTACATAATTGGTCGCATTTGGAGGTGATCGTTAAGCGGGGGTCCACTGTAGTTACACTTGTGTCCTTGTGCTTTACATATTGTCGGTAATTCTATCAACTTTATTACACCTCACTCCTTGGCGGATTGGAGGTCTACTGTTCCCAAGTGATAGTTCTGACAGTGATGGAAGTGCCAGTGAATGTGAATTTCGTGGTTTTAGAGAGGGTGTGACCGAAAGCAGTGCCCAGGATAACGTAATTAGTGATGAAAACCCAGATGACCCACAACCGTTCACCTCTGGTGCTGGCACATCTCATTCACGTTCACCTGTACCAGGACGAAAAAGGAAACTATTTCCCCATTTACAAGCCTCAGATCTGAGCAGTGAAAGTAATAATGATAGTGATTTCAAAGTTTTTGAAAGTTTGAAAGCAGCTCGAGTTGCGACAGTGAGGGGGAATATTTGCTAGTGAAACGGCAGTATGTACGTCACAGCGTGCGTTTTGTAGTGTGCCTTATGCCTTTCCAAGGCAAAGGAGTAAATCTGGGAGTACATCCCGTGGCCTTACACCACGACCTGACAGTGAAGATGACGATATTGTTACAATAGGGATGTGTAATGTGCGTGGGGAAGAAGGTGATGGTGGTGGCACGAGTCATGTGGCACCAGCAGCGGGCCACGCTACTACCTACGCTGCTGACTGTGCACAAGCACAACCAGCCTCACCCAACCCCACACTCCCACAACATCCACAACCACAACCACTACCTGCACAACCACAATCACTTGTCAATATCCAGAACCCACCAGCAGACCGCATCTGGGAGTGGCAGCAAGGCGACGGTTTTATTCCCAATCCCCATGACTTTGATGAAACACAAAGTGGAATACAGCCATCGTGTACACTTGGGAACAATGTCACTGAACTAGAATGCTTTCAGTTATTCTTTGATGAACCCCTGATGGAAATTATTGTCAGGGAAAGCAACACATACTATGAGTACACTATGGCAAATACATTTCTTTCGCCAAAGTCGCAGCTACACAAGTGGAAGGACACAACTGTGGCAGAGACGTACCTGTTCTTTGCCACAATAATGCTTATGCCACACGTGTATAAGCACACTGTCACCACATACTGGTCGATGGAATGCCTGATTTCAACCCTAGATTTTAGTGATATTATAGGAGTCAATCGTTTTTTGATACTGTTACGTATGTTACACTTTCCAGACAAAACAAGGCCTGACAGAAGTGATAGGTTATATAAGATCAGAAATGTGTTTATGTACCTGAAACAAAAGTGCTGTATGTATTTTTATCCCTTCAGGAAGCTTGTTATTGATTAGTTTTTGATTTTGTTCAAAGGAAGACTCATTCAAGTACATACCAAGCAAGAGGAAATGCTTTGGTATAAAGTTATTTGCACTGTGTGATTGCAGAAGTGGTCTGGTTTGGGATATAATTGTGTACATTGGCAGTAATACATTGAGAGATACCAGGAAGTTATTGGGTATCTCTGGTGATGTGGTTAGAACAATGATGGAACCATATCTTGGTAAGGGGCATATATTATATACTGATAACTGGTACACAAGCCCCATACTCAGTGATTTCTTACGCGTGAACATGACAGACGTTTGTGGCACAGTGCGTGGTAATCGTAAGCATATGCCAAGGTTCGACACTGGCACTCGCAGAGGTGAGGTGCAGGCCTTTGCTGGCAATGACATCATGGCATTTTGGTGCCATGACAAATGTGATGTCACATTGTTGACATCAGTTCACCGAAATGAAATGGCAGACAGTGGCAGGCAGAATAGAGACCAATGAACCCATTCTAAAACCTGCAGCTGTCATGGACTACAACCTCATTATGCGCTTAGTGGACAAATGTGACATGCAGATTGGGTTTGCTGATTGTATATGCAAGAGTTTTATAAGTGGTACATAAAACTTTTTTTCCATCTTCTTGATATTTCCATGCTGAATGCTTATAACATATACAAGTTGAAGACCAACAACGAACCAAAATATGGTGAATTTTGTTTGTCAGTCATCAGACAAATAGTGGGGCAGCGGGCCTCCAGCAGCAACAGCCTTGTTGACCAGGCAAGCACCAGACGAGCCTGGCCCATGGCCGGGCTCAGAGAGTAGATATACTCTTGAAATTCTTCAAAGGTATATCAAAGGTATTTCAAGGAGCAACACCTGCAATAGACCAGCGCCCATGAAGTTGCCAACACATGCCATCTCGTTTGAGGCCTGGTGATCACTACCCCATACAAATGCCTCCTACTGCTTTCAAGAAAAGTGCTCATAAGAGGTGTTTTGTATGTGGACATACCACAAAACGCCCACAAAAATGCAGAGACACTCGTTTTATGTGTGAGGAGTGTCAAGTGCCACTCTGCATATACCCATGTTTCAAAGAGTTCCACAAGCTGCAGCAGTCCTAGGAAAGTGTTCAGTGACTGTACATATGTATATATATTATAGAACAATAGTAATAAACAATGTTTTGTATTGTTTGTGTAAACAGGTTTTATAAACAATTTAATAGTGATAATGTTTGTTCAGTTATTATGTTGTAAACAATGAGTGTATATTTGAACAATGCACCTTACTTTGGTCTCACAGCCACATAAGTTACTTAGAAAAGAAAAATATTGGAAAATACAAGAAACCTTCGAATTGGAGTAAGTAAAAGAATACCGGGTGAGCGGCATTCGCCACTGTTGCCATATGTGGCTCATTTTCTGCCAACTTTGTGCCTCTATATCTCTGTAAGTACTGATGGCAAAATTTTTTTTAGGCTTAAAACACACTGTAAAATAATCCTAACATTTTGGTAAGAAAAATATTTTTTTTCGAACATTTTGCGACATAGAATGACAGTTTCAGAAATGGGCTTGTGACAGTCAAAGGGTTAAATCAGCAGACTATTACATTTTTGAGTAAATAGTCTCTTGTATTACTAATAAAGATTTTTAAAATTTTAATAAATTTACAAAATACTGTGGTAAGGCTTGTGGCATATTTGACACCAGCCATGTCCATAAGACAATACTGTCCTTATAATCTGTTTAGGTTTATAATAGAGCTATCATTATACATGCATTAGTTTAAATCACTCATGGTTATATAAAACTAAGTTGGATATTATCTTCATAAAACAGGTTGTAAATGTTGTTATTTATATTCACACATTTGAACTATTCATTCCATGACACTTATGCTGAACTTTTCAGTGATAAAATCAGGTTTATGAGAAAGGATTTATATAGATATGTTCAGGTAAAAAGATTGATGTAGATGATAGAATGTGTAAGAAATATGAAGAATTAGGGGAGCTCTTGAGTATACATTGTCACAAAATTTTGGTCTTTAAAATTAATGAAGTTATGTACATTTGTCAAAAACATTTATTAAGGGACACTAAAAATTTTGCAGAAAAAAAAAAATGACTTGTAGAGAAATCATGTTAAAACCATTGTAAGCAAGTTCATACTAAAACTGGGAGGCCAGTGCTTTAGCTACTGTACCATGCTGGTGACTTAGCATTCTCCTACTTGTCTGTTTTGAGTTGTCATGCCTCTACTTTGTACATATGCATGTTTACTAAGGCATCCCTCTTCCTTTACCTATGCTTGTTTCTTAAGTGTCAGTAGTGTGTGCTTCAATGTTGTGCTTGCTAAACTCTAACACTTAGGTCTTTATCAGTTGTTTCAAGTGCTACTTCAATGATTTTAACACTTGAAGGTACAAAGATGATTGGTGGCTACAATATATAGAGAAGATTTCACCTGTGGTCTACTCCAAAGTTCCTGTGGGGTGAAGTGTCAAAATTAACACTTTTGGGGTTTCGGCCGTACTAGTACGGCTTACGTGCCAGGGTTTTTGACGTACTAGTACGCATAAATTCTAGCGCCCTCAAATCTAGCAAGAGAAAGCTGGTAGGCCTACATATGAAAGAATGGGTCTATGTGGTCAGTGTGCGCAGTATAAAAAAAATCCTGCAGCACACAGTACGTAATGAGAAAAAAAAACTTTGACCGTGTTTTTGGTTTAAAACAGCGACTTTGCACTGTATTTTCATATGGTATTTATGGTTGTATTCTAGTTTTCCTGGTCTTATTTTATAGAATGGAAGACATTACAGAAATTGAGATGATTTTGATTGGTTTCACAATGAAAAGTGCCTTGAAATTGAGCTCAAAGTAGCAGAAATGTTCGATTTTTGCCAAAGTTCAAAAGTAAGCAAATTATGGCACGCATCCAATACACGTCAACTGGTGAATCTAATATTCTTTCACAAGCGCGCTGGTAGTATTTATGCCATTTCTACACTAATGCAGTAGTCTGCGTAGCAGTAAATCTTCTATTTTTTGTGAGAATAAAAATTCAAAGTGGAAAGCAAAAGAAATGTAAGAGGGGCATGGAGATGTGACTAATGAACAGAGGAAATGTTATTTTAGTGCCAGGAATGTCTTTCTTATTTATTCTGGACCCCATTTGGAAATTGGCATCTTTTGAAATTTGTGTGAAATTGGCAAAATTGCTAAATTCTGACCACTTTATTGGATAGGTGAAATCGGTAAATGGGTGGTTTCTTGTACTCATTCGATAGAAAAAACAGATTTCTAGCGAAATAGTTATGATTTTTGTCGACTAGTACACTGGAATTGGCCGAAAATAGGGCTCAAAGTGGGCAAAATCGCCGATGCGTAAACATCATTGAGACCACTAATTCGCGAGAGCATAATTCCATAAGTTTTTCATCGGATTTCATACTTTTGGTGCCATTATGACTGGGAAAAGATTCTTTATCTTTTCATAAGATTTTTTTTTTTTTTTTTTTTAATTTTGGCGACCATGAGAACAAATCTCTGAGAGGGCCTGGCTACCCTCAAAGGGTTAATGGGATTGATATATGGAAAAGGGAATTGGGAAAAATCCTCAATTATACTTTTTCACATATACAAATCCAAGTCAAAACCCTTTTTCAGTATTAGACCTCTACTCAAAGATGAAAAAAGAAATAAGAAAAACCCTGAAGAGTATGAATTAGTGTTGAGCAATCTATTCAGTACCATGAGAGTTGAACAGCCAGATAATTTCTTCATTAACTTTGCTCACCCTACAAATTTTGTCTCACATGATTACATATCCTTTAGACCTCAAAATTGAAATTGACATACTCATACATGCAGCAGCTGAACCTCATTCAAAGCATTCTTCATTTATAAAGAGATGCAAAGTACAGTACCTTTATCATGCACACAGTGTTCATTGGGGAAGGAGCTTAGAGTCAAGTGAAATTCCAGGGCCTTTAACCCTTAAACTGTCCAAACAGATCTACGCTTACATGCGTAGTGGTCCAAGAGTAGATCTATGTTTTTTTACATATTTTCAAATACGTGTACGTATAACAAAAAAAAAGTATATTAAAGTTTTTTTTACACATTTACAAAAGTAAAAAAAAAAAAAGCCTACGTTTTTTTACATACTTTAAAATGTTGAAAAAACGTAGATCTACGTTTAGACAGTTTAAGGGTTAAATAGATTCATGACAAAAAAATATTTCAGACCAGCAGTATTAACATCATGCATCATAAATAAAATCTTTGAAAGGGTGCTGTGACACCACCACATTATTTTTTATGGATTTGCTTGGCCTACATAACCCAAGTCAACATGGATTTAAAGTAAGATCATTATGACAAAATTACTTTTGTTTTGGAAGGAAACCAAAAACAATGTAGCCTACATGAATTTTGCGAAGGTGGTTGGCAAATATGACCATGGAGTGATAGCCCATAAAATGAAGTCAATAAGTATAAGTGAATGCTTGGGTGTTGGCAAGAGGTGTGGGGGTTAAAAGATAAAGAATCTAACACAAAGTGGGAGTTGTCACAGTTGCTTTTTGCCGATGACACTGTGCTTTTGGGAGATTCTGAAGAGAAGTTGCAGAGGTTGGTTGATGAGTTTGGTAGGGTATGTAAAAGAAGGAAATTAGAAATGAATATAGGAAAGAGTATGGTGATGAGGATAACAAAAAAAAATAGGTAATGGAAGATTGGATATCAGATAGGGAGAGAGTATGGAGGACGTGAATGTATTCAGATATTTGGAAGTGGACGTGTCAGCAGATGGGTCTATGAAAGATAAGGTGAATCATAGAATCAATGAGGATAAAACGGTGAGTGGTGCACTGAGGAGTCTGTGGAGACAAAGAACTTTATCCATGGAAACAAAGAGGGGAATGTATGAGAGTATAGTTATACCAACGCTCTTGTATGGGTGTGAGGCATGGGTGGTGAATGTTGCAACAAGGAGAAGGCTGGAGGCAGTGGAGATGTCATGTCTGAGGGCAATGTTCGGTGTGAATATAATGCAGAAAATCTGTGGTTTGGAGATTAGGAGCAGGTGTGGGATTAGCAAAACTATTCAGAGGGCTGAGGAGGGGTTATTGAGATGGTTTGGACATGTAGAGAGGATGGAACAAAATAGAATGACTTCGAGAGTATATAAATGTGTAGTTGAGGGAAGGCAGGATGGGGGTCTGCCTAGGAAAGGTTGGAGGGAGGGGGTAAAGGAGGTTTTGTGTGCAAGGGGCTTGGACTTCCAGCAAGTGCAAGTGTATGTGAGCATGTTAGATAGGAGCAAGTGGAGACAAATGGTTTTTAGGACTTGATGTGCTGTTGGAGTGTAAGCAAGGCAATATTTATGAAGAGATTCAGTGGAAACCAGCAGACAGGGCTTAATTCCTGGAAATGGGAAGTTACAGTGCCAGCATTCTGAAGGAGGGGTGTTAATGTTGCAGTTTTATAACTGTAGTGTAAGCATGCCTCTGGCAAGACAGTGATGGAATGAATGATAATGAGAATTTTTCTTTTTCAGGCCACCCTACCTTGGTGGGAAACGGCCGATGTGTTGATAAAAAAAAAATAAAAAAGTATAACAGAAAAAGTAGAGAAATGCATACTGTAATTTTTAACAGATAACACTGTGGTAGT
The DNA here is from genome assembly GCF_026875155.1 of Cherax quadricarinatus. NCBI lineage: Eukaryota > Metazoa > Arthropoda > Malacostraca > Decapoda > Parastacidae > Cherax > Cherax quadricarinatus. The sequence goes on along the minus strand of NC_069400.1, from coordinate 5,083,532 downwards.
AAGCAAATCTTAGTAGAGTAAAAAGCTCAATACTTCAAGGCAAAATCCTAACACCTCTGCTGTTTTCTATTCTTAAAGTAAACATGGATAAAAATACTAGCAACAACTTCTTTTGCAGAAGTTGGCAAAATAAGTATGAAAGTTACCCCTGTATAAGACACAAAAGATTACAACAGGTGCAGTATCAGCAAAGTTTACTGATGGGCAAATGACAGTCACATGATGTTCATTGGTGACAAATTTTAACTGCTTAGATGTATAAAGAATAAAGAACTCAAAAGTAGCACATTATACAGAACACAGGCATACCATCTCCTAGAAAGTAGGAATAATTATGTATGATGACTTATTATTTAGAGTACACAATGAGTCTAGCTCTCCATGGGAAAGTAGAACAGAATTCTTCCTCCATAAGCCATGCGTGTCATAAGAGGTGACGAAAATGCTGGGAGCAAGGGGCTAGTAACCCCTTCTCTTGTGTACGTTAGTAAAGTTAAAAAGAGAAACTTTTGTTTTTCTTTTTGGGCCACCCTGCCTCAGTGAGATACAGCCAGTTTGTTGAAAGAAGAAGAATAAGTCTAGTGCAGCAAATGATAGGATGGATTATATGAACATTCAAAACGAGAAGCAATGCCATTCATGCTACTTTTCTAATCAGTGCTGCTCACAACTTTAATATTGTTCTGTGCTCAGCATCTTTCATATCAAGAGTGAGAGGAAAATCTGAAGAGGTCATTTACTCCCCACATAGAATTAATAAACATCTAACCTGCTGGGAAGGTCTCAAATTTATATTGAAGCTAGAATTTTGTTGTAGTGAGTGTGTGTGTGTGTGTGTGTGTGTGTGTGTGTGTGTGTGTGTGTGTGTGTGTGTGTGTGTGTGTGTGTTGATATGTGCACACATGACGGGTGTCTTAATGGTTTTAATATATGCACTTCAGTATATTCAGTGATGTTCATTCCTTCTTGAGTGTGTGTGTGTATATTCACAAATTCTTCATCTCCATACAGACATGTGTGTAAGTACTAATTTGCATGTTGTGTTAAGAGAAAATAATAGTGTACAGTATGATACTTTTGTATTCGTCATCATTTTTTTAAGTTTATTTTATTGTTAATTATTCCTGGTAGGGATACCTAAATGATTTGTTTATTTAATTTTATTTAATATCTTTCATCATGATTTATGGACAGTATGATAAACCTAACCTATTCTATTACTGTTAATGTTATGGGACTTGTGCGCCTACCCCAGTTTTTACAAGACATTTTGTTGATATTTCCATATGACATAGTATGCTATAATGTATCCTTACATACCAACTGCCTTACCACTGTAAGTGATAATTTTAGAATTATACCTATTTATACATACTCATCTGAGTGTTCTTTGATTTTATCTTAATAGTTCTTGTTCTTATTACTTTTCCTATATCCATGGGGAAGTGGAATAAGAATCTTTCCTTGTAAGCCATGTATGTTGTAAAAGTCAATTAAAATGCCGGGAACAATGGGCTAGTAACTCCTTTTCCTGTAATAATTACTAAAAAGAATAAGAAGAAAATTGTCAAAGTGGGATGTCTGCATGTGCGTGGATCTTGTGTGACTGATAAGAAAGAGATGATTGTGGATGTTATGAATGAGAAGAAGCTGGATGTTCTGGCTTTAAGTGAAATGAAGCTGAAGGGGGTGGGAGAGTTTCAGTGTAGAGGAATAAATGGGATTAGGTCAGGGGTTTCGAGTAGAGTTAGAGCTAAATGAGTAGTAGCAGTAATGTTGAAGGATGAGCTATGGCAGGAAAAGAGGGATTATAAATGTATTAATTCAAAGATTATGTGGCGTAGAATAAAGGTTGGATGTGAAAAGTGGGTTATAGTAAGCGTATATTCACCTGGAGAAGAGAGAAGTGTAGAGAGAGAGATTTTGGGAAATGTTGAGTGAATGGGTCGGGAGTTTTGAACCAAGTGTGAGATACTTGTGGTTGGGGATTTCAATGCTAAAGTGGGTAAAAATGTTGTGGAGGGAGTAGTAGGTAGATTTGGGGTGCCAGGAGTAAATGAAAATGGGGAGCCTTTAATTGAGCTATGTGTATAAAGAGGTTTGTTAATAAGTAATACATATTTTATGAAAAAGAGGATAAATAAATATACAAGGTATGATATAGCATGTAATGAAAGTAGTTTGTTAGATATGTATTGGTGGATAAAAGGTTGATGTGTAGGCTCCAGGATGTACACGTTTATAGAGGGGCAACTGATATATCAGATCATTATTAGTTGTAGCTACAGTTAGAGTAAGAGGTAGATGGGACAAGAGGAAAATGGCAGCAACAAGTAAGAGGGAGGTGAAAGTGTATAGTGTTAGTGAAAATGTGCAAAATTTAATGAAAATATTTTTTTTTTTTTTAAACAAGTCGGCTGTCTCCCACCGAGGCAGGGGGGACCCAAAAAGAAAATACTTTCATCATCATTCAACACTTTCACCTCACTCACACATAATCACTGTTTTTGCAGAGGTGCTCAGAATACAACAGTTTAGAAGCATATACGTATAAAGATACACAACATATCCCTCCAAATTGCCAATATCCCAAATCCTTCCTTTAAAGTGCAGGCATTGTACTTCCCATTTCCAGGACTCAAGTCCGGCTATATAAAAATAACCGGTTTCCCTGAATCCCTTCACTAAATATTACCCTGCTCACACTAAAACAGCTCGTCAGTTCCCAAAAACCATTCGTCTCCATTCACTCCTATCACGCTCAAACATGCTTTCTGGAAGTCCAAGCCCCTCACCCACATAACCTCCTTTACCCCCTCCCTCCAACCTTTTCGAGGACGACCCCTACCCCGCCTTCCTTCCCCTACAGATTTATACACTCTCCATGTCATTCTACTTTGATCCATTCTCTCTAAATGACCAAACCACCTCAACAACCCCCCTTCAGCCCTCTGATTAATACTTTTATTAACTCCACACCTTCTCCTAATTTCTCCACTCCAAATTTTCTGCATAATATTTACACCACACATAGCCCTTAAACAGAACATCTCCACTGCCTCCAACTGCCTCCTCGCTGCAGCATTTACAACCCAAGCTTCACACTCATGTAAGAGAGTTGGTACCATTATAATTTCAACATTTCCTTCTTTGCTTCCATAGATAACGTTTTTTTTTTGTCTCAACATATATCTCAATGCACCACTCGCCTTTTTTCCTTCATCAATTCTATGACTAACCTCATCCTTCATAAACCCATCTGCTGACACATCAACTCCTAAATATCTGGAAACATTCACTTCTTCCATACTCCCTCTCTCCAATGCAATATCCAATTTTTCTTTATCTAAATCATTTGATACCCTCATCACCTTACTCTTATCCATGTTCAATTTCAACTTTTGACCTTTACACACCCTCCCAAACTCATCCACTAGCCTTTGTAACTTTTCTTTCTAATCTACCATAAGCACAGTATCATCAGCAAAAAGTAACTGTGTCAACTCCCATTTTGTATTTGATTACCCATAATTTAATCCCACCCCTCTCTCCAACACCCTAGCATTTACTTCTTTTACAACCCCATCTATAATTGTATACAACCATTCTGACATTACACATCCCTGTCTAAGACCTACTTTTACTGGGAAGTAATCTTCCTCTCTTCTACACACCCAAACATGAGCCTCACTATCCTCATAAAAACTCTTAGAGCATTTAGTAACTCACTACCTATTCTATATACTTGCAACATCTGCCACATTGCTCCCCTATCCACTCTATTATATGCCTTTTTTAAATCCATAAATGCAATGAAAACTTTCCTACCTTTATCTAAATACTGTTCACATATATGCTTCAATGTAAACACTTGATCTACACATCCCCTACCCACTCGAAAGCTCCTTGCTCATCCGAAATCCTGCTCTCTGTCTTACCTCTAATTCTTTCAATAATAACCCTACCATACACTTTTCCTGGTATACTCAGTAAACTTCTTCCCCTATAATTTTTACAATCTCTCTTGTCCCCCTTCGCTTTATATAAAGGAACTATACAAGCTCTCTGCCAATCCTAGGTACCTTCCCCTCTTTCATACATTTATTAAACAAAAATACTAACCACTCCAACAGTAGTATATCCCCCTCCCCCTGCTTTTAATATTTCTGTCATGTTCCCATCAGTTCTAGCTGTTTTACCCCCTTTCATTCTACGTAATGCCTCACGCACCTCCCCGACACTCACATCCTGCTCTTTTGCACTCCTAAAAGATGTTATACCTCCTTGACCAGTGCATAAAATTACCGCCTCCCTTTCTTCATCGACATTTAAAAGTTCCTCAAAATATTCCTGCCATCTACCCAATACCTCCTGCTCCCCATCTACTAACTCCCCTACTCTGTTTTTCCTGATGAATCCATTTGTTCCCTAGGCTTTCTTAACTTGTTTATCTCACTCCAAAATTGTTTCTAATTTTCATCAAAGTTCTTGACAGTGCCTCTCCCACTCTATCATCGGCTCTGTTTTTGCAATCTCTCACCACTTTCTTCAGCTTTCTTTTACTCTCCATACTCTGCTCTTCTTATAACACTTCTGCAAGATTTCAATAGCCTTTCCTGCAACCTAGCTAGTTTCTCATTTTATAATTTTATAATTTATAATTACGTATTATATTATTATTATTATTATTATTACCATCCATATACCTTGTTCACTGAGCTTAATCATTTATTAAGCTGCCATGAGACACAGAGAATATAATAATAATATAATGTAACAATAATAAAAATTAATAATAATAATCACTCTGAGTGCTTTGAATGTCAACTGCCAAACCTATACAAAATATGTATGACTTTTAAAGTGCCCCAGAGCGATTATTATTAATTATTATTATTATAATTATTGCCATCGACATACCTTGTTCACTAAGTTTAATAATTTCTTAAGCTGCCATGAGAGAGACAGAAAATGTCAACATACAGATGAACACACCAGCTAACCCCTTTACTATGTACTCTTTTGTACTACTTCCATATTCCTCTTGTTTTTTTTTCTCTTGCAAGTGCTGGTGCACGTCTGTTGTGCACCCCATAGTACAGTGGACCCCTGCCTTATGATAATCCGTTCCTGAGAGATCATCATATGCTGAAATTATCGTAGGGCAAATTAATTTTCCCCATAAGAAATAATGGAAATCAAATTAATCCGTGCAAGACACCCAAAAGTATGAAAAAAAAAATTACCACATGAAATATTAATTTTAATACACAGACTGAAGAAGACATGCACAGTTAATACTCTACTAAAAATAGAATACATGACCCTTACCTTTATTGAAGATCTGGTGATGATTGATGGGATGGGAGGAGGTGAGTGTGTGAAAGTTGTTATTGTTTAGAAGGGGAATCCCCTTCCATTATTGAAGATCTGTTGGTGATTGATGGGATGGGAGGAGGGGAGTGTGTGGAAGTTGTTATTGTTTAGAAGGGGAATCCCCTCCCATTAGGACTTGAGGTATCAAGTCCTTTTCTGGGGTTACTTCCCTTCTTTTAATGCCACTAGGATCAGCTTGAGAGTCACTGGACCTCTGTCGACACAACATATCTGTCCATAGAGCTCTGTACCTCTCGTACCTTTATGATTTGTCTAAAGTGGTTCACAACATTGTCATTGTAATAGTCACCAGCACGGCTTGCAATAGCTGTGTGAGGGTGATTTTCATCCATAAAAGTTTGCACTTCAAGCCACTTTGCACACATTTCCTTAATCTCTTTTTTTCAATTCCATACTAATTCTCACCCTTTTTACCACAGGGATGGCACTAGAAGCTTTTTTGGGGTCCGTAGTGACATATTTTGCAGTTACAAGCACTAAAAATACTGGGATAATGTGAAATATACCGAATGTATGCGTAGATGCGACCGCACTGGCTTGCTTGTAAACACTGGCGCTGAGGCCACACGTGGGACGCGTCCTGGATGAATCACGTAAGGCGAGTTTTTTAGTGTGAGGCGAGGCAAAATTTTTGCTTTAAAATGTATCGTTTGGCGGATTTAACGTAACACGATGCCATCGTAAGGCGGGGGGTCCACTGTACAAGTGCAGCAGCACTTGAGAGAGGAAAAAAAAAAGAGGAAAATGGAAATACAAAAGAAGTTCACAGTAAAGAGATTAGCTGGTGTGTTTGTCTGTATTTACATTCTATCTCTCATGGCAGCTTAATTAAGAAATGATTCAACTCAGTGAACAAGGTATGTTGATGGTGATGATGATAATAATAATAATAATACTTACTAATAATAATGATAAAGATTTCTTGTAATAATAACAGTACACGTAGCTCTGGAGTGCTTTAAATGTCAGCACCAAACCTATACAAAATACGAATGACATTTAAAGCACCCCTGAGTGATTAATTATATTTTATTATTAATTATATTATATTATCATCACCACCATCGACATATCTTGTTCACTGAGTTTAATCATTTCTTAATTAACCCTTTCAGGGTCGGCAGGCCCTCTCCTAAATTTGTTCTGGGTCGGAAATTTTTCAAAAAAAAAAAAAAAAAAAATTTGTTCTTATGAAATGATAGAGAATCTTTTCCCGATCATAATGACACCAAAAATATGAAATTTGATGGAAAACTTACGGAATTATGCTCTCGCAAAGTTAGCGGTCTCGGCGATGTTTACGCATCGGCGATTTCGCCCACTTTGAGCAATATTTTCACCCAATTCCAATGTACCAGTCGACAAAAATTATATCTATTTTGCAGGAACTCCATTTTTTCTATCGAATGAGTACAAGAAACCACCCATATACCTATTTCAACTATCCAATAAAGTGGTCATAAATTGGCAATTTTGCCAATTTCACAAAAAATTTCAAAAGATGTCAATTTCCAAATACGATCCAGAATAAAAAAGACAGACATCCTTGGTACTAAAATAACATTTCCTCTATTCATTAGTCATGTCCCCCGGCCTTTGTTACATTTCTTTTGCTTTCCACTTTGAATTTTTATTCTCACAAAAATAGAAGATTTACTGTTATGCAGACTACTGCATTAGTGTATAAATGGTGTAGAAATGGTATAAATAATATCAGCGCATTTGTGAAAGAATATTAGACTCCAGTTGACGTGTATTGGACGCATGGCATGATTTGTTTACTTCTGAACTTTGGCAAAAATTGAACATTTCTGCTACTTTGAGCTCAATTTTAAGGTACCTTTCATTGTGAAACCAATCAAAATCATCTCAATTTCCATAATATGTCTTCCATTCTATAAAATGAGACCAGGAAAACTAGAATACAACGATAAATAGCATACAAAAATACACTGCAAAGTCGCTGTTTTAACCCTTTGAGGGTCCGTCCCATAGATCTACGACTTTACGTTCAGGGTCCAAACCGTAGATCTACGTCATGAGCTCAGCTCACTCTGATAAACTGTGAGTGGTACATTTGGGCCTAGATATGAGAGAATACATATATGTGGTATGTGTGCACCACATAAAACAGATCCTGCAGCACGCTGTGTATAATGAGAGAAAAAACTGAAATCATGATTTTTCGATTAAAACAGCGACTTTGCAGTGTTTTTTCGTATGTTTTTTATAGTTCTATTTGTGATTTCTTGGTCTCATTTGATAGAATGGAAGACATATTACAGAAATAGAGATGATTTTGATTGGTTTTCGCACTGGAAATGGGTTGAAACTAAGCTCAAAGTAGCAGAAATGTTAAATTTTTGCCGATATTCAAGAGTAAACAAACGACCTCACACGTCTAATACACGCCAGCTGGTGGGTCTAATATGCATTCACAAATATGGTGATGATATTTATACAATTATTACAGTATTGCATAACAGTAAATCTTCTATTTTTTGGTGTGAATAAAAATTCAATATGTGAATAAAAAATCAAAATGGAATTTATTTGTAAAGCCTCAAAACGTAACTAATGAGCAGAGGAAATGTTAGTTTAGTTCTAGGAATACCTACATTGTTTATTCTGGACCCTATTTTGAAATTGGAATATTTTGAACTTTGTGTTAAATTGGCCAAATTAACAATTTCCGATCACTTTAATTTGTAGTTGAAACAGTTGACTTGGCGATTTCTTGTGCTCAGTCGATAGAATAGAAGTAATACTAGTGAAATAGCTAAGAATTTGGTTGACTGGAATAATGTAATTGGCCTAAAATGGGAGTCAAAGTCAGCAAAATCGCCGATTCGTAAATATCGCTGACACATCAAAATTCGCGAGAGCATAATTTCGTCAATTTTCCATCAAATTTCGTACTTTTTGTTTTATTACCTTCACAAAAAGATTCTCTACCATTTCATAAGAAAAAATAACAAATTTTTTTTTTTTAAATTCTTGGACACTGGGGTACCACTTCAGATTTGGGCCTTGGACCCTGAAGGGGTTAAACCAAAAACACAGTCGGATTTTTTTTTCTTATTACACACTGTGTGCTGCAGGATTTTTTTTAGAATGCGCACACTGACCACATAGACCCATTCTTTCATATGTAGGCCTACCAGCTTTCTCTCGCTAGACTTGAAGACGCTAGAATTTATGCGTACTAGTACGGCACCAACTCTGAAAGGGTTAAGCTGCCATGAGAGACCGAGAATGTAAACACAGATGAACACACCAGCTAACCCTTTTACTTTGAACTTCTTTTGTACTTCTTCCATCTTGTACTATGGGGTGCACAGTCAAGTACAAATTTATAGATTAAATATGTAATCTTGGAGATTGCTTGATACTGAGACCCATTACTGACCCCTTTACAATGAACTTTATTGTACTTCTTCCATTTTCCTCTTCCAAGTGCTGCTGCACTTCTGTCTTGTACTATGGGGTGCACAAGTCAAGTACAAATTTGTACAAATGATGTAGTCGTGGAGACTTTAAAAGCTAGTGTACTGAGTGGCTGTAAGGAGGTGATTTAGATGCTTGACGCTGAGACACCGCGCTGCCCGTTTCCGTGACCCAAGTTCTCGTATGGCATACAATGCTGACTCGTGGGAGAGCCCGTCGTAACTCTGAGTTGTCCGTAAACAAGTACATATGTTGGTAAATGAAGAGAGGCCATATACAAATGACATAAGTTGTCGAAAATGCGTTCGTCTGACCAGTCTGATGTGCATTTAGGAATGCACTGACATTATTTATACAATTACAGCCTCTCCTCACTTAACGACGGAGTTCCGCTCCTAAGACCACATCGTTAAACAAATTCACTGCTAAGTGAGGAGCATACTATAATGGTAGCGAGTTTGTGTCAATCATCTTTGATATTGTTTTAACCCGTAAACGGTCCAAGCAGATCTACGTTCACATGTGTAGTGCTACAAAAGTAGATTACGTTTTTTTTACATATTTTCAAATATAACAAAAAAAAAGTAGATCAAAGTTTTTTACACATTTTCAGATGTAAAAAAACAAAAAGAAGATTACTTTTTTTACATACTTCCATATGTTGAAAAAACGTATATATACGTTTGGACTGTTTACGGGTTAATGTCACCTTTGCCCCATTTATAACATTTCTGGTATATTTTTAAATGTCTATACAGTAGTGTACTGTATATTGAAATAAACAGAATAGAGGAACTCAGCTTTGATATACAGTGTACCCCCGGTTAACGATATTTTTTCACTCCAGAAGTATGTTCAGGTGCCAGTACTGACCGAATTTGTTCCCATAAGGAATATTGTGAAGTAGATTAGTCCATTTCAGACCCCCAAACATACACGTACAAACACACTTACATAAATACTCTTACATAATTGGTCGCATTCGGAGGTGATCGTTATGCGGGAGTCCACTGTACATTATTTAGATATAAATACTGGTCAAAGAGCCCGTCGTAAGTCCGAGGCATCGGTAAACGAGTATGTCGCTACGTGAGGAGAGGCTGTATTGCAATAATGCAGTAGTCTGCATGACAGTAAATACAGTGGGACCCTGGATTTCATCCTTAATGCATTCCAGGAGGTCAGTTTAAATCTGAAACGGATGAAAACTGAAGCAATATTTCCCGTAAGAAATAATGTAAATCCAATTAATCTATTTCAGACACCCAAAAATCTTAACATAAAATAAATTTTATAGAGAATAACTATAGTGTTGCACCTCTTAAGTGGTTAGCTCTTCCCTGTGGTTGTCCACCAACCCTTCCACATCTTGGCCACTCACATCCAATCCCATGGACTTCCCCAAAGCCACAATGGATTCCACAACAGGTATAAGGTTGTCATGTTTACACTAACTTATAGTAAGTTAGTGATAGAACTAGGCATTAAAACACAATAAAAAGTAAAATACATACACAGTACATTTATTACTTACCTTAAAATATTTGTAGCCTTAATGTAGGGTAAGAGGTGAGTAGTTTTTATTTGTAGTCCCAGGCGGACTACATCCCAGGCAGACTACATCCGCCTGGGCTATATCTACCAGCTACATATACTGTGGCCCACAGCCACATTATTACCATCGACATACCATGTTCACTGATTTTAATCGTTTCTAACAACTACCTTTAGATGCCATCATAAACAAAGGGAGAAGCAATGAATAATTCCTGCTGAGAATTGTAAACAAAAGGGTTATGTAAAGTGTATTAAGGGCGGTGACTGGACCAGATGCAGACTCATACAATTTTCTCTAATGCTGGACCAGAGAAAATGTAATTTTTCCCTCCTCCGACTCACCCCTCGATAGCATATAAACATTACATGTTTATATAGCATTTAAATATTGCATGTTTATATGCTTATATAATTTTTAAGAAAATATCTTGGATTGATGAAAATGTCTCTATTAACGTAAAATAAGACATTTAACCCTTAAACTGTCCAAACGTAGATCTACATTTGCACTCATAGCACTCTGACCTTAATTTTCTCCGTAAGAAAGCATGTAAAAAAAAGTAGATCTATGTTTGGAGCGCTACGCGAACAAACATAGATCTATTTTTGGACAGTTTAAGGGTTAATGTGCCCGAGAGTGATTATTATTAAACATACATAGCATATAAACATTGCATGTTTATATGCTATGTAAAGTGTTTCTTATATAATTTTGAAGAAAATATCATAGATGGATTAATGAAAATGTCTATATTAATGTAAAATGAGACATTTAATGGTCCCAAGAGTAATTATTATTTAACATACATCACATAAGTCGGTACCTGACCAGCTGGGCTGTGGTTCGTACAGTGGATTGTGTGCAGCCAGCAGTAACAGCCTGGTTGATCAGGCCCTGATCCACCATGAGGCCTGGTCACAGATTGGGCTGCAGGGGCGTTGACCCACCGGAACTCTCTCCAGGCAAACTCCAGGCATATAAACATTGCATGTTTATATGCTATGTAACGTGTTTCTTATATAATTTTGAAGAAACTATCATAGATGGATTAATGAAAATGTCTATAACGTAAAATAAGACATTTAATGTGTCCAAGAGTGAGTCACGAACGTAGGAGTGGCCCAGGGGGACACATCTGATACGGACAATTTCCGAGACAAGGACGAAATCCGGAGTAAAATTTCGCCAAAAAAAGTGGTCAAAATCCAAATTGTATGATATCCGGTGCGGACGAAATCTGGGGTTCCTCTGTATTCACTTTTTTGTGTGAATAAAAATTCAGATTGGAAAGCAAGCCTAATATAGGAGAGGCCTGGGGACATGACTGATGAACAGAGGAAATGTTATTTTAGTGCCAAGAATGTCTACATTGTTTATTCTAGACCCTATTTTGAAATTGGCATTTCTTGAATTTTGTGAAATTGGCCAAATTACTAATTTCTGATCACTATTGGGTATTTATTTATTTATTTATTTATTTTATTTATTTATTTTATGTCTTTGCAAACAGTACATTGAGATTTTGTATTTACAATAGTGGGTTGCAATGCAAAGAGAGCCTCTATTATGCCTGGGCATTATGGGCCAACTTAACATTATTGGCTTACAGTCTACTTAATACTAAGGAGTATATCATAGTTGTACAGTAGGATAGTAATTATTTCATAGTTGTACAGTAGAATATTAACCCGTAAACGGTCCAAGCAGATCTACGTTCACATGTGTAGTGCTCCAAAAGTAGATCTACGTTTTTTTTTTACACATTTTCAAATGTAAAAAAAAAAAAAGATTTACTTTTTTACATACTTTCAAATGTTGAAAAAACATATATATACGTTTGGACCGTTTACGGGTTAATTATAAATGAATCAAAATTTGTATAAAGCAAAGATATATTTATATTCGAAAATACTTTTTTTGAAAACAATGATTCAATTATATTCCTGTCAACAATGGATAAAAGGTTCAATGTGATTGTTTTAGTTATGATGTGGGAGTACATAAGTGAGTAAGTGTGTGTAGCCTAAATAGTTGATTGGGCAGTTTCCTGTACTCATTTGATAGAATGTAAGACATACTATCGAGCTGGAAGAATGGCCTAAAATTGGACTCAGAGGATGAAATCACCGATACATAAATATTATCGACAGTAAAATTTGTGAAAGTTTAATTTCATCAGTTTTCCATCAAATTTTGTATTTCTTGTTTTATTACCTTCAGAAAAGGATTCTGTACCATTTCTTAAGAAAAACTGCCCCCCCCCCAACCCTGAGAGCAAGTTTGAAAGCAGGGGCCATGACTCTGAAAGCTTTAATAATTCTCTTGGTAACTGAACACCACCTCCTAATCTCCAAATTCCTAATTTTTTGCATAATATTCACACCACACATTGCTCTCATTTATAAAGGGATGCATGGGAAATTAGTTATCCTGACTTCAGTCTTGAAGGTGAGAAGTACATTTCCGGCACTCTGAAGGAGGGGTAGCGATATTGCAGTTTGGAGGGGCATCTGATTTGTAGTATAGGCGCACTTCTGGCAAGATGGTGGTGAAGTGAGTGATCTGGAGTGTTGTTTTTTTGGGTCATCCTACCTTGGTGGGAGATAGCGGGTGTGTTAAAAAAAAAAAAATGCTTTTAAGCATAACATCACTGTGTCCAACCTCCTTACACTGCAACATTCAGAATCCATGTTTCACACCCATACAACAGTGTTAGTACCATTATATTGTGGTACTTTTTCTTTTATGCCTCTATGAATAACGTTTGTTGTCTCCACAGATGCCTCATTGCACCACCCACCTTATTTCCTTTGTCAGTTCTGTGGTTCACCATATCTCTTATAGAACATTCCACTGAGACTTCTGCTCCCAAATATCTGAACACAACACACAAATAACTCTCACACAGGAGAACGAAACTTAGGGTGTCATTTCAGTCCAACTAGTTAATGGTCCAAGTGGACTGAAACGCCTTCACAAGTTTCATTCTCCTATGCCCAGGTTATTTGTGTACTCTCCAGTCATGGTTATGTGCCTTTTTATTCTCTGAACACATTTACTTCTTGAAATGTATTTTGGATATGGTTTAAATTTCATGAGATTAGTTGCTGTCAATGCTGATAGTTAAATGTCTAGTGTGAATTAAGCTTTTGATTTTGAACAAATTGGGATGTTGCTCAGACTGTGATACATGAACTTTTACAGTACAGTTACCACTTATGATAATGCCTCCAATGCTACTGGCATTATATGCTGATGCTTTCTTTACTTGATTTATTGTTGATACCTTAGTTCCATTAGCCGTGATTGGTATCGATAGCAGCAAAGTCTTCCTTTTGCTAAAATTTGGTATTAGTGGCAGTAACTTGTAATGTTAGTACCTATTTTTGAGAGTGGCAGTAACTTGTAATGTTAGTGCCTGTTTTTGAGAGTGGCAGTAACTTGTAATGTTAGTACCTATTTTTGAGAGTAGCAGTAACTTGTAATGTTAGTACCTATTTTTGAGAGTGGCAGTAACTTGTAATGTTAGTACCTATTTTTGAGAGTGGCAGTAACTTGTAATGTTAGTACAGGTCGGCCATCACTAATCTGGCAATCAGTTATGTATCTGGTTCCATCGGTAATCCGACATTAATTTCGGCTAGCATAATTTCAAATTTCCGGGGTTGCCACACCAACCTGCTGCTACTGTTTGGTGGTGCCACTTGCTGCATAAGTCATTTCAATTTCTTTTTCTCCATTTATTGTTATAACCTGCTTACTTTTAGCCCTAGCCATGGTTCGAACGAATGAAAGAAATGCTTCTTGTTGTGTAAAGCACCTACACCGTACATTGTCCATAAAAGATAAAGTGGCTTTGAAACTACTGTCGGTTCCTGTGAGCTCCCGAGTCTCATGATGTGGGGGAATATGCTTTATTATTATGCTAATATCGACACTATGGCTTATTTACCTATCACAATTGATCTAATATGACATAATAAACAATATAAATATAAAAAGCATTGTAAATACCCCAGAATGAATAATAGTAATGATAATACTAGAGGATATGGGATAAAAGTACCATCCTCCTGTCCCTGTCTTGAGGGGCTTATATTAAAAGAAAATGTAGTGTAGTACAGGGATAACTATGATATACACTCATTTTTGTTGATTATCTTGGAAGTTACTCATTTATATCTTAACATAGCTGCATTAATAATGACAGGAATGTAATGAATTTCACAGACAACACAAAAGAACCCCACTGGAAATAAGTCACTTTGTCTGACTTTTTTGGGTTATCCTAGGTTCTCTACACATAGGCTGCTATGTATAAAAACCTATGTAACTGTATTTGTTGTTTGTTGGACTATCTTATTGAAACCTGGGCAATGTATGATGGAAAGATGGTTTTTAACATACACCAAAAATGAAAGAAATCGGATGATAAATAATGGAGTTCACTTTTCAGCCATTAGCCGCCCCTTAGTATATTTTCGTATGTTTTTTATGGTTGTATTCTCATTTATTTGGTCTCATTTGATAGAATGGAAGATATATTACAGAAATAGATATGATTTTGATGGGTTTCATGATGAAAAGTACAGTGGACCCCCTGTTATCGGCTGTTCCTGTTATTGGCCAACTCTGTTATAGGTTGGTTTTTTGGCTACCGGTTATTGGCCATTATTTCGCTTATCGGCTGTATTGAACGCATTCCTCCGCCGGCTGGGCCAGCTTGCGCGTCAGTTTAGCTGTCTCTCAGTGCATGAGGAAGCTTCTGCTCATTCATCCAAACATTTCGCTTGTTTTTCATTGTTTTCGGTGTTTTTTTTGTCAGTGCAACTGCAAAATAAGTAACCATGGCTCCAAAAAAGTTCCTAGTAAAGTTCCTGTGGCAAAGAAAGTGAGAAACACCATGGAATTTAAGCGAGAAGTTATTGAAAAATATGAGAGTGGTGTGAGGGTACTGGAACTTGCCAGGATGTATGAGAAAAATAAATCTACCGTCACTTCCATCCTGGCAAAGAAAACAAATCAAGGAAGCTGATGTTGCGAAAGGAGTAAATGTGATTAGGAAACAAAGGTCACCAGTTATGGAAGGTATGGAAAAGTTATTGTCATTGTGGATTAAGGAAAAACATTTAGTGGGAGACAGTGTTGTGGAGTCGATTATTAGTGAGAAGGCAAGGCAGTTGCATGAGGATCTTGTGAAAAAAACTCCTGGAACAAGTGGTGCTGTTAGTGAATTTAAGGCCAGCAAAGGTTGTTTTGAGAGATTTAAGAAGAGTAATGGCATTCACAGTGTGGTAAGGCATGGTGAGGCTGCCTTAGTCTTCAGTAAAGGTATGTAATACTGATTTAATTGTTAATTTTTTTTGTGAATATTTTTACCTGGAATGGATTAATTGTATTTGCATTAATTCTTATGGGAATAATTATTTTGGTTATCGGCCACTTCGGTTTTAGGCCGAGCTTCTGGAGCAGATTACGGCCGATAACCGAGGGTTGAAATTGAGCTCAAAGTACAGGAAATGTTCAATTATTTGCTGATGTTCAAGAGTAAACAGATGACGTCACCATCCAATAATGTCCAACTGGGCAGTCTAATATGCAGTCATAAATGAGTTGACATTATTTATACAATTATTACAATAATGCAGTAGTCAGCATAACAGTAAATATTTTATTTTTTGTGTGAATAAAAATTCAAAATGGAAAGCAAGAATAATATAAGAGGGGCCTGGAGACGTGACTAATGAACAGAGAAAATACACAAATAACCCGCACATAAAAGAGAGAAGCTTACGACGACGTTTCGGTCCGACTTGGACCATTGACAAAGTCACACTAACCAGTCACACAAGTCGGACCGAAACGTCGTCGTAAGCTTCTTTTATGTGCGGGTTATTTGTGTATTGTTCCAGTCACGGTATTGTGCCTTTTTTGTTATTTAGTTATTTAACAGAGAAAATGTTATTTTAGTGCCAGGAATGTCTGCATTGTTTATTCTGGACCCTGTTTTGAAATTGGCATCTTTTGAAATTTGTGTGAAATTGGCCAAATTGCATGTTTCTGACCACTTTTTTTTGGTAGTTGAAATAGGTGAATGGGCGGTTTCTTGTACTCAGTCGACAGAATAGAAGTAAGATTTTTCAGGTATACACAAATGCAGTTACGTAGATTATCATACATAGCAGCGTATGTGTAGAGAACCTAGGATAACCCAAAAAAGTCAAAGTTACTTATTTCCATCGGGGTCCTTAAAGATCTGTTCTTGTAAGAGTTGCACTGAAGCAAAGGTTCAATGCAATGCTTGTATAAACCTTGCTGAATTTAAACAACACTACAGAAGGCATACTAGCAAAATAGCTATGAGTTTGGTAGACTGGAACAATGGAATGGGCCAAAAATAGTGCATAAATTGGGTGAAATCGCCAATGCATAAATATCACCTTTGTGTTAAGTGTATTCTAACTTAACTACGTACTCCTTAATCCGGCATCCTACAGGTCCCGAGGATGCCAGATTAAGTGATGGCCGACCTGTACCTATTTTTGAGAAAATTTCTGAATAATCACAATTCTATTCCTTTGTAACTTGACTCACGAAATCGTAATGGCACGATAGCAAACAAACCATACCACGAGCGGGATAGAACCCACGATCAAAGAGTCTCAAAACTCCAGACCGTCGCCTTAGCCACTGGACCAGCTACCCACAATAAGTTTCGTCCAACTAGGTATATTTCTACACCATAGGAAGGTTAGCATAAGCACCACTGTGACCACAAATGCAAGTTTTTACAGGCGAATCTCCAGCTAGCATGGCCGTGACAAACTCTAGCTCAAGTCCCCTCAAAGCCATTAACATGACTTACGAAATCGTAATGACACGATTGCAAACAAACCATACCACGGGCGGGGATAGAACTCGTGATCAGAGAGTCTTAAAACTCCAGACCGTCGCGTTAGCCAGTGGACCAGCTAGCTACAATAAGATTCGTCCAACTAGGTATATTTCTACACCATAGGAAGGCTAGCATAGGCACCACTGTGACCACAAATGAGATTCGTCTGTAAAAATTTGCATTATGATTTCGTGAGTCATATTAACGGCTTTGAGGGACTTGAGCTAGAGTTCGTCACGGCCACGCTAGCTGGAAATTCATCTGTAAAAACTTGCATTTGTGGTCACAGGGGTGCCTATGCTAACCTTCCTATGGTGTAGAAATATACCTAGTTGGACGAATCTTATTGTGGCTAGCTGGTCCAGTGGCTAACGCGATGGTCTGGAGTTTTGAGACTCTCTAATCGGGTTCAAATCCCGCCCGTGGTATGGTTTTTTTTCTATTCCTTTGTAAATTGTAAAACTCATTCCCTTCACTAATTACTGTTATGCATGCAGTAACTATCTGGGCAACATGATATTAGGGACTAGGCATTTCAAAATGCACATAGTGTATTAAGCTAGACTACCACCACCTAAAAAAAATATGAAAAAATAAAATTCTAGAATTATCACTTGATGAGAATGAGTGTGTGAGGAAAAGGATGCTTGTCTTTTGCCATCAGTATACTGATGAAGCCTCTCATGGCAAAATATTTCCTTCAATAAATGTCCTGAACTATACATAAGTGTCTTTTTCCACAGTTTGCCATTATCACCACACCATTTACAACCATGACAGTTTATATCTAAATTAACTCAGTGCATTGATACAACTATGAAATTTTCATCATTTACAGTAGACAATTTAATAAGTAAGTAGTCCTAGCAGGCCCTTATATTCATTCTTCTTACTTCATCAAACTTGCTTCAAGGTACAAGTTAACTTGGTTCAAGTTTATATTCACTAGAATTTTAAGAGAAATGTAACTGTGCACATGTTTAGTAAAATTGATTATTTTTACAGTACGAGTTCCTAACTGTGATGTGTATGGAGTGTCATGTTAAGACACGGCCTCAGCTGTTGCCTGACCCATTGCTGGATCCCATCTTGGCTGTCATCTTCACCATTATTCAAGATGTTCCTGATACTCACTCTACTCCTCGTAGCCATAAAGGTACATGCATATTCTGCTCCAGGAGTTACATTTGAATGCATTTGTTCTAATTTGACTTTGTATTACAAAATCACAAATTCAGTTCTGTACTTCTGTTTTCTTTTACAAGGTGCAATTGTGGTGAGCAGTGATGGGTGCAACGTTGTAACTCCTGCTGGTATAACTGACCTCTTAGTACTTCACGTTGATGATGAAATGACCCTTCTAGAGGAAGTTTTAAAGTTGGTTATTACCTGGGATCCTGATATACTTGTTGGATATGAGGTAACTTCATTTTAATAATTATTACAATTATAAACAGTAGTCATGTACAGTACGTTATATACAGTATACAGTGAGTAAAGCAAATTGTGGCCAGTGGTATAGTGTTTTTTAACTCCCAAAAAATGTTCATTACTTAATAATTTGAGAAATATTTATTTGGCCCCTAAATAGACTGTAATAAAACAATTTTTTTTTTTGGCTTGTTTCTTACTAGTCATTATAAAAAAATATTCAGTTGTAAAGCTTTTCTTTCATTATACATTTCTTTTTAAAAATATTGCTGTTTTAGATTAACTTTAGTGAAATGTACCATATACAGAAATTTATTAAGAGATATTGGACAAACTTTTAAAAATATTATGTATTCTTAGCTGAACTTTCTGAAAACAGAAAGGCATTATATTTGTGAATTGAATTATTCTAGGTTCAGATGTCATCTTGGGGTTACTTGTTAGAGCGTGGAGCAGCTCTAGGCATGGAGATAGTATCGCGTCTATCTAGAACTCCAGAGGGCACCGCTAGTCATCATGACGAAGAGCAAGACGAATATGGTGCTGATCATACATCTCAGATACACATGACAGGCAGGATTGTCTTAAATGTGTGGAGGTTGATGAGAGCTGAGGTAAATATTCAGTCATCTTAGGCTATATCACTTTTAATTTGGACATGTGTTTAAACCTCAGTAACCTGTATTTCTACCATTGTGTGAGTGTGATGAATGATCTTTACTTATTGTAGCAAGGAAGAATTTAGAAATGTAGTGTCTGAGAACATCATGTTGTGTCAACGAAAAAGAAATTAAAAAAAATTAAAGACAGTGTAGTGTTATGAAAGATATAATTCAAGACTAGAAGAGGGGCTGGTGAGATGGTGTGCCTTGGAGTATGGAAGAAGTGAATGTGTTCAGATATTTGGGAGTTGACTTGTCAGCAGATGGGTTTATGAAGGATGAGGTTAACCATAGAATTGATGATGAAAAAAAGGTGAGTGGTGCTCTGAGGTATCTGTGGAGACAAAAAAAACATTATCCATGGAAGTAAAGAAAGGGATGTAGGAGAGTATAGTGGTACCAACACTCTTATATAGGTGTGAAGAATGAGTTGTAAATGCTGCAGCAAAGAGACTGGAGGCAGTGGAGATATCGTGTCTAAGGGCAATGTATGGTGTTAAGATTATGCAGAGAATTCAGTGTGGAAATTAGGAGGTGTGGAGTTACTAAAAGTATTAGCCAGAGAGCTGGAGAGAGGGGTGTTGAGGTGGTTTGGTCGTTTAGAGAGAATGGAACAAAGTAGAATGACTTGGAGAGCGTATAAATTTGTAGGGAAGGAAGGTAGGGTAGGGGTCGTCCTAGGAGAGGTTGGAGGGAGGGGGTAAAGGAGGTTTTGTGGGCAAGGGGCTTGGACTTCCAGCAAGCATGCATGAGTGTGTTAGATAGTGAATGGAGACAATGGTTTTTTGGAACCTGACGAGCTGTTGGAGTGTGAGCAGGGTAATATTTTGTGAAGGGATTCAGGGAAACCAGTTAGCTGGACTTAGTCCTGGAAGTGGGAAGTACAAAGCCTGCACATTAACCCTTTGACTGTTTCAGTCGTATATATACATCTTACGAGCCAGTGTTTCGGACGTATATATACTCAATAATTCTAGCGGCTTCAAATCAAGCAGGAGAAATCTGGTAGGCCCACATGTGCGAGAATGGGTCTGTGTGGTCAGTGTGCACCATATAAAAAAAATCCTGCAGCACGCAGTGCATAATGAGAAAAAAAAAACTCCGACCGTTTTTTTTTAATTAAATTGCCGACTTTGTTGTCTATTTTCGTATAGTATTTATGGTTGTATTCTTGTTTTCTTGGTCTCATTTGATAGAATGGAAAACATATTATAGAAATAGAGGTGATTTTGATTGGTTTTACTATGAAAAGAACCTTGAAATGGAGGTGAAATTAGGGGAAATGTTTTATTTTTGCTGATGTTCAAAAGTAAACAAATGATGTCATTTTCCAATAAATGTCCAACTAGCCATTCTAATATGCAGTCATGAATGGGTTGATGTTATTTATACAATTATTACAATATTGCAGCAGTCTGCATAACAAGACATCTCTAATTTTTGTTTGAATAAAAATTCAAAATAGAAAGCAAGAGTAATATCAGAGGGGCCTGGAGACATGACTGATGAACAAAGAAAATGTTATTTTAGAGCCAGGAATATCTTCATTGCTCATTCTGGACCTATTTTGAAATTGCCATATTTTTTAATTTTTGTGAAGTTGGCCAAATTGCAAATTTCTGACCACGTTATTAGGTAGTTGAAATCAGTAAATTGGCAGTTTCTTGTACTCAGTCGATAGAAAAAATGAGTTCTAAAGAATTAGCTATGAGTTTGGTCGACTGGAACAATGGAATTAGTCGAAAATAGGGCTCAAAGTGGGCAAAATCGCCGATTCGTAAATGTCGTCGAGGTCGCTAACTTCGCGAGAGAGAGTAATTCTGTCAGTTTTCCATCAAATTTCGTACTTTTGGTGTTATTACAATTGGGAAAAGATTCTCTTATCATTTTATAAGAAAAAATAATTTTTTTTTTCGGAAATTTTGCGACACCAGGAGACACCTCAGGATTTGGGGTTGCGAAAGTCAAGGGGCTAAAGGAGGGTGGTTGGGATATTGGCTATTTGGAGTGACATCTCAACTGTCATATCTGAGCACATCTGCAAAGACAGTGATTATGCATATATGATGGTGAAAGTGTTGAATGATGATAAAAATTTTCTTCTTTTTGTTTTTTTCTTTCTTTTTGGGTCACCCTGCCTCAGTGAGAAATGGCTGATGTGTTAAAAAAAAAATAATTACATTTAATTTGTCAGATAATGTCTCATTTCTTCATGGTCATTTTTCCTGTGCATCATCCTCTGTGATTTTTCATTTTTCTTCCTTTAACCCACTTTTCTCCATTTTTTGCCTGTCCCTGGGTCATCTTAATACTTGTGTTTGTGTGGTCTTGTTCTTGGGTGGGTGAGGGGTTTCCTTTCTTGAGGAGTCAAATACAGTGGAACCTCGGTTTTTGTGATTCTTCCTTTCGAAAAAGCCTGACGATAACCGAATCGTATGAAAACTGGAGCAATATTTCCCATAAATAATGTAAATTCAATTAATCCATTGCCGACACCCAAAAATATTAAAAAAAAAAATGCATTTTATAGAGAATAACTATAGTTTTATATACAAATTAGGGCATACAAAAACTGAGGTTCCACTGTAAATCTTCCACTCTCCCCATTTTCTATTTCTTTGGAGTGGTACCTGTAAATAGGAATGAGATTTTCCTTTTCAAAAACTTTTCTTTTGCATCTGGGGATAGGGACAGCAGATCATTGTTTGGATCTATCCTGGCACTCCTGACAATTGCAGTATTGTGATGGTCCTATCCTTGATCTTTGGAACTGGACCTTAGAGGTTCTGGCACTTTTGCACAAATTATAGGTGAATAGGCAGGAGGTTGGTGCACAGTACAAAACATTATCAGAGAAGAGAGAATGGCAACTATTCAAAATGTTTGTTTAATATTCTTAAATAGTTAATAGTCTGCTGATTTCTTAGCTAGTAGAATCAGTAGAATGTCTGTAACAGGAACACAAGATGGAGACAAATGGCACAAAGACAGCAAGTGGTGAAAAAGACGCATTTGTAGAGAAGAACTTCATTGAGATGCTTGACTTGTGAAGAGTTTTCAGTCAGTACATAGGGATGCACAACAAGCAAAATTATGCAAGCATAATCAGATGCGTGGCTGTGTCATTTAGGTCACTGCGTAGCAAGAGTTATGAGATGGGAGCACTGAAGGAGGATTTCTGATGACCTGTTAATGTAAATTTTGGGCTACAAATTTGGCTATGTGGAATGAGAGGCAGTTGTAAGTGTTACAACCACTGGAAATTTGATTTTGTTAAAATAGTTTAAAATATTGATGCAGGACACTTTGAGTATGGCTCCTCTTTAGTTATAAATATCAAAAATTGTTAATTACACATGCATACTATACGCAGTATGTGGTTTTTAGATAATGTACAGTGGACCCTCGGTTATCGGCTGTAATCTGTTCCAGAAGCTCGGCCTAAAGCCGAAATGGCCGAAAACCAAATATTTCCCCATAACAATTAATGTAAATACAATTAATCCAAATTTGGTAATTTGGTAATAAGTAATACATATTTTATGAAAAAGAGGATAAACAAATATACAAGGTATGATGTAGCACGTAATGAAAGTAGTTTGTTAGATTATGTATTGGTGGATAAAAGGTTGATGGGTAGGCTCCAGGATGTACTTGTTTATAGAGGGGCAACTGATATATCGGATCATTATTGAGTTGTAGCTACAGTTAGAGTAAGAGGTAGATGGGAAAAGAGGAAGGTGGCAACAACAAGTAAGAGGGAGGTGAAAGTGTATAAACTAAGGGAGGAGGAAGTTCGGGGGAGTATAAGCGACTATTGCAGAAAGGTGGGATAGTGCAAAGAGAGTAGTGGGGGGGGGGTGAAAGGGTTGGAATAGTTTTAAAAATGCATTTGGGAAGGGGGGCAAAGTTTTTTGGTTTTAGAGGGTGGGGCAGAGGGAAGAGGAGTGATTGTGAAAGATGAAGGGAAAGGTTGATAAAAGAGAAAAAGGTAGCTTATGAGAGGTTTTTACAAAGCAGAAGTGTTATAAGAAGAGCAGAGTATATGGAGAGTAAAAGAAAGGTGAAGAGAGTGGTGAGAGAGTGCAAAAGGAGAGCAGATGATAGAGTGGGAGAGGCACTATCAAGAAATTTTAATGAAAATAAGAAAAAATTTTGGGGTGAGTTAAGCAAGTTAAGAAAGCCTAGGGAAAGTATGGATTTGTCAGTTAAAAACAGAGTAGGGGAATTAGTAGATGGGGAAAGGGAGGTATTAGGTTAGATGGCGAGAATATTTTGAGGAACTTTTAAATGTTGAGGAAGAAAGGGAGGCGGTAATTTCATGCACTGGCCAGGGAGGTATACCATCTTTTAGGAGTGAAGAAGAGCAGAATGTAAGTGTGGTGGAGGTACGTGAGGCATTACGTAGAATGAAAAGGGGTAAAGCAGCTGGAACTGATGGGATCATGACAGAAATGTTAAAAGCAGGGGGGGATATAGTGTTGGAGTGGTTGGTACGTACTTTTGTTTAATAAATGTATGAAAGAGGGGAAGGTACCTAGGGATTGGCAGAGAGCATGTATAGTCCCTTTATATAAAGGGAAAGGGGACAAAAGAGATTGTAAAAATTATGGAGGAGTAAGTTTACTGAGTATACCAGGAAAAGTATACGGTAGTGTTATAATTGAAAGAATTAGAGGTAAGACAGAATGTAGGATTGCGGATGAGCAAGGAGGCTTCAGAGTGGGTAGGGGATGTGTAGATCGTGTTTACATTGAAGCATATATGTGAACAGTATTTAGATAAAGGTAGGGAAGTTTTTATTGCATTTATGGATTTAGAAAAGGCATATGATAGAGTGGATAGAGGAGCAATGTGGCAGATGTTGCAAGTATATGGAATAGGTGGTAAGTTACTAAATGCTGTTAAGAGTTTTTATGAGGATAGTGAGGCTCAGGTTAGGGTGTGTAGAAGAGAGGGAAAATACTTCCCGGTAAAAGTAGGTCTTAGACAGGGATGTGTAATGTCACCATGGTTGTTTAATATATTTATAGATGGGGTTGTAAAAGAAGTAAATGCTAGGGTGTTCAGGAGAGGGGTGGGATTAAATTATGGGGAATTAAATACAAAATGGGAATTGACACAGTTACTTTTTTCTGATGATACTGTGCTTATCGGAGATTCTAAAGAAAAATTGCAAAGGTTAGTGGATGAGTTTGAGAGTGTGTGTAAAGGTAGAAAGTTGAAAGTGAACATAGAAAAGAGTAAGGTGATGAGGGTATCAAATGATTTAGGTAAAGAAAAATTGGATATCAAATTGGGGAGGAGGAGTATGGAAGAAGTGAATGTTTTCAGATACTTGGGAGTTGACGTGTCGGCGGATGGATTTATGAAGGATGAGGTTAATCATAGAATTGATGAGGGAAAAAAGGTGAGCGGTGCGTTGAGGTATATGTGGAAACAAAAAACGTTATCTATGGAGGCAAAGAAGGGAATGTATGAAAGTATAGTAGTACCAACACTCTTATATGGATGTGAAGCTTGGGTGGTAAATGCAGCAGCGAGGAGACGGTTGGAGGCAGTGGAGATGTCCTGTCTAAGGGCAATGTGTGGTGTAAATATTATGCAGAAAATTCGGAGTGTGGAAATTAGGAGAAGGTGTGGAGTTAATAAAAGCGTTAGTCAGAGGGCAGAAGAGGGGTTGTTGAGGTGGTTTGGTCATTTAGAGAGAATGGATCAAAGTAGAATGACATGGAAAGCATATAAATCTATAGGGGAAGGAAGGAGGGGTAGGAGTCGTCCTCGTAAGGGTTGGAAAGAGGGGGTAAAGGAGGTTTTGTGGGCGAGGGGCTTGGACTTCCAGCAAGCGTGCGTGAGCGTGTCAGATAGGAGTGAATGGAGACGAATGATACTTGGGACCTGACGATCTGTTGGAGTGTGAGCAGGGTAATATTTAGTGAAGGGATTCAGGGAAATCGGTTATTTTCATATAGTCGGACTTGAGTCCTGGAAATGGGAAGTACAATGCCTGCGCTTTAAAGGAGGGGTTTGGGATATTGGCAGTTTGGAGGGATATGTTGTGTATCTTTATACGTACAGTGGACCCCCGGTTAACGATATTTTTTCATTCCAGAAGTATGTTCAGGTGCCAGTACTGACCGAATTTGTTCCCATAAGGAATATTGTGAAGTAGATTAGTCCATTTCAGACCCCCAAACATACACGTACAAACGCAGTTACATAAATACACTTACATAATTGGTCGCATTGGGAGGTGATCATTAAGCGGGGGTCCACTGTATAAGCTTCTAAACTGTTGTATTCTGAGCACCTCTGCAAAAACAGTGATAATGTGTGAGTGTGGTGAAAGTGTTGAATGATGATGAATGTATTTTCTTTTTGGGGATTTTCTTTCTTTTTTGGGTCACCCTGCTTCGGTGGGAGACGACCGATTTGTTGAAAAAAAAAAAATTTAATCCGTTCCAGACAAAAATATTCACCAAAAAAATACTTTTTTTTTAACAATTAAATCAGTGTTACATACCTTTATTGAAGACTAATGCTGGCTTCTGGAATCCCTGCTACACTTCCTGCATGCCTGCTACATTTCCTGCATGCCTGTTACACTCCTTGTATACCTGTTACACTTCCTGCATGCCTGCTACACTTACTGCATATCTGCTACATTCCCTGCATGCCTGCTACACTCCCTGCATGCCTGCTACACTCCCTGCATGCCTGTTACATTTCCTGCATGTCTGCTACACTCCCTGCATGCCTGCTACACTCCCTGCATGCCTGTTACACTCCCTGCATGCCTGTTACACTCCCTGCAGCCCTGCTACACTTCCTGCATGCCTGCTTCATTCTCTGCATGCTTGCTACACTTCACGCTTAAATTTCATGGCGTTTCTCACTTTCTTTACCACAGGATTTTTACTAGGGTTTTTCTTTGGAGCCATGGTTACTTATTTTGCAGTGGCACTGCAAAAAACGTACAAAAAACAATGGAAAACAAACAAAATGTTTGGATGTTTGAGTAGAAGCTTCCTCATGCACTGAAAGACACAGCCAAACTGATGCACAAATGGCCCCAGCCGGCGGACGGACGCGTCCAAAATGGCCGATCGCTGAAATAATGGTCAATCACCGTGAACCGAAAAACCGGCTGATCACCGAGTTGGCCGATAACAGGAACGGCCGATAACCGAGGGTCCACTGTATGATGGTAGCTTTTTACAGTTCATATATTCCACTTAGTACATAATTAAGTTTTCACTTAGTGACTTTACCTTTAACTGATCTATTACAGATACCTTTCATTTACTACATTAGTCTTATAAGCACTGAATTACTTTGTATGAGGGACAAATTTGTTTATTTCTAGGTGGCACTCCAGAGCTACAGCCTGGATAATGTTGCATACCATGTTTTGCACATCAGAGTACCTTCTTTCTCCCATGATAAACTCAGGGATTGGTGGATGCACAATATAACCAGGTAACTTTTTTTTTATTTCATTATTGATGATGCACCCTTAATATTATTCATAAATAGAAATGTGTATTTGTACATATACATATTGTATTTACATTACTTAAATTTATTTTTCTAGGTGGCGAACTTTGGAACATTATTTAAATCGGTGTCGCCTTACAGTTGACTTAGTACAACGGCTTGACCTAATTCATCGAACTGCTGAGCTAGCCAGGCTTTTTGGCATTCAGTTCTATGATGTTCTGGCACGTGGAACTCAGGTTTGCCTTTTTTTTTTTTTTCCAACAAACTGGCTGTATCCCACCGAGGCAGGGTGACCCAGAAAGAAAAAAGTTTCTCTTTTTAAATTTAGCAATGTATACAGGAGAAGGGGTTACTACCCCCTTGCTCCTGGCATTTTAGTTGCTTCTTACGACACATGGCATATGGAGGAAGAATTTTGTTCCACTTCCCCATGAAGATTGCCAAATAGTTATCAGTGTTTGAAAGATATTACATATAGAGGAATGGTAGTCTATGCATTTGGTACATGGGTGTGTTTCACATGAATAAGTTTAAATGGTTAAATTATTTTTTGAGGGTTTCATGATAAAAATAGAGATAATTAGATTGATGTTACTAATTGAAATGAAATTTGAAAGTCGGTAATGGTCACCCTCCAAGATAAGGTGACCTTCCCAAAAACAAAAGCCATCCTTCATTCAGTAGCTGTCTTTGCCAAAAGTACATAAACATCAAAATTCAAATGACCTTCCAAACAGTAATATCCCCGTCCATCTTTCAGAGTGCGGCTACTGTAATTCCTGCTTCTAGGTTTCAAATATAGCTAACCAGTTTTCCTGAATTCCTTCATTCAGAAATGTTACCTTGCTCACACTCCAGTGTGTCAGATTTCAAAAATCACTTAGTCTCCACTTGCCCCAATTGAACACATTAACAAGCCTGCTGGATGCTCAAGCCCCTACCACTCAAAACCTATCTCACCCTCCAACCCTCTTAGGATGTCCCATACCCCTCCAACCTATACCCTCCATCCTGGATTTATGAACATTGGCCGGTCTATTCTGTTCCATCTTCTCAAATGCCTAAACCCCCTTTATAGCTCATTTTCTGCCTTCTGAATATCTTTCATAACATAACCCTACCCCATCTTTCATTTTCTATGCTTTGAATTCTATTCATAATCAAATCACACATTGCTCCCTACTATGACATCTCCACTGCCTCCAGCCTCTTTCTGTTCATTGGGGTGGACTTGATTGCCTTCCATTTCCCAAGGCACTCTGTGACCCTACTGGTTTAATGCTTCCCTGTGAATGCAATAATAATAATAATATAATAATAATTCTCAATGGGAAAGTGGAGATAAATCCTTCCTCTGTAAGCCATGTGTGTTATAAGAGGCAATTAAAATGCTGGGAGCAAGGGGCTGGTGACTCCTGTATAAATAGTGTAAAGAGAAAAACTTTTTGAAAGTGATTCTTCTTTTTTGGGTCACCGTGCCTTGATGGAAGGTGGCCAGTGTGTTAAAAAAGAAATACTATTAATAATCCAGCCTCTTCCTTGCTGTAGTGTTTAAACTCCATTTTTTACACCCATGTAAAAGCATTGGTACCACTGTGTTCTCTCCCCTCTCTTTTTTCTTCCATAGATAAACTTTCCACAGACACCTCAATGCATTTAATTTCCTTGCAGTGCTGTGTGACCCTTATGGGTTTAGTGCTTAATTTACAAGTTACCCTTGTAATTTGTCTGCTAACCTTTGCAACTTCTCTTCAGAATCTTCTAAAACATACAGTAAGTCATGTAAGATTGCATCAAGTGTGTCAAAAGGAAATGTTTATTACTGTCAGGTTATAGTCCACATAAAGTATGTTTACCTCTTGAACAGTGCTGTAATTTTCATAAAAGTAATGATGATATTTGAAAAGAATATCTTGTACAAAATTGTGCGTGAGCGTATTAGATAGGAGTGAATGGAGACGAGTGGTTTTTGGGACATGACGAGCTGTTGGAGTGTGAGCAGGGTAATATTTAGTGAAGGGATTCAGGGAAACCGTTATTTTTATATAGCCGGACTTGAGTACTGGAAATGGGAAGTACAATGCCTACACTTTAAAGGAGGGGTTTGGGATATTGGCAGTTTGGAGGGGTATGTTTTATATCTTTATATATGCTTCTAAACTGTTTTATCTGGGCACCTCTACAAAGACAGTGATTATGTATGAGTGAAGTGAAAGTGTTGAATGATGATGAAAGTACAGTATTTTCTTTTTGGGGATTTTCTTTCTTTTTGGGTCACCCTGCCTCGGTGGGAGATGACCGACTTGTTGAAAAAAAAAAAAATCAGATCTGTTGTGAAAGTAAAGAAAAAATGTACTTACAACAACTGATTCTCATTAAATACTTTCTTTGCAGTTTCGGGTAGAGTCAATGATGCTTCGCTTGGCTCGAGGCTCAAATATGGTGTCCATATCTCCCAGCATTCATCAGAGAAGTGCTATGAAGGCACCAGAGTGGATTGCCCTTACCATGGAGCCAGAGTCAAGGTATTACATATGACCTATGTTTGTATGTAGTTCTTTCTTTTTATTTTAGTCAATCTTTTGTTTTGCTGGCATTTATTCCCATTTTTTAAATCCATATCAGCAAGACTAGCCTAAAGTTTAAGAAAGTCCTCTTTCTTGCCTTTTATATACTGTATATTATCACATTGCTAATTTCCATTTGTTCTAGGGTGAAGCATTTTGTTTTTTACTTCATCTTTCCCACCAACCATTTCTTGTTTTCTTCTGTACCCACTCTCCTATTGCGACATCTGCTTCATTAGTTACTTTGATCTTCTAAAGCCCATGCATACATACAAATTCCTATATTTGCTATATGTAATATGATGTTTAGGTGAATTACTATGTAATTACCTTTTTTACTTGCTACTGAAGGAGGGGTTTGGGATATTGGCAGTTTGGAGGGACATCTAAACTGTCGTATCTGAGCGCCTCTGCAATGATTGTATTTAAGTGATGGTGAAAGTGTTGAATGATGATGAAAGTTTTTTTCTTTCTTTTTGGGTTTTTCTTTATTTTGGGTCACCCTGTCTCGGTGGGAAACTGCCAACGTGTTAAAAAAAAATATTAATGCTATCCATTATTTTACAGATTTTATACAGACCCGGTGGTAGTGTTAGACTTTCAGAGTCTTTACCCATCAATCATGATTGCATACAACTATTGCTATTCTACGTGCCTTGGCCGAATTAACTTAATTGATGGCCCACAACCTATGGAATTTGGGACTACATATTTGCATATACATCCAGATGAGCTTGTTAAATGTGTTGATGAGGTGAGTAGTTTCTTACTGAAAGTGGGGGAAGGGGTAGCAGGAAAATTTCTGTGCATACTTATTTGAGCTTGGCATGAGAATGGTGAAGGGGTGGATGTGAGCTTTACCTTCTGGTTCTGCTGAACTTTCAGCTGCTGATACAAAAACCATTTCTGTACCCATGCTGGTGTCCTATAAGGAATTTAATGATTTCTAGATGTAGGTAGTCTCTTTCAATCATCTCTAGCAGTTTGCACTTTACAATTCCTACCTGTCTTCTTTCCCTTCAGTATTGATTTACATGCTATCTTCTAATTGTCTGGTATTTGCCTTTGTATTAATGACTTTTTAAAAGTGTGTGAGTGGCTTGAACAGTATTCCATTTACTACAAA
This sequence comes from Cherax quadricarinatus, assembly GCF_026875155.1. NCBI lineage: Eukaryota > Metazoa > Arthropoda > Malacostraca > Decapoda > Parastacidae > Cherax > Cherax quadricarinatus. The sequence continues at coordinate 5,052,949 of NC_069400.1, read as the reverse complement.
GAGAATTAAAGCTAGTACGTATTTAATAAACAGAGGCAGTAGATTTAAGGAGATTTGACAATACTTCTTACTGTGCCTGTTGTTGCTCTTGATTCTTTTGCTACTTTGATGCTAGTAGTTTTGCTACTATTTCTACTGTTTCTTTCATGCTTGCACAGGTAGTAGGTTGGTAGACAGCAACCACCCAGGGAAGTACTACCGTCCTGCCAGATGACTGTGAAACAAAAACCTGTAACTGTTTTGCATGATGGTAGGATTGCTGGTTTCTTTTTCTGTCTCATAAACACGCAAGATAACAGGGATCCTTGCTACTCCACTTAAATTTTGGGGTCACACTTAAAAGGGCCACGCCATGCATTAAATATAAATGGGTTTTTTCCCTTTTTTCAAAATTTCTTTGTTCTTTTTTTTATTTCTTCAATTGCCCGGGGGAAGTGGAAAAAAATTTTTCCCTTGAAAAAAAGCCATCCCGTGTCGTTTGAGGCGAAAAAAATGCCAGGAGCAAGGGGCCCAAAGTAACCCCTTTTGGGTATACAATTACTAAAAAAGAGAAAAAAGAAAAACTTTATAAAACGGGGTTGCTTAAATGTGCGTGGATGTAGTGCGGATGACAAGAAACAATGATTGCTGATTTTATGAAAAAAAAGAAGTTGGATTTTCCCCGGCCCTAACAAAACCAAAGGGAAAAGGGGGGGGTAGGAGGTTTCAGGGGGGGGAAAATAAATGGGTTTAAAATCTGGAGTATCTGAGAGAGTTAGAGCAAAGGAAGGGGTAGCATTAAATGTTAAATAAATCGGGTTATGAAGGAAAAAAGGAAAATTGATTTTAAAATTTCAAAATTTTTTGGGATTAAAGTAAAGGTTGGTGCGAGAAGTGGGTTAAAAGGGGTTTTATGCCCCGGGGAGAAGAGGGGAAAAGCAGAGGAGAGAGAGTTTTTTTGGGGAGATGTTAAGGGGGAATGAAAAAGGGGCCCTTTTAAACCAAGTAAAGAGAGAAATTGGGGGGTGGGGGACTTGAATGTAAAGTAGGAGAAACTTTTAGAAGGGTGTGGGTAGGAAATTTTTTGGGGTGCCAGGGGGAAAATTGATGGGGGGAAACCCCTTTTGATTAAATTTTGTAAAAAAAAGGGGGGTTTAGTTATAGGAAAATAATATTTTTAAGAAAAAAGGGGGTTTAAATAAGTATACCGATAGGGTGTAGGGGGGAAAGGGACAGTAGTTTTTTGGGATTATGATTGGTAATAAAAGCCGGGTTGAGTAATTCGGGAAATTACATGTTTATAGGGGGCCACGGGGTTTTTTTTTCCAGATCCTTTCAGTTTACAAAACACGGGGGAGTAAAAGGTAGAGGGGAATACAAGGAAAATGAAGCATAAAGGGAAAAAGAGAGGGTTGAAGGTTTATAAACTAAAAAGGAGGAAAGTTGGGGAAAGAAAAAAAACAGCTATTGGAGGATAGTTTGGGCTAATGGAGCATAGGAAAGGGGGGTTTCGAAGAGGTATGGGGTATTTTTTAAAAAATTTGTAGTGTTAGGTTTTTCCCGCGGGAATTTGGGGGTTTTAAAAAAAAGGGGGTTTTGGCGGGAGGGAAGGAGGTTTGGGTGGAATGATGTTTAAAAGGGAGAGAGAAAGGGGGAAGAAAAAGTTAGCATATGAGAAGTTTTTAAAAAAGTAAAAGTGATGCAAGGGGGGAAGAGTTAGGGAAAGAAAAAGAGGAATTTTAAGAGAGTGGGGAAAAAATGTAAAAAGAGGAAAAATGAGAGAGGGGGTGAGATGTTATCAAAAAAATTTTTTGTTGAAAATAAGAAAAAGTTTTGGAGTGAGTTTAAAACAAGTTAAGAAAAGCCTAGAGAAAAAAATTTGGTTTTTGTCAAAAAAAATGGGAGGGGAAAGGGGTTTTTTTAAAGGAGAGTTAAGGTTTTGGGGAAGTTGGAAGGAAAAATTTTAAAGGAATTTTTTTAAAGTTGAAAAAGATAGGGAAGCTGTGTTTCGTGAAAGGGAAAGGAGGAATAACATTTTGGTAGGAGTGGGAAAGAGCCTTTTTGTGAGGGGTGGGGAATTTTCGGGGGGCGGTGGGTAAAATGAAAGGGGGAAAGGGCACCCGGGTTTGAGGGGAAATAAAGTTTGAAATTTTAAAAAGCAGGGGGGGAAAAAGTTTTGGAGGGGGTTTGGTTTGAAATTTAATTTAAAAAATTTGTATGGAAGAAGTAAGGAACCTAGGGATTGGAAAGGGGCATGAATATTTTCCTTTGTAAAAAGGCAAAGGGGATAAAAGAGAGTGCAAAAAATTTTTGGGGGGATAATCTTTGAGTGTCCCGGAAAAAGTGTATGGTAGAGTTTTTAATGAAAGAATTAAGGGGAAGACGGAGAATGGGATAGCAGATAAACAAGGAGGCTTTGGGAAAAATTTTAGGGGGTGTGGGGACCGGGTGTTTCCCGTGAAATATAAAGTAAACCCGTTTTTTAATTAAGGGCCCAAAAGAGGTTTTTGTGGCTTTTTTTTGGTTTTGGGAAAAAGGGCGATGACGGGTGGTTAGGGGGGCCCAATGTGGCAGATGTTAAGTGAAATGGTTAGGGGGTAGGTTAAAAAGCAGTGAAGAGTTTTTCGAGGATAGGAGGCCCCAAGTTAATTATTTTAGGAAAGGGGGAAAATTTTTTTTCCCAGAAAAATGGGCCTTAGACAAGATGTGTGATGTCACCGGGGTTTGTTTAATATATTTATAGGGGGGGTTTTGAAAGGGAAAAGAAATCCCGGGGGTTTTGGCAAGAGGCGTGGATTTAAAAGATAAAAAATAAAACCCCACAAAGTGGGGAGTTGTCACAGCTCCCTCTTTGTGGGGGCCCACTTTTTCCCTTTTGGGAATTCTGAAGAGAAGTTGCAAAAATTGTGGATGATTTTTGGGAGGGTGTGCAAAAGAAGAAAAATTTTTGGTGAATACAGGAAAGAGTAAGGTTAAAGAGGATTAAAAAAAAGATTAGGGGGAAAATTGGGAAAATTTAGATTTTGGGGGGAGGAGTATGGAGGAGGTGAAAGAAATTTAGAATTTTGGGGGTGGACGTGTCAGAGATGGGTCTATGAAAGATGGGGGGAAACAAGAATGTTTAGGGAAAAAGGTGGGGTGGTGCACTTAGGAGGGCTGTGGAACAAAAAAAACTTTGTCCCCTTTGGGGGCAAAGATGGGGGAAAGTATTTAGTTATTTTTTTACCAAGCCTTTATGGGTGTGAAACGTGGGTGATGAATGTTGCAGCGAGGAGAAAGGTGGGAGGCAGTGGAGATGTCTTTTCAGGGCAAAAGTGTGGGGGGTGAAAAATAATGGGAAGAATTTTGTAGGGTTTTGGGAAATTGGAGGAGGGGGGGATTAAAAAAATGTTGTCCGAGGGCTGAGGAAGGGTTGTTGAGGTGGTTCGGACATGTAGAGAGAATGGAGCGAAACAGAATGACTTCAAGAGTGTATCATCTGTTTGGAAGGAAGGCGGGGTAAGGGGTTTGGCCTAGGAAAAGGGGTTGGGGGGGAAAGGGGGTAAAGGGGGTTTTGTTGTGCGAGGGGGGTTTGGGCTTTTTTTGGGGAGGATTTTGGGGAGCGTGTTTTTATAGGAGGAAGGGGGACAAATGGTTTTTAAAATTGACTTTTGGTTTGGGGTTTTTGCAAAGTAACCTTTTTTGAAGGGATTTAGGGGGGAAAACCCGGGAGGCCGGACCCTTTAGTCCTGGAAAAGGGGAAATACAGTCCCGCACTTGAAGGGGGGTTTAATGTTGCCCGTTTAAAAATGTAGGGAAAGGGAAACCCCTTTGGCAAGACAGTGATGGAGTGTTTAAGGTGAAAGTTTTTTTTTTTTGGGCCACCCCGCCTTGGTGGGGAAAGGCCGGTTTGATAATAAAAAAAAAAAAAGGGGCTGTAAATTTTTTTTTTTCTTTGATATTGGCCAGTGGTTTTTTTGGGAAAGCACTTTTGGCATTTTGATGCTGTTTTCTATATGGTGAAAAGCAGTGCTGCTGTTCGTGCTATTCATGACGCGGCACAATTTGCTGTTAGTGGTACCCTTTTATGCAGGGAAAAAGTTTCTACTGTTGCTGCTACCTTTTTAAAGTCCAAGCAGTGTTGATGGTATTTGGGCTCCCCGCAATGTTGATGTTTTCTTTTTTACTGGCCCGCAGTGGTTTCTGTTTTCTGCTACTTTAATGGGTGGCAAAGTGCTTTCTGTTGCTGTTAAAATTTGGGTGCTAATGGGGAATATTGCTATTGCTGCTTTTGTGCTGCTGTGTGTGCTGTTGCCAGAAAAGCTTGGGTTTTTAATGTGTACCGGAGTAAAACCTAGAGAGGCAAACCCGTCGTGACCCGACCTCATGGTGGATCAGGGCCTTTAAACCCGGCTTGGTTTTTGCTGGCCACGGGATAATAAAAGACAGGTAGGTTTCAAGAGAAAATGACCCTTTGTTCAATTATGAAAAACAGAAGTTCAGAACAAAAATTTTTTTTTGGGATGATGTTTCCCTTTTTGTGAACAGCAAGCTGTTGTCCCCCAAAAAGCTTGGGCTGCAATTTGTTTCTTTGTTTAAATTTTTCATTAAAAATTTTGCCCCCCCAGAAGGGGGCTGCAAGTGGGGGCAATTAATTTTTTAGTGGTAGCAACATTTTCAACTGCTCATCTTGGCCATTGTTGTTGTTTTTATGGTAAACAACAAACAAAAACTCTCATCTTGGGCCCTTGTTCTTGTTTTATGGTCGGGAAAAATTTCAAATAAAACCCCCTTGGCCAGTCAACTGAGTGGGGGGCATCAAATATGTTCATCTTTTTGCCTTTGGGTTTAAAATTAAGAGGGCAAAAAGGGGTGATTTAAAATCTCCTAAATTTTATGGTGAACATGGTATGGCAAGGTACCAGGGGGGTAGGTGTTCGGGAAAAATTCAAAGACCCTTAAAATGTACCATTGCAGATGGGGGCCCCATGCTTTTGTTAAATGTAAGAAATTTTAAAAGACTACATTATGGGGACGCTCCTTTTTTCAAATGTTTTTTGTTTTCAGTAAATATTAGAAAACCCTTTAATAAAAATAGAAAAACCTTTTTTTTTAAATTTTTTTATATTATATTTTTTTTCCAAAATTTATGATTTTTCTTAAAAGAAGCAAAAATTTTTTAATTACCAAGGTTAGGTGTGCTTTAAAACACACACAAATGGGCATGGGAAAAAAAATTTTTTTCTTAATTACTAAGGGAATTTTAAACTATATTTAAAAATAATTTATTTGTTTTTAGGGTTTTATCCCAGGGTTTAGGTTTTAAACAAGGGAAAAGTTTTACTTTCTATGGTCAAACACGTGGGGCAGTCACAATTGAAATTTTGAAAGTAGTGTATATATAAAATATAAAAACTGCATAACCCAAATGTTTTTTTATTTAAATAAAGTCCTAGGTGAATGTCCCCCCCCATGGGGTTTTGCCTTTGTCCCTTCCCCACTGTAAGCGTGGGATTCTCCCCGTCTTTTAGAGGAAATTTTTAAACACAATTATGGAAAGTGACAAAATTTGAACACCAAAATTTGCAGTCCATAATAGACACTTTGTTATATTTGTTAACTTTCACTTTTTTTTTTTTAAAGTTTTATAGTTGTCAAGCTTTTTCAATGTTTTGTGGATCAAATCTATTCTTTCTTTTTTTCTTGATGCTGTGGGGCCCCCAATGGTTTAGTGTTTCCATGAATAAATTGTTTTGTTCATGGTCTTTGCATACCAGAGAGGTGGGAATATGTATGTCTGCTATTTACTTCCACTTAGGTCAATACACAACATGTCCCCACATTTATTTATACACATATCTGAGTTTTTTTTGTTTTTTATTTAAATATTTTTTGGTCTTATTTTTTTCCTTTTTTATATCCATGGGGAAGTGGAATAAGAATCTTTCCTCCTAAGCCATGGTGTTGTAAAAGTCAACAAAAATCCCGGGGGAACAAGGGGCTAGAAAACCCCCTTTTTTCCTGTAAAGATACTAAAAAAATGAAGAAAAAAAATTGCCAAAGTGGGAAGTCTAAGGGGGTGGTGTTGTGCAGATGAAAGAAAGAGTGATGGGGAGTTATGAATGGAAAAAGCTATGCCCGGTTTAAAAGTGAAACAAAGCTGAAGGGGGGGGGAGAGTTTCAGGGGAAGGGGAATAAAATAGGTTTTAGGTCGGGGGTTTCAAATAGAGTTAGAGCTAAAAAAGGGAGAGCAAAATGTTGAAGGATAAGCTTGGCAGAAAAGAGAGACTTAAATGATTAATTAAGGTTTTATGTGGAGAAAAAATAAAGATTGGATGTAAAAAGTGGGTTTTTAAAAAGCATGTAGGGCACCTGGGGAAGAGAAAAGGTAGAGGAGAGGGGAAAGATTTTGGGAAATTTTGGGATAAATGAGGGGGAGTTTTAAATAGTTGAGGGGTAAGGGGGTTTGGGGGGATTTCAATGCTAAAGTGGGTAAAAAATGTTAGGGGGTAGAGGTAATTTGGGGTGCCCCGGGGTAAAAAAGTAAATGGGGGCCTTTAAATTTAGCTAGGGGTAGAAAGAGATTTGGTAAAAAAAATACATATTTTATGAAAAAAGATAAATAAATTACAAGGGATGATGTAGATGTAATGAAAAATGTTTATTAGATTATGATTGGTGGATAAAAAGGGTTTAGGGGGAGGGTCCAGATGTCATTTTTATAAGGGGGGAACTGTATTCGGGTCATTTTTAGTGTAGCACAGTTAGAAAGAGGTATGGGGAAAAGAGGAAGGTGGGAAAAAACAAGAAGAGGGAGGTGAAGTGTTTTAAATAAGGGAGGAGGAAGTTGGGGGAGATATAAGCGACTTTTGGCGAAAGGGGGATAGTGCAAAGATGAGTAGTGGGGGGGTTTAAAAAGGGGTTTGGAATAGTTTTAAAAAGCAGCTTGAATGTGGGGGAAAGGTTTGTGGGTTTTAGGGGGGTGGGGCAGGAGGAAAGAGGAGTGATTGGTGGAATGAGAAGAAAGGGTGTGAAAAAGAAAAAAGGTAGTTAGAAGGGTTTTTACAAAGGAAGTGTTATAAAAGAGAAGTATTGGAGTAAAAGAAAGGTAAAAAGAGTAGTGAAGAGTCAAAAGGAGAGAGAGATAGAGTGGGAGGCACTGTCAAGAAATTTTTTTAAAGAAAAAAAGAAAAAATTTTGGAGGGGATTTTAAAAAAGTTAAGAAAGTTAGGGGAAAGTAGGTTTGTCATTAAAAAAGAGTGGGGATTTTGTAATGGGGAGATGGAGGTATTAGGTAGATGGGGAGAATATTTTGAGGGAAATTTTAAATGTTAGGAAGAAAAAGAGGCAGTAATTTCATGCACTGGTAGGGGGGTATACCATCTTTTTGGAGTGAAAAAACAGAATGTAAAATGTGGGGAGGACGTGGGCTTACGTAAAATGAAAGGGGTTTAAAACAGCGGAACTGATGGGGCATGACAGAAATGTTAAAAGCAAGGGGGATATAGTGTTGGAGGTTGGTAGTTTTGTTTAATAAATTGAAAAAAGGGGAAGGTACCCAGGGATTGCGGAAGCATTTATGTCCCCCTTTTAAAAAGGAAAGGGGGCAAAGAGACTGTAAAAATTATAGAGGAAAATTTTTCCCGAGTATACCAGGGGAAAAAGGGGACGGTGGGGTTATAATTGAAAGAATTGAGGTAAGACAGAATGTGGGAATTGGGGAAATGAGCAAGGGGTTTCAGAGGGGGGTAGGGGATGTTAGACCCAAAGTTTACATTGGCATATATGTGAACAGTATTTAAAAAAAGGGGAAAGGGAATTTTTTATTGCTTTTAGGATTTAAAAAAGGCATATGATAGAGTGGATAAGGAGAAATGGTGGCAGAGGGCAATATTGGAATAGGGATAAGTTATTAAATCTGTAAAGATTTTTTAAAAGGAGGTAAAAGTGGGTTCTTAGACAGGGATGTGAATGTCACCAGGGTTTTGTTTAATATATTTATAGATGGGGTTGTAAAAAGAAGAAAAATTCCCAAGGGTTTTCAGGAGAGGGGTGGGTTTAAAATTTTGGGGAATAAAAATTCAAAGGGGAATTGAAAACAGTTACTTTTTGCTGATGAACTGGCAAAAGGGAGATTCTAAAGAAAAATTGAAAAGGGTTTTAGGGATGATTTGGGGGAAAAGTGTGAAAAAGGAAGAAATTTTAAAGGGGAACATAAAAAGAGTAAAGGGGATGGGGGTATAAAATGATTTAATAAAGAAAAATTAAAATTTTTAAAAATTGGGGGAGGAGTAGAAGGGAAGAAGTGAATTTTTCAAAATATTTGGGGATTGTTTGTCGGGGGATGGATGTATAAAGGGATAAAAGTTGATCATAGAATTATGGGGGAAAAAGGTGATGGTGCGTTAAGGAATATGTGGAGACAAAAAATGCTATCTAGGGGGAAAAGAAGGGAATGAAATAAAAATTATAGTATCCCAAACCCACTTTTAAAATGGGTGTGAACTTGGGTTTTTGAATCCCGGCTGCGAGAGGCGGTTTAAAAGGCAGTGGAGATGTCCTGTCAAAGGGGCAATGTGTGGGGGAAAAATATTATGAAAAAATTTTGGAGTGTGGAAATTAGGAGGGGGTGGGGAAATTTAAAATAAAAGTATTATAAAGGGGGCTAAGGGGGGTTTTGAGGGGGTTTGGTCATTTAGAGAGAAGGGATCAAAGAAGAAGCAGGGAAGCGTAAAAAAACGTGGGGGAAGGAAGGCGGGATAGGGGTTGCCTAAAAAAGGGTTTGGAAAAAAAGGAAAAAAAGGGGAAAGGGGAAAGGTTTTGGGGAAAGGGGGCCTTGATTTTCCAGCAGGGGTGGTGAGCTTTTTCGTGGGAGGGGAAATGGAGACGAATGGTTTTTGGGCCCTGCCGATCTTTTGGGAGGGGTAGCGGGGTAAAAATTTAGTAAAGGGGAAATTCGGGGAAAATCATTTTATTTTTTTATAGCCGGATTTGAGTCCGGGAAAAAAGGGAAAGGGTAAAAGGGCCGGCACCAAAAGGAGGGGTTCGGGATATTGGCATTTTTGGAGGGATATGTCGTGTACTTTATACGTATATGCCCCTAAACTGTTGTTTCTAAACCCCACTGAAAAAACCCAGTGATTATGGAAGTGAGGTGAAAGTTTTTTAATGGTTGAAAGTATTTTTTTTTTGGGGATTTTCTTTTTTTTTTGGGTCACCCTCCCTTTTGGGTGGGGACAGCCGCTTTTTTTTAAAAAAAAAAATTTTTTCCTCTCTTCCAGGAAAAGCGCATAAAGAAAGAATACAAAGATGACACCCCCCCTTGCAGCGTTTTAACTTTTTCGTCATTTTGGGTTTAAAACTCATTCCCCAATGTCATTTTCCGGATAAAACTAGTGAAAATTTTTCTCTGGCAAATTTCCTTTTTCTGAGGTAAGAAAAATTATTTTAGGCTTTTTTGAATTTTAGTATATAGTGCAAAAGGGGTAGTGCAAGTTTTTTTGGGGACTGCACCGCCTTCCACAACCATCACCCACCAAAAAAAATAGCTTTTTAATATTAATATTTTTTTTCCTTTTATTCTTTATTCAAAGGGAAATTTTTTAAACACTTTGACCCCTCAAAATTATTTTGGTTTTTGGTACAACGAACAAGGCTTTTTTTAAAAACCCGGGGAAAAAGAATGGTAAACATTTGGTGTTACTGGGCCCCCTTGGCAAATAATTAGAAACAGTAAAAGCCCCGTTGATTAGCAAGGGGGTTCCTTTACCACATTTTTTTCCTTTAAACCCCATTGAAAAATTTTGCAGATATTTTCGATAACTTTCCCCGAAAATTTGACTAACAAAGTGCCACCCCGGGAAAAAAAAGAATTGCAGCGCCGTAAATTCGGGATCTGCTGGATTTCCCATTCTTTTCTAGGGGGTTTCATGGGAAGCTTGCCTGTGGTCAGCCCCCAAATTTTTTTTTTTTTTTTGGGGGGGAAACCTACTTCCTGCCCTCCTTTCCCCCCGTCCCCCTCTCATTGGTCTGTAAAAGGGTTTCTAAAATACAAACTCCCCAGATCTGTGTTTTTTTTTTTTTAAATTTTTATTTGGGTTTTCTTGCATGCCAGCCCAATATTTGCAGTTTTGTCATATCAATAAGTCACTCTTGTTTTTTTTTTTTGGGGTTTTTTTTAAAAATTTTTACACTTTTTATGATGTTTTTCCCTTATTTTCCCTTTAAATAAACTTTTTTTACCCCCAACAATTTGGGGCCATCTCTCACCCAAGGCAAATGACCCAAAAAGAAAAAAAAACCCCCAAAAAAGAAAAAAATTTTTCTTCATCTTTCCCAACACTTTAAACCTCACTTAAACATAATAATTTGCCCTTTTCAGAGGGGCCCCAAAAACAACATTTTTAGAAGCATATACATAAAGATTTTTTTTTTTTTTTTTTTCAACAAGTCGGCCGTCCCCACCGAGGCAGGGTGCCCCAAAAAAAAAAGAAAGAAAATCCCCAAAAAGAAAAAAACTTTCACCCATCATTCAACACTTTCACCACACTCGCACATTATCATGTTTTTGCAGGGGTGCCAGAATAAAAAACAGTCAAGAAGCATAAAACAATAAAAAAATTCACAACTACCCTCCAAACTCCCCAATACCCCAAAACCCCTCCTTTAAAGTGCAGGCATTGTATTTTCCCATTTCCCCGGGACTCAAGTCCGACTAATGAAAAAAAAATTTAAAACACGTTAAATTTCCCTTCAAACTCCCAAATACCCCAAACCCCTCCTTTAAAAACCCCTTTCCCGGGCCCCTGGGCCCTAGAAACACGGCATGGAAAACCCCGAATTTCTTGGTCTCATTTTTTAAAAAGGAAGATTTTTTTTTTTTTTTTATCATACTGGCCGATTCCCCCCAAGGCAGGGTGGCCCAAAAAAAAAAAAAATTTCAAAACCCTCATTCACTCCATCACTGCCCTTTCCCCGAAGGGTCTTTTTACTACAGTTTTTAAAAAAAGCAACATTAAAAACCCCTCCTTCAGAAAAGGGACTGTACTTCCCAACTCCAGGAAATCAAGTCCGCCTGCCGGTTTCCCTAACCCCTTTATAAAAGTTTCTTTTCTCACACTCCAACAGCACGTCAAGTAATTTAAAAAAAAATTTTTCCCCCCTTTACTCCCATCAAAAAAACACTCAAAGCATGGGCCCGCTGGAAGGGCCAAGCCCCCACACACAAAAACCCCCTTTACCCCCCCCCCACCAACCTTTCCCCAGGGGCCCACCCCAAAACCCCCCTTCCCCTTTCCCCTACAGACGATTTCACTCTTTAAGTCATTTTTGTTTCCCCTCCATTCTCTCTACATTCCGAAAACCCCCTCAACAACCCTTCCTCAGCCCTCGGACAACAGTTTTTTGGGAATCCCGCACCTCCTCCCCCAACTTCCAAAACTAAAGAAATTTTCTGCATATATTCACACCACAAAATTCCCTCAGACATGACATCTCCACGCCCCCACCTTCCCCCCTCGCTGCAACAAATTTATCAACCCATGCTTTACACCCATAAAAGGGGCGTTGGTTTAAAAATATAAATCCCCATACATTCCCCTCTTTGCCTCCAAGGACAAAGTTCTTTGTCTCCCAAAAGACCCTAAAATGGGACACCCCTCAAACCCTTTTTCCCCCAACCCAAATTTTAAAGATTTACCTCATCTTTCATAGCCCATCCGCTGACACCTTCCCCACCCCCAAAAATCGAATACATTCACCCCTCCAACTCCTCCCCCAATCTGATATCCAATCTTTCATTTAAACCCAATTTTTTGTTATCCTCATAACCTTACCTTTTCCCGTAATTTACTTTTAATTTTTTTTCTTTTGCCCCACCCTAAACCAAAAATTTTATCCACCAAAACCCCAAAATTCTCTTCAGAATTTTTCCCAAAAGCCCCAGTGGCATCACAAAAACAACGTGACAACTCCCACTTTGTTGAATTTTTTTTATCTTTTAAAATCCACACTTTTTGGGCCCAAACCCTCGCATTTCTTCTTTTTACAAACCCCCTCTAAAATATATTAAACAAAAACCCCATGACATCACACATCCTTGTCTAAGGGGCCTTTCTTTTACTGGGGAAAAAATTTTCCCCCTTTCCTACAACTCTTCTTGAGCCTCACTAACCTCATAAAAAATCTTTACCTGCTTTCCCCGAACCAACCCCTACACCATACAACCCCCAACATCGCCATTTTTGGCCCCCCTTAAAACCACCCCGTCAAAACGCCTTTTTTCCCAAAACCAAAAAATGCCACAAAGACCTCTTTTGCCCCTTTTCTAAATACTGTTCACTTATGTTTTTTACTGTAAACCCCCTGGGCCCACACAAACCCCCTAACCTTTCCTAAAGCCCCCTTGTTCATCTGCTACCTAAATTTTTTCCCGTTTTAAACCCTTTAAATTTTTTCAATAAAGGGAAAGGGGGGAAGAGTTTTATGGGGAAAAAAAAAGAGAGAAGTTAAGAGAGTGGTGGGAAACAATGTAAAAAGAAAAGCAAATGAAGAGTGGGTGAAAATGTTACAACAAATTTTTTTTGGGAAAAAAAAGAAAAAAATTTTTTGGGGTGAGATTAACAAGTTAAGAAAACCTAGAGAAAAAAATGGATTTTTTCAGTTAAAAAAAAGGAGAGGGGGTTATTAAATGGAGAGTTAGAGGTATTGGGGAAAATTGGGAAGGGAAAAATTTTTTAGGAAATTTTAAATTTTTTATGAAAAAAGGGAAGCTGTGATTTTTGTGTATAGGGGAAGGGGGAAAAACATCTTGTAGGGGGTTTAGGAAGGCCAGTTGTGAGTGGGGGGAAGTTCGTGAGGCAGTAGGAAAAAAGAAAGGGGGGAAGGGAAACCGGGTTTTATGGGATAAAGATTTGAAATGTTTAAAAGCAGGTGGGGGTAAGTTTTGGAGTGGTTTGGGGCAATTTTTTTAATAAATGTATTTGGGAAAAGGTAAGGACCTAGGGATTGGCAGAGAGCTTTCAAAAGTTCCTTTTTTATAAAAAAGGGAAAGGGGATAAAAGAGAGTGCAAAAAATTTTATGGGGTAAGTTGTTTAGTGAAACCCGGGAAAGTGTATGGTAGAGTTAATAATTTAAAGAATTAAGAGAAACGGAGAATAGGAAAGCAGATGAACAAGGGGGCTTTAGGGAAAAGGGAGGGGGTGTGTGGACCAGGGTTTTCAGTGAAACATATAAGTAACCCGTATTTAGATAGGCTAAAGAGGTCTTTTTGGGGATTTATGGATTTGGAAAAAGGGGTATGGGCCGGGGGATAGGGGGGGGAAATGGCAGATTTGCAAGTGTAAAGGGGTAGGGGGGTAGGTTAAAAGAAAGCAGTGAAGAGTTTTTTTTTACGAGGAAAAGTGAGGCCCCAAGTTAGAGTATTTTAAGGGAAAAAGGGGAAAATTTTTTCCCCGTAAAAAATAGGCCTTTGACAAGGAAGTGTGTGTCACCCCTGGTTTTTTAAAAAATATTTATAGATGGGGTTGTAAAGAAGTAAATGCGAGGGGCTTTTGGGAAAGGCGTGGAGTTAAAAAAATAAAGAATCACACACAAAGGGGGGAGTTTTTCACAGCTGCTCTTTGCTGATGACACTGTGCCTTGGGAGATTCTGAAGAGAATTGCAGAGATTGGGGAAGAATTTGGGAGGGTGTGGGAAAAGAAGAAAATTAAAGGTGGGAAAACAGGGGAAAATAAGGGTTTTGAGGATAACAAAAAGGGTTAGGTGAAGAAAATTGAATATCAAAATTGGAGGGGGAGAGTTGGAGGAGGTGAACGAAATTTAATATTTGGGAGTGGACGGTCAGCAGATGGGGGCTATAAAGTGAGGGGAATCTAGAATTGATGAGGGAAAAAGAGTGAGTGGTGCACTTTGGGGTCGTGGGGAACCCAAAAAACTTTGTCCCCTTTTAGGGAAAAAAGGGGAAAGAAAGAGAGTATAGTTTTTTTCCCAAACCCCTTATATGGGTGTGAAAACGTGGTATGAAAGTTGCAGCGAGGAGAAGGGTGGGGGGCAGTGGAGATGTCCCGGGTGAGGGGAAAAAAATTTGGGGTGAATATAAAGCAGAGAATTCTAGTTTTGGGGTTAGGAGGAGGTCGGGGTTACCAAAAAATGTTTCCCAAAAGGGGTGAGGGAAAAGGGTTTTTTGAGGTGGTTTGGACAAAGTAGAGGAATGGAGCGAAACAGAATGACCAAGAGTGTAACATCCCGTAGTGGAAGGGGAAGGGGGGGTAGGGGTCGGCCTAGGGAAAGGGGGGGAGGGAGGGGGTTAAAAAGGGGGTTTTGTTTTTCAGGGGCTTGGGGGTTCCCCGCAGGCAGCGTAGCGGGGGTTTTATAGGAAATGAAAGGAACAAATGGTTTTTTTTTTAAAACTTTACGTGCTGTTTTATGGAGCAAAGTAACATTTTAAAGAAGGGGTTCAGGGAAACCGGCAGGCCCGGGCTTGAGTCCCCCGGGGATGGGAAGTACAGTGCCTGCACTCTGAAAGGGGGGGGTGTTAATGTTGCAGTTTAAAAAATGTAGTGTAAAAGCACCCTTCGGCAAACAGTGATGGAGTGAAAAGAGGGG
>NC_069400.1:4987795-5037885 GCF_026875155.1 Cherax quadricarinatus | reverse complement strand
GCTACTTTAATGGCAGATGCTGCTGTTGCTGTTACTTTGATGCTAATGGCAATATTGCTATTGCTGCTGCTGTTGCTAGAAAAGCTGTTGTTAATGTGTACCTGGAGTATACCTAGAGAGGCATCCCAGTCTGTGACCAGACCTCATGGTGGATCAGGGCCTGATCAACCAGGCTGTTACTGCTGGCCACGCATAATATAGACAGGTAGGTTGCAAGAGAATATGACATTTGTTCAATGTATGAAGACAGAAGTTACAGAACAAAATTTTATTGGGATGATGTTTCATTGTGTGAACAGCAAGCTGTTGTCCCACAAACAGCTTGGTCTGCAATTTGTTTCTTTGTCTTAATTTTGGCATTAAGAAGTTTAGCCCACCCAGAAGTGCTGCAAGTGGTGCAAGTTATTGTTATGTGGTAGCAACATTACAACTGCTCATCTTGGCCATTGTTGTTGTTATATGGTAGCAACATTACAACTGCTCATCTTGGCCATTGTTCTTGTTATATGGTAGCAACAGTGCAGTAACTCACCTTGGCCAGTCAACTGAGTGGAGCATCACTAGTGTTCATCTTGTTGCCATGGTTAATATTAAGAGACAAAAAGGGATGATAATATCTCCTAAATTGCATGGTGAACATGGTATGTCAAGGTACCAGTGGGTAGGTGTTCGAAGAATTCAAAGACTTAAAATGCTACTCATTGCAGATGGACCACATGCTTATTGTACTGTAAGAAATTTGAAAAGACTACATTCATGGGTACTGCTCCTTGTTTCAATGATTTTTTGTTTTCAGTAAATATTAGAAACCTTCAATAAATACTAGAAACCTTTTTTTCATTATTTTAGTATATATATTTTCTTCAAAATTGACTGATTTATCTTAAATGAAGCAAATTTCAATAATTTACCATAGGTTAGGTGTGCATTTACACACACACAAATGGACATGTGCAAACATTTTGCTTATATTACTAAGGTATTTAATCTATATTAAATATAATCATTTGTTTTATAGGATTTTATACTATGTTCAGAGTTTTAAGACAAGGAAGAGTATACTTTCTATGGTCAGACACAGTGGGGCAGTCACAATTGTATGTAGAATGTAGTGTATATATAAAATATAACTTGCATAATCCCAAATGTATTTTTTATTTAAATCATGTCCTCAGGTGAATGTCTCCCCATGTGGTGTTGCCTTTGTCCCTTCCAGTGTAAGACGTGGGATTCTGCCTATCATGTTAGAGGAAATTCTTAACACTAGACTTATGGTAAGTGACAATATTTGACAAACACAAAATTGTGCAGTACCATAATAGACACTCTTGTTATACTTGTTAACTTTCACTTTTTTTTTATTACTGTGTATAGTTTGTACATATGCTTTTTCAACTGTCTTGTGGATCAAATCTGATTACTTTCTATTTTATTGATGCTGTGTGGCCCCAATGGGTTTAGTGTTTCTCATGAATATAATTGATTTGTTCATGTGTCTTTGCATACCAGTAGAGTGCTAGGAATATGTATGTCTTGCTACTTCTACTTACACTTAGGTCACACTACACATACATGTACACATTTATTTATACACACTCATCTGAGTTTTCTTTGATTTTATCTTAATAGTTCTTGGTCTTATTACTTTTCCTTTTATATCCATGGGGAAGTGGAATAAGAATCTTTCCTCCGTAAGCCATGCGTGTTGTAAAAGTCAACTAAAATGCCGGGAACAATGGGCTAGTAACCCCTTTTCCTGTAAAGATTACTAAAAAGAATAATAAGAAGAAAATTGTCAAAGTGGGAAGTCTGAATGTGCGTGGATGTTGTGCAGATGACAAGAAAGAGATGATTGTGGATGTTATGAATGAGAAGAAGCTGGATGTCCTGGCTTTAAGTGAAACAAAGCTGAAGGGGGTGGGAGAGTTTCAGTGGAGAGGAATAAATAGGATTAGGTCAGGGGTTTCAAATAGAGTTAGAGCTAAAGAAGGAGTAGCAATAATGTTGAAGGATAAGCATTGGCAGAAAAGAGAGACTATAAATGTATTAATTCAAGGATTATGTATAGTAAAATTAAGATTGGATGTGAAAAGTGGTTATAATAAGCATGTATGCACTTGGAGAAGAGAGAAGTGTAGAGAGAGAGAGATTTTGGGAAATGTTGAGTGAATGCGTGGGAGTTTTGAATCAAGTGTGAGAGTAATGGTGGTTGGGATTTTCAATGCTAAAGTGGGTAAAATGTTATGGAGGGAGTAGTAGGTAAATTTGGGGTGCCAGGGGTAAATGTAAATGGGGAGCCTTTAATTGAGCTATGTGTAGAAAGAGATTTGGTAATAAGTAATACATATTTTATAAAAAAGAGGATAAATAAATTTTCAAGGAATGATGAAACCCTGAAATAAAATTTTGTTTATTGATTATGTATTTGGTGGAAAAAAAAGGGTTTGGGGATGGGGGGGAACCCGGGAAATTTTTACATGTTTATAGGGGGGCAACGATATATCGGATCATTTTTAAAGTTGTAGTACAGTTAGGTAAAGGTATAGGGGAAAAGGGGAAAAGGGGGGCAACAACAAGTAAGAGGGAGGTGAAAAGTGAAATAAACTAAGGGGGAAAAAATTTGGGGTGAAAAAAAGGGGAAACTATTGGCGGGAAAGGTGGGTAGTGCAAAGATGAGTAGGGGGGGTTGAATGGGGTTTGGGAAATAGTTTTAAAAAGGCTTATTAGAATGTGGGGCAAAAAGTTTGGGGTTTATAGGGGGTGGGGCAGGGGGAAAAGGGGAGTGTTTGGGGATGATGAAGAAAGGGGTGTGATAAAAGAGAAAAAGGTAGCTTATGAGAGGTTTTTACAGAGAAAGAAGTGTTAAAAGGGAAGGGTCAGAGAAACATGGAGATAAAAAAAAGGGTAAAAGAGTGGGGAAAAGGGAAAATCAAAAGGAGAGAAGTTTGTAGAGTGGGAGGGGAGGATTTTTCCTGAAATTTTTAAGAAAATAAAAAAAAATTTTTGGGAGTGGGGTTAAAAACCAAGTTAAGAAAGCCTGGGGAAAAAAATTTTGGATTTGTCAGTTAAAAACAAGTGGGGGAGTTAGTAATGGGGGGGGGGGAGGTAGGGGTGGGATGGCGAGAATTTTTTGGGGAACTTTTAAATGTTAAGGAAGAAACAGACCCCCAGTAATTTCATGCATTGGAAAGGGGGGTATACCATCTTTTAGGAGTGAAGAAGCAAAATTGAAAGTTGGGGGAGGTCGTGAGGTATTATGTAGAATGAAAGGGGTAAAGCAGCTGGAACTGATGGGATCATAACAGAAATGTTAAAAGCAGGAAAGGATATAGTGTTGGAGTGGTTGGTATTTTTGTTTAATAAATGTATGAAAGAGGGGAAGGTACCTAGGGATTGACGGAGAGCATGTATAGTCCCTTTATATAAAGGGAAAGGGGACAAAAGAGATTGTAAAAATTATAGAGGAATAAGTTTACTGAGTATGCCAGGAAAAGTGTACGGTAGGGTTATAATTGAAAGAATTAGAGGTAAGACAGAATGTAGGATTGCGGATGAACACGAAGGTTTCAGAGTGGGTAGGGGATGTGTAGATCAAGTGTTTACATTGAAGAGTATATGTGAACAGTATTTAGATAAAGATAGGGAAGTTTTTATTGCATTTATGAATTGAGAAAAGGCATATGATAGAGTGGATAGAGGAGCAATGTGACATATGTTGCAAGTATATGGAATAGGTGGTAAGTTAATAAATGCTGTAAAGAGTTTTCATGAGGATAGTGAGACTCAGGTTAGGGTGTGTAGAAGAGAGGGAGATTACTTCCCAGTAAAAGTAGGTCTTAGACAGGGATGCGTAATGTCACCTTGGTGGTTTAATATATTTATAGATGGGGTTGTAAAAGAAGTAAATGCTAGGGTGTTCGGGAGAGGGGTGGGATTAAATTATGGGGAATCAGATACAAAATGGGAATTGACACAGTTGCTTTATGCTGATGATACTGTGCTTATGGGAGATTCTAAAGAAAAATTGCAAAGGTTAGTGGACGAGTTTAGGAGTGTGTGTAAAGGTAGAAAGCTGAAAGTGAACATAGAAAAGAGTTAAGTGATGAGGGTATCAAGTGATTTAGATAAAGAAAAATTAGATATCAAATTGGGGAGTAGTAGTATGGAAGAAGTGAATGTTTTCAGATACTTGGGAGTTGATGTGTCGGCGGATGGATGTATGAAGGATGAAGTTGATCATAGAATTGATGAGGGAAAAAGGTGAGTGGTGCATTAAGGTATATGTGGAGACAAAAAACGCTATCTTTGGAGGCAAAGAAGGGAATGTATGAAAGTATAGTAGTACCAACACTCTTATATGGGTGTGAAGCTTGGGTTGTGAATGCAGCTGCGAGGAGGCGGTTGAAGGCAGTGGAGATGTCCTGTCTAAGGGCAATGTATGGTGTAAATATTATGCAGAAAATTCGGAGTGTGGAAATTAGGAGAAGGTGTGGAGTTAATAAAAGTATTAGTCAGAGGGCTGAAGAGGGGTTGTTGAGGTGGTTTGGTCATTTAGAGAGAATGGATCAAAGTAGAATGACATGGAGAGCGTATAAATCTGTAGGGGAAGGAAGGCGGGATAGGGGTTGTCCTCAAAAAGGTTGGAAGGAAGGGGTAAGGGAGGTTTTGTGGGCAAGGGGCCTTGACTTCCAGCAAGGGTGCGTGAGCGTTTTCGATAGGAGTGAATGGAGACGAATGGTATTTGGGACCTGACGATCTGTTGGAGTGTGAGCAGGGTAATATTTAGTGAAGGGATTCAGGGAAATCAGTTATTTTTATATAGCCGGACTTGAGTCCTGGAAATAGGAAGTACAATGCCAGCACTCTAAAGGAGGGGTTCGGGATATTGGCAGTTTGGAGGGATATGTCGTGTATCTTTATACGTATATGCTTCTAAACTGTTGTATTCTGAGCACCTCTGCAAAAACTGATTATGTGAGAGTGAGGTGAAAGTGTTGAATGATGAAAGTATTTTCTTTTTGGGTCACCCTGCCTTGGTGGGAGACAGCCGACTTGTTAAAAAAAAAAAATGTTTTCTCTCTTCCAGGTAAAGCGCATGATGAAAGAATACAAAGATGACACCGCGTTGCAGCGTGTTTTACATTCTCGTCAGTTGGGATTAAAACTCATTGCCAATGTCACTTACGGATATACTAGTGCAAATTTCTCTGGTCGAATGCCTTGTTCTGAGGTAAGAATATTAGCTTTAGGCAATTTTGAATGTTAGTATATAGTGTCAAAATGGGTAGTGCAAGATTTTTGGTGACTGCACCTGCCTTCTCACAACCATCAACCCACCAGAAAAATAGCTGTTAAGTATCTAATACTTTTTCCTTTTATTCTTTATTCTAATGCAATTTTTAACACTTTGCATCCCTCTGAAAATTATTTTGGTTTGGTACAACGAACAAGGCTATTTGAAACCGGCAAAAGAATGGTAAACATTTGGTGTTACTGGGTCCCTTGGCTATAATTATGTACAGTAGACCGTTGATTAGCAAGTGTTCCTTTACCACATTTTCTCCATTACACCATTGCAAAATTGCAGCATATTTTCGACTAACATTCCGTAAAATTTGACTAACATAGTGCCACTCTGGGAAAAAAAGAATTGCAGTGCCGTGATCTGATCTGCTGGATTTCCCATTCTGTCTAGTGGGCTCATGGGAAGCTTGCCTGTGGGTCAGTCCATTGTTTTTGTGAGGGGGAACCTAGCTTCCTGCCCTGCCTTCCCCGTCCCACCTCTCATTGGTCTGTACATGTGTCTCATACGACTCTCAGATCTGTGTTTTTTTATTAATTTAGTTGGTTCTTGCATGCCAGTCAATACTTGCAGTGTTGTCATATCAATAAGTCACTCTTGTCTGATTTTTTGGGGTTATTTTAGATAATTTACACTATATATGATGATTTTCCTTATGTGCCTAAATGAACTTTTTTTTACCCCCAACAAGTCGGCCATCTCTCACCGAGGCAGAATGACCCAAAAAGAAAGAAAATCCCCAAAAAGAAAATACTTTCATCATCATTCAACACTTTCACCTCACTCAAACATAATGACTGTCTTTTCAGAGGGGCCCAAATACAACAGTTTAGAAGCATATACGATAAAGATATACTTTTTTTTTTTTTTTTTTTTTTTTTCAACAAGTCGGTCGTCTCCCACCGAGGCAGGGTGACCCAAAAAAAGAAAGAAAATCCCCAAAAAGAAAATACTTTCATCATCATTCAACACTTTCACCACACTCACACATTATCACTGCTTTTGCAGAGGTGCTCAGAATATAACAGTTTAGAAGCATATACGTATAGAGATACACAACATATCCTCCAAAATGCCAATATCCCAAACCCCCTCCCTTTAAAGTGCAGGATTGTACTTCCCATTTCCCAGGGGCTCAAGTCCGACTATATGAAAATAACCGGTTTCCTGAATCCCTTCACTAAATATTAACCCTGCTCACACTCCAACAGATCGTCAGGGCCCAAGTACATTCGTCTCCATTCACTCCTATCTAACACGCTCATGCACGCTTGCGGGAAGTCCAAGCCCCTCACAAAAAACTCTTTACCCCTCTTTCCCCCCTTTCGGGGAGCCCCTACCCCTCTTTCCCCCCCTATAGTTTTATGTTTCCCATGTCATTCATTTTGTTTCCATTCCTCAAAATGCCCAAAACCCTCAAAAAACCCCCTTTTTCTCCCCTTGACTAATGCTTTTATTAACCCCACACCTTCCCCTAATTTCCACATCGAATTTTTTGCATAATATTAACCCCTTTCCCTTAGAAGGAATCCCCATGCCCCCAACCCGTCTCCTCGCGCTGCATTTCCCCCCCCAAAGCTTAATCCATATAAGGTTTTGGGTACTATATACTTTCATACATTCCCTCTTTGCCCCCATAGAAAACTTTTTTTTGACCCCACTATACCCAACGCACCACTCATTTTTTTTTCCCTCATCAATTCTATGTTTAACCTCTCCTTTAAAAAACCATCCCCCGACACGTCAACCCCCAAGTATCTGAAAACTTCACTTTTTCCCTTCTCCTCCCCCCAAAATTTGTATCCAATTTTTTTTTTTTTAAAATCATTTGATCCCCTCATCCCTTATCTTTTCTATGTTCATTTAAAACTTTCTACCTTTTAAAATTTCAAATCTCCAAAACCTTTGAAATTTTTTTTAGAATCCCCCAAAGCACGTATCATAGAAAAAAATAACTGTGAATTCCTTTTGAATTTGATTCCCCCCTAATTTAATCCCACCCCTCTCCCGAACCCCCTAGTTTTACTTCTTTTCAACCCATCTATAAATATATTAAAAAACCATGGGACATTACACATCCTGTCTAAGACCTACTTTTACCGGGAAGTTTTTCTCCCTCTTTTCACCACCCAAAACCTGGCCTCACTACCTCAAAAAGCTTTTTTACGCATTTAAAACTTACCCCCCTTTTCCCATTACTTGCAACATCTGCCACATTGTCCTCATCCCTCATCATATGTTTTTCTAAACCCAAAAATGCAATAAAAATTCCCCTACCTTTTCAAAATTACTGTTACATTATGTTTCCCAATGTAAACACTTGATTCACTCCCTACCCATCAAAAACCCCCTTTTTCGTCGGGCAATTCTACTTCGTCTTACCTCTATTTTTTCCCATTTAAAAACCCCCTACCGTATATTTTCCTGGTATACTCGAAAACTTTTTCCCTTTTAAAATTTTTACAATCTCTTTTGCCCCCTTTCCTTTATAAAAAGGGACTATACTGCTCTCCCCAATCCGGTCCCTTCCCCTTTTCAAACTTTATTAAAAAAAAGTCCCAAACCACCCCAACACTAACCCCCCCCTGCTTTTAAATTTTGCATGACCCCACAGTTCCAGTGCTTTACCCCCTTTCATTTTACGAAATCCTACGACCTCCACCACATTACAGTTGCCTTCTTCACTCCAAAAAAGATGGTATACCTCCCTGGCAGTGCAAAAAATTAAACGCCTCCCTTTTTCCCTTTAACTTTTAAAATTTCCTCAAAATATTTCGCCATCTACCTAATACCCCCCTTTCCCCCATCACTAACCCCCCTACTCTGTTTTTAACTGAAAACCATATTTTCCCTAGGTTTTTTAACTTGTTTAACCACCCCAAAAAATTTTTTCTTATTTTCATTAAAATTTTCTTGACAGGGCCTCCCCCACTCTTCATCTGTTTCCCCTTTTCACTCTCTCCCATCTCTTTCCTTTCTTTATCTCCATATCTCTGCTCTTCTTATAGCACTTCTGCTTTGTAAAAACCCCCCGAAAGTCCCTTTTTTCTTTTTTATCACACCCTTTACTTCATCTTTCCCACCAATCACTCCTCTTTCCTCCTGCCCCCCCCCCTCCCATAAACCACAAAAATTTGCCCCACATTCTAAAGATAATAAAAATATAGCGTGTAATATATCCCTTCAAACTGCCAAAATCCCAAAAACCCCCCTTTTTAAACCCTTTTAGGGTCCAGCCCTAGATCTACGGGAGGACCCGAATTTCTTGGGGCCATTTGATAGAAAGGAAATTTTTTTTTTTTTTTTTATCTAGGCGATTCCCACCAAGGAGGGTGGCCCCAAAAAAAAAAAAAAACTTTCACCATCTTCCTCCATCACTGTCTTGCCGAAGGGGGGCTTTAACTCGTTTTTAAACTGCAACTTTAAAACCCCCCCCTTCAGGTGCGGCACTGTACTTCCCCAAATCCAGGACTCAAGTCCGGCCCGCGGTTTCCTGAACCCTTTATAAATGTTACTTTGCTCACATCCAAAAAGCAGTCAAGTTTTAAAAACCCTTTTTCTCCATTCCTCCACAAACAGCTCAGCATGCCTGCTGGAAGTCCCAAACCCCCACACACAAAAAATCCTTTACCCCCCCTCCAAACCTTTTCCCAGGCCCACCCCACCCCGCCTTCCTTCCGCTAAAAACTGATCAAACTTGAAGCATCTGTTTCGCCCTTCCTTACATGTCCGAACCCCTCAACAACCCTTCTCAGCCCCCGGGGCAACGTTTTGGGAATCCCCCACTCCTCCTAAATTCCCAAAATACGAAATTCTCTGCATTATATTCAAAACCACACATTTCCCTCGACATGACATCTCCAGCCCCAGTTCTCCTCGCTGCAAAATTCATCACCCCGGCTTCAACCCTATAAGGCGTTGGTTTAAAAAATACTTCATACATTCCCCTCTTTGCTCCAGACAAAATTCTTTGTCTCCACAGACTCCTTAAATCACCATCACCTTCCCCTCATCAATTCAAAGATTCACCTATCTTTCATAGACCCCCCCTGACATCCCTCCCCCAAAATTGAATACTTTTCCCCCCCTCCATACTCTCTCCCTCCAATCTGTATCCAATCTTTCACCCTAAACTTTTTGTTATCCCCATAACCTTACTCTTTCCGTATTCATTTTAAAATTTTTTTCTTTTGCACACCCCCCAAATTATCCACCCCAAACTCTGCAAATTTCTTCGAAATTTTCCCAAAAGCCAGTGTATCGCAAAGGAACTGTGACAACTCCCACTTTGTGTGATTCTTTATCTTTTAACTCCACACTTCTTGCCAAGACCTCGCATTTACTTCTCTTACAACCCCATCTATAAATATATTAAACAACCACAGTGACATCACACATCTTGTCTAAGGCCTACTTTTACTGGGAAATAATTTCCCTCTTTCCTACATACTCTAACTTGAGCCTCACTATCCTCATAAAACTCTTCATGCTTTCAGTAACCTACCTCCTACACCATACACCTGCAACATCTGCCATTTTGCCCCCTATCACCCTGTCATACGCCTTTTCCAAATCCATAAATGCCACAAAGACCTCTTTAGCTTATCTAAATACTGTTCACTTATATGTTTCACTGTAAACACCTGCGTCCACACACCCCTACCTTTCCTAAAGCCTCCTTGTTCATCTGCTATCCTATTCTCCGTCTTACTCTTAATTCTTTCAATAATAACTCTACCATACAACTTTACCAGGTATACTCAACAGACTTATCCCCTATAATTTTTGCACTCTCTTTTATCCCCTTTGCCTTTATACAAAGGAACTATGCATGCTCTCTGCCAATCCCTAGGTACCTTACCCTCTTCCATACATTTATTAAATAATTGCACCAACCACTCCAAAACTATATCCCCACCTACTTTTAACATTTCTGTCTTTATCCCATCAACCCCGGCTGCCTTACCCCTTTTCATTTTACCTACTGCCTCACGAACTTCCCCCACACTCACAACTGGCTCTTCCTCACTCCTACAAGATGTTATTCCTCCTTGCCCTATACACGAAATCACAGGAGACAAATTGTCAAAATCAACAAAACGGAATCAGAACCCCTGCCGATAACACGTGGAGTTCCCCAAGGTAGTATCCTGGGTCCCTTATTATTTTATGTTATGTCAATGATATGCCTATCAGTGTCAAGTGCAAACTCCTACTGTATGCAGATGACAGTGCTCTGTTAGTGACAGGTAAAGACCCACAAAATATTGCTAATGTTTTAACACTGGAACTGGAGTCCTGCAGCAATGGTTAGTAGACAACAAACTATCATTACACCTAGGGAAAACTGAAGCCATTCTCTTGGCACGAAACATAAACTGAGAAGGGTAAATAATTTTAATGTTCAGTGTAATGGGGAGCCCATCACTTTGGTTTCATCAGTAAAATATCTGGGAATCCCCTTTGACCCATGCATGTCAGGAGAATTGATAGGGAACAGTGTAGTAAAGAAAGCAAATGCCAGACTGAAGTTCCTGTATAGACAAGCACAGTGTCTACCTACTGAGGCTCGCAGGACCCTATGTCTAGCCCTTATACAATGCCATATGGATTACGCTTGCTTTTCATGGTACTCTGCCTTGACAAAAAAAACTGAAAGATAGACTGCAAATCACCCAGAACAAAATCGTAAGATTCATCCTGGGGCTGGGACCAAGAGAACATGTAGGCCAGGATGAATTACAGCAGTTGGATATGCTGAATGTTGAAGACAGAGTAAAACAACTGAAGCTAAATCATGTTTATAAAATTGCTCACAAACAGTGTCCAGAATATCTTGCTGTCAATTTTGTCAAGGTTGGGAACCAAAGCAATCATAGTACTAGGGGGAGAGAGCACAACTTTGTAGTACCCACAGTCATTGGCCAGGCTTCAAACACCTTTTATTGTACAGCAATAAAGGAATGGAACAGACTACCCGCACATGTCAAAGCCAGTCATAGCATGAACCAGTTCAAGAAGAGTGACAAAAGGTGTCTGATGAATGTAGCTACAGAAAGGGAGGGGAATGATTCTCTATTTTTTAGCTAACACGTGTAAATTTTACCTTATTCCTAGTAATGACCCTCGTATTGTAGATAGTCTTAATGACCCTCGTGTAGTAGATAGTCTTTTTAGTATGATAATAAGATGTTATCTTCATTGTAGAATAATAAGAAAATATTATAACCTTTATATTATAATAATAAGGTAAAAGGACCCCAATGGAAATAAGTCACTCTGTCTGACTTTTTTGGGTTATCCTAGGTTCTCTACACATATGCTGCTATGTATGATAATTCTATGTAACTGTATTTGTGTATACCTGAATAAACTTACTTACTTACTTAGCTTCCCTATCTTCATCAACATTTAACAATTCCTGAAAATATTCCCTCCATCTTCCCAATACCTCTAACTCTCCATTTAATAACTCTCCTCTCCTATTTTTAACTGACAAATCCATTTGTTCTCTAGGCTTCCTTAACTTGTTAATCTCACTCCAAAACTTTTTCTTATTTTCAACAAAATTTGTTGATAACATCTCACTCACTCTCTCATTTGCTCTCTTTTTACATTGCTTCACCACTCTCTTAACCTCTCTCTTTTTCTCCATATACTCTTCCCTCCTTGCATCACTTCTACTTTGTAAAAACTTCTCATATGCTAACTTTTTCTCCCTTACTACTCTCTTTACATCTTTACTACAGAAATAAAGATGATTTTGATTGGTTTAAGCACTGGAAATGGCTTGAAGCTGATCTCGAAGTAGCAGAAATGTTAAATTTTTGCCGCTGTTCAAGATTAAACAAATGACCTCACAAGTCTAATACATGACAGCTGGTGAGTCTAATAATCATTCACAAATGTGGTGATATTATTTATACAATTATTACAGTATTGCATAACAGTAAATCTTCTATTTTTTGGTTTGAATAAAATTTCATTATGTGAATAAAAAATCAAAATGGAATTCATTTGTAAAGCCTGAAAACGTAACTAATGAACAGAGGAAATGTTAGTTTAGTGTCAGAAATGCCTGCATTGTTTATCCTGGACCATATTTTGAAATTGGAATATTTTGAACTTTGCATTAAATTGGCCAAATTACCAATTTCCGGTCACTTTATTTTGTTGTTGAAACAGTTGACTTGGTGATTTCTTGTGCTCAATTGATAGAATAGAAGTATTACTAGTGATATAGCTAAGAATTTGGTTGACTGGAATACTGTAATTGCCCTAAAATGGGAGTCAAAGTCGGCAAAATCGCCGATGCGTAAATATCAACGACACATCAAAATTCGCGAGAGCATAATTTTGTCAATTTTCCATCAAATTTCGTATTTTTTGTTTTATTATCTTCAGAAAAAGATTCTCTACCATTTCTTAAGAAAAAAATAACAAAATTATTTTTTGAAAATTTTTGGACCCTTGTGTACACTTTGAAATTTGGCCTCTGGACCCTGAAGGGGTTAAAGTGCAGGCATTGTACTTCCCATTTCCAGTACTCAAGTCTTGCTATATAAAAATAACCGGTTTCCCTGAATCCCTTCACTAAATATTACCCTGTTCACACTCCAACAGCTTGTCAGGTCTCAAAAACCATTCATCTCTAACACGCTCATGCACGGTTGCTGGAAGGCAAAGCCCCTCCCTCCATTCTCCAACCTGAAATTACCTAATATTGAAAACGTGCATAGTCTTACACAGACACAGTGGTCAAATTTTCGTAGTCAGTTCCTGGGTGATGAATAGATTATAATTGTTATCTATGTTATATATTTGTCATGATCATAAATGAGCATGTGAGCTTTTTACAGATTGGAGACAGCGTTGTCAGCAAAGGACGAGAAACTCTGGAACGATGTATCCAGCTTGTAAATTCTCATCCCTCGTGGCATGCTAAAGTAGTGTACGGGGATACAGACTCACTCTTTGTGCATTTGCCTGGAAGAACAAAGAACCAAGCATTTACAATAGGGTACGAAATTGCCAACCAAGTAACCCAGATGTATCCTAAACCTATCAAACTGAAGTTTGAGAAAGTTTATTTACCTTGCATTCTACAGGTTGGTGTATATAGAATAAATATAATGGTATTGTATTGAAATTTTAATAATAATGTGAGATGGTGTGTGGTTACCAAAGGTATAATTCAGAGCAGTGGAGGGATTGAAGTGATCTTGGTACTGAGAGAGGATGAAGCAGAGTAGGACGACCAGCAGAGTGTATAAATCAGCAGTGGAAGAAAGGAGAGGTGTTATTTGTCCCAGGAAGGGTTAAAGGGAGGGAATAAAGGAGGTTTTGAGTGTTAGGAGCTTGAGGATCTATCAAGCTTGTGTGAGTGTCAGTTCAGAATGACTGGAGATTAGGGGTTTTTGGTTTGGCTTGTTGTGTTGTTGGAGTGTGAGCTGTGTAACATTTATAAAAGGATTCATAGAAACTAGTTAGCTGGACTTGAGTCCTGATGATGGGAAGTACAGTGCCTGCACTCAAAAGGAGGGCTGGAGATGCTGCAGTTTGGAAGGTCATTTGAACTGTTATGTCTCAGTTTCTGGAGGGTGTGT
Source organism: Cherax quadricarinatus (assembly GCF_026875155.1). Classification (NCBI taxonomy): domain Eukaryota; kingdom Metazoa; phylum Arthropoda; class Malacostraca; order Decapoda; family Parastacidae; genus Cherax; species Cherax quadricarinatus. The sequence goes on along the minus strand of NC_069400.1, from coordinate 5,023,977 downwards.
TGGCTATGTAAGCCTCTGGGCTACTGGCAGCAATAGCCTGGTTGGTGAAATGATCAGTAGGTTGTAGGAAGTAGAGCTTTTCTTCATCAATAATAGTAGCTGGAATAGCTTTCAAGGTAAGGTAATGTGCTAAAACTATACTGGAAACATTGTGTCCATGAAAAATTTGTTGTGCACCATAAGTATAGCTTTACTCCTTTAATGACAAATAAGAGATCTCAAAAATATATGTACAGTACCTAATGCAAGTTTTCTCAACTAAACATTTTTGAGCAGTTCCTTATACTTTCCTTCTGTCTCACCCAGACAAAGAAACGCTATGTTGGGTACATGTATGAAACTCCTGATCAAGAGGTACCTGTGTTTGATGCTAAAGGTATTGAGACTGTGAGAAGAGATGGGTGCCCAGCTAGTGGTAAGGTGAGGAAGTAGCTCTCTACTATAGTTGATGGCCAGAACACTGCATATTTTTTTATTTCTTTGGTTGTATTTATACAACATGTATGGCTAAAAGAACAATCGTTTTTAACCCAGTTAGAGTTCAAATTTAAAAAATCTATGGAACCTTAAGAATATGTTAATATAGATGCAAATGCAGTATAAATGAACATGAATAGATACCTGTTTTTTTTTTTTTTCCAGAAATTGTGTACATTGGTTTCCATAATTAATTTTATGCTGTAGAGTGATTTACGTTATTGAACAATGGGGAACAATGGGGGGGTCACCCCCACTTTAAGCATGCCATACCTATTTCTACTTAGTACAGTGGTCCCACGTTTATCGTCATTAATCCTTTCCTGGAAGTGCGACGATTACCGAAATAGATGATTTTCGAATCAATTTTCCCACAAGAAGTAATGTAAATACAATTAATCCTTTCCTGACACCCAGAAGTATTAAAACAAAAAAATTTATTACATGAAATATAGATGTAGTACATAAACAATACAATGGGACATGATGAATGAAAAACAATTAACACTACTGGGGACTTGAAGGAAAATGGGGAGTGAAGTTGGATTTTAACTGTATTGGTAAAGGAACCCTTCTCAACACCTCAGGAAAGTCGTTGGGTTTTCTCTTTTTACGGACACAGCCAGCTTGGGTCACTGAATCGGCAAAAAGTGTCGAGAGTGTATGCTACTTAAAAACTTACTTAATTGGCGATTCTTCTTGTGTCATGGAAACTGGGGGGTGGAATGGATCTGTATTTGGAAGGGGAATACCCCCCATTCGGGATTTTTTCTCCAAAATCTTTCCATCCTACCCCACATTTCAAAAATCTCCTTAATTTCTGAAGAAGGCACCTTCTTCCATCTCTCTTTTTCCTCTGCAGCAAGATTCTGAGCTGTGATCTCTTGCTGTTCCTGCTGAAGCTCTTGCAGCTTCTCAGTGGTTAGCTCTTCGTTGTGGTCCTCCACCAACTCTTCCATCCTCAAAACTCACATCCAACCCTATGGAACTCCCCAATGCCACAATAGAATTCACAACTGGCAGCCTCACCATGCCTTATCACACTGTGTATGCCACTATGCTTCTTAAATCTCTCAAACCAACCTTTGCTGGCCTTAAATTCACAATTATCAGTACTCGTTGCAAGCAATTTCTTTACCAGAACGTCATGCAACTGCTTAGCCTTTTCACAAATAATCAACGTCATAAGATTATCTCCTGCTAATTGTTTCTCTTTTTTTTTTTTTTCAACAAGTCGGCCGTCTCCCACCGAGGCAGGGTGACCCAAAAAAGAAAGAAAATCCCCAAAAAGAAAATACTTTCATCATCATTCAACACTTTCACCACACTCGCACATTATCACTGTTTTTGCAGAGGTGCTCAGAATACAACAGTTTAGAAGCATACACATATGAAGATACACAACATATCCCTCCAAACTGCCAATATCCCAAACCCCTCCTTTAAAGTGCAGGCATTGTACTTCCCATTTCCAGGACTCAAGTCCGACTATATGAAAATAACCGATTTCCCTGAATCCCTTCACTAAATATTACCCTGCTCACACTCCAACAGATCGTCAGGTCCCAAGTACCATTCGTCCCCCATTCACTCCTATCTAACACGCTCACGCATGCTTGCTGGAAGTCCAAGCCCCTTGCCCACAAAACCTCCTTTAAACCCCCTCTCTCCAACCCTTTCGAGGACGACCCTACCCCGCCTTCCTTCCCCTATAGATTTATATGCTTTCCATGTCATTCTACTTTGATCCATTCTCTCTAAATGACCAAACCACCTCAACAACCCCTCTTCTGCCCCCTGACTAATACTTTTATTAACTCCACACCTTTTCCTAATTTCCACACACTGAATTTTTCTGCATAATATTTACACCCCACATTGCCCTTAAACAGGACCATCTCCACTGCCTCCAACCGTCTCCTCGCTGCTGCATTTACCACCCAAGCTTCACACCCATATAAGAGTGTTGGTACTACTATACTTTCATACATTCCCTTCTTTGCCTCCATAGATAACATTTTTTGACTCCACATATACCTCAACGCACCACTCACCTTTTTTCCCTCATCAATTCTATGATTAACCTCATTCTTCATAAATCCATCCGCCGACACGTCAACTCCCAAGTATCTGAAAACATTCACTTCTTCCATACTCCTCCTCCCCAATTTGATATCCAATTTTTCTTTATCTAAATCATTTGACACCCTCATCACCTTACTCTTTTCTATGTTCACTTTCAACTTTCTACCTTTACACACATTCCCAAAACTCATCCACTAACTTTTGCAATTTTTCTTTAGAATCTCCCATAAGCACAGTATCATCAGCAAAAAGTAACTGTGTCAATTCCCATTTTGAATTTGATTCCCCAAAATTTAATCCCACCCCTCTCCCGAACACCGCTAGCATTTACTTCCTTTACAACCCCATCTATAAATATATTAAACAACCATGGTGACATTACACATCCCTGTCTAAGACCTACTTTTACCGGGAAGTAGTCTCCCTCTCTTCTACACACCCTAACCTGAGCCTCACTATCCTCATAAAAACTCTTTACAGCATTTAATAACTTACCACCTATTCCATATACTTGCAACATCTGCCACATCGCTCCTCTATCCACTCTATCATATGCCTTTTCTAAATCCATAAATGCAATAAAAACTTCCCTACCTTTATCTAAATACTGTTCACATATATGCTTCAGTTTTATAAAGTTTTTCTTCTTCTCTTTTTTAGTAATTGTATACAGGAGAAGGGGTTACTAGCCCATTGCTCCCGGCATTTTAGTCGCCTCATACGACACGCATGGCTTACGGAGGAAAGATTCTTTTCCACTTCCCCATGGACAATAGAAGAAATAAAAAAAAACAAGAGCTATTTAGAAAAAGGAGAAAAACCTAGATGTATGTATATATATATATATATGCATGTGCGTGTCTGTGAAGTGTGACCAAAGTGTAAGTAGGAGTAGCAAGATATCCCTGTTATCTTAGCGTGTTTGATAGGAGTGAATGGAGACAAATGGTTTTTAATACTTGACGTGCTGTTGGAGTGTGAGCAAAGTAACATTTATGAAGGGATTCAGGGAAACCGGCAGGCCGGACTTGAGTCCTGGAGATGGGAAGTACAGTGCCTGCACTCTGAAGGAGGGGTGTTAATGTTGCAGTTTAAAAACTGTAGTGTAAAGCACCCTTCTGGCAAGACAGTGATGGAGTGAATGATGGTGAAAGTTTTTCTTTTTCGGGCCACCCTGCCTTGGTGGGAATCGGCCGGTGTGATAATAAATAAAAAAAAATATATGCTTCAATGTAAACACTTGATCTACACATCCCCTACCCACTCTGAAACCTCCTTGCTCATCCGCAATCCTACATTCTGTCTTACCTCTAATTCTTTCAATTGTAACCCTACCGTACACTTTTCCTGGTATACTCGGTAAACTTATTCCTCTATAATTTTTACAGTCTCTTTAGTCCCCTTTCCCTTTATATAAAGGGACTATACATGCTCTCTGCCAATCCCTAGGTACCTTCCCCTTTTTCATACATTTATTAAACAAAAGTACCAACCACTCCAACACTATATCCCCCCCTGCTTTTAACATTTCTGTCATGATCCCATCAGTTCCAGCTGCTTTACCCCCTTTCATTTTACGTAATGCCTCGCGTACCTCCCCCACACTTACATTCTGCTCTTCTTCACTCCTGAAAGATGGTATACCTCCCTGTCCAGTGCATGAAATTACTGCCTCTGTTTCTTCCTTAACATTTAAAAGTTCCTCAAAATATTCTCACCATCTACCTAATACCTCCATCTCCCCATCTACTAACTCCCCTACTCTGTTTTTAACTGACAAATCCATACTTTCCCTAGGCTTTCTTAACTTGTTTAACTCACTCCAAAATTTTTTCTTATTTTCATTAAAATTTCTTGACAGTGCCTCTCGCACTCTATCATCTGCTCTCCTTTTGCACTCTCTCACCACTCTCTTTACCTTTCTTTTACTCTCCATATACTCTGCTCTTCTTATAACACTTCTGCTTTGTAAAAACCTCTCATAAGCTACCTTTTTCTCTTTTATCACACCCTTTACTTCATCATTCCACCAATCACTCCTCTTTCCTTCTGCCCCCACCCTCCTATAACCACAAACTTCTGCCCCACATTCTAATACTGCATTTTTAAAACTATTCCAACCCTCTTCAACCCCCCCACTACTCATCTTTGCACTAGCCCACCTTTCTGCCAATAGTCGCTTATATCTCACACACCAATAATAACTTCTCAACATCTTCGAGTACTGGTGATCTCATTTTTGTCAGCATATTTACCCCCTTTGCAACAACAACTTCCTTGATTTCCTTTTTCTTGTCCACGATGGAAGATATGGTTGTACGGAATTTCTTATACATCCTGGCCAGTTCCGCCATACGTACGCCACTTTCGCATTGTTCAATGATGTTTTTCTTAAATTCAATTGTATTTCTCACCTTCTTTACCAAAGGCTTGGCACTAGGAGCTTTCTTTGGAGCTATGATAGCTTATTTAGCACTTGCAAGCACTAAAATGAATGGAATATTATGAAATATTTCGTATGAACAAGTGAGGGGACCGTCACTCACTGGTAAACAATGGCACGCTGGCTGGGAAGGGAGGCCGAGGTGGCTCAGAGTTGTGAGTACGCATCCAGGATGAATGACGATTAGCGAGTCAACCGACCATTTGCAAGCCAATGTTTGGATGAAAATAACGCGACAATTTCCGATAAGCATGACTATCGAGCCGGACGATTATCGAGGGACCACTGTACTCTCTTCTAATAATGCTGGAAGTCTAAAGTTTTTGGTTAGCTCTTGCTCAAATAATCGTTACCAGAGCGAAGTATTAAGGTATCAGCTGGGATCTGTATAACCCACATCACACCAGTTACCATCCTGTTGCTCTGGTGTTCAGACACCTTCACCTTTGCTCATGAATTTCTTCTTTTCCTCAATTGGCTTGGCCTCCCTAGGCCATGTAAACATTTTCATAATTTGTGGTAGTTCTTTCTGTCCTTGAATTTTCTTAGGTACAAAGCCAGTTCCTTTCTTAGAGCACTGGATTTCTGATTTTTTTGTTCTCAGTCTGGCCAAATTGTTTTCACAATATCATCATCAAGGAGTCTGGAAAGTTGTCATTTACCTCTTAGTGATAACAATAAAAAGCTGCACTTGCAGTTTAGCCACTCATTTGAAATATCAGACCAGCCTCATCTAGCAATAGAAGTTTTTAATGCTGCAGGATTGCATCATTATTCCTTTGGATCTTCAAATACTACGTGCCTTTAGTGTTATTCTCTCTCTTATAGTTATGTTTTATTTTAGTAATTTTCAATCCACTTGCAATAGTCAGGTGTCATTAACTCTATTATACAAGCTCCCACTTTAGCGTTTTACTTATGAATGGTACATATTGTGGAAAACTTAGGTTTTTTGCTTTGAAGATTTCAGTGTAATTACCTTAATTTTTCATGGGGGTGCCATGCAATTCCTTACAACATATGGGTCAGAGTGTTTGTATCTTATCTGAGCTTGAATGTTATGTAGCATAATTGAAGCAGAGGTTTCTAGACAAAGAACGCCACATATGGGACAAGGAAATTACCGTTTGCTTTAAAATGGTTAGATATGAGTGTACCCTAGTTGGTGGGAAGTTTCTCCTCACTTTAGGATTGTAGACAGTATGTGAATAATAAGTCATTTGACAAGATACAGTAGGAAACATAAGATGTGATTTGGCAGAGAATCAGTGTACAGTGTAGTTAGCATGTTTTGCATTTCATGTCTAATGGTTATAAACTCAGTAGGTCTCACTTTGGAATTAGATTACATTTATGCATTCTCTGGTTTTCCTCAAATCTCCTGACAGTTAGGGTTCAAATGTTCAGTACATTTTTTTTTTTTTTTTAACCCTTTCAGGGTCCGTCCCGTAGATCTACGGCTTTACGGTGAGTGTCCAAACCGTAGATCTACGCCATGAGCTCAGCTCACTCTGATAAACTGTGAGTGGTACATTTGGGCCTAGATATGAGAGAATACATCTATGTGGTATGTGTGCACCACATAAAACAGATCCTGCAGCACACTGTGTATAATGAGAGAAAAAAAACTGAAATCATGATTTTCGATTAAAACAGCGACTTTGCAGTGTTTTTTCGTATGTTTTTTATAGTTGTATTTGCGATTTCTTGGTCTCATTTGATAGAATGGAAGACATATTACAGAAATAGAGATGATTTTGATTGGTTTTAGCACTGGAAATGGCTTGAAACTGACTCAAAGTAGCGGAAATGTTAAATTTTTGCCGATATTCAAGAGTAAACAAACGACCTCACACATCTAATACACGTCAGCTGGTGGGTCTAATATACATTCACAAATATGGTGATGATATTTATACAATTATTACAGTATTGCATAACAGTAAAAACTATTTTTTTGGTGTGAATAAAAATTCATTATGTGAATAAAAAATCAAAATGGAATTTATTTGTAAAGCCTCAAAATGTAACTAATGAACAGAGGAAATGTTAGTTTAGTTCCAGGAATACCTACATTGTTTATTCTGGAGCCTATTTTGAAATTGGAATATTTTGAACTTTGTGTTTAAATTGGCCAAATTAACAATTTCCGATCACTTTATTTTGTAGTTGAAACAGTTGACTTGGCGATTTCTTGTGCTCAATCGATAGAATAGAAGTAATACCAGTGAAATAGCTAAGAATTTGGTTGATTGGAATAAGGTAATTGGCCTAAAATGGGAGTCAAAGTCAGCAAAATCGCCGATTCGTAAATATCGCTGACACATCAAAATTCGCGAGAGCATAATTTCGTCAATTTTCCACCAAATTTCGTACTTTTTGTTTTATTACCTTCACAAAAAGATTCTCTACGATTTCATAAGAAAAAATAACAATTTTTTTTTTTTTGAAAATTCTTGGACACTGGTGCGTGACTTCAGATTTTGGCCTTGGACCCTGAAAGGGTTAACAAGTTGGCTGTCTCCCACCAAGGCAGGGTGACCCAAAAAGAAAGAAAATCCCCAAAAAGAAAATACTTTCATCATCATTCAACACTTTCACCTCACTCATACATAATCACTGTTTTTACAGAGGTGCCCAGAACACAACAATTTAGAAGCATATACATGAATATACCAAATTTAGCTAAAATTAATGTGGCCAAAATTTGACATCCAGTTGCATGACTGAATTGTTCTGGCATGGCATATTCACTTATTTGCTCTAGTTATTCTATCCTTCATAGTTAAGAGGTTTTAAATTGCCAACATGTCAATTGTTTCAGATTAGAAAATGAGAAAAATCATAAAGGTAGAAGTGTATGAGTCTAAAATTTTTGTTGGTTTGTATCTTAAGCTTTTTTATATAAAGAAAGTAAAAACATTTCAGATCCTGGAGAAGTCACTTCGTTTGTTGTTTGAGGACAAAGATATATCTCAAGTGAAAGACTTTGTGCAACGTCAATTTATAAAACTGCTTCAAGGCAAGGTTTCACTTCAAGACTTAATATTTGCAAAGGAATATAGGGGAGCAAGAGGATACAGGCCCACAGCCTGTGTTCCTGCACTTGAATTAACAAAGTGAGTGTGGTTAATGTATTTATGCTCTGCTTGGTCAAATGCTATATTGTTTCTGTATCTGACTCAGAAGCAGTGTTAAATGTACAGTAAACCCTCCAATTAACAGACCCAAATTTAACAGATTTTGGAAATTATGGGAAAAAAATTAGCTAGACAAATATTGGAATCATTGGACAATATAAAAAAAAAAAAGTGTAAATTTTGGATTTTGTCATTAGTGATAGTGCCTGGTTATCTTTTGAATCATTAGACCCAATCTGATTATTCATTTGTCCATTATGGGCCAGTGTGTGCTCATCCAGGACCTGTCTGCTTTCATTATTTCCTGATCTGTAGGTCACCTGTGCCACTTTGTTGACTGTGCTCACTGATGCATTCATGTGTCATTAAGTCTCCAATTTTCCTTGAATTTACAGTGATTTGTGTGACTTGATTAACTTAAGTAAAGTGCAGTTAATAACAGCTTCTAAAGCTAGTGGTGATGCCAAGAGGAAACGTGTAGCTCTCAGTGTTAGGCAGAAACCTGAACTCATAAAGAAGGGTGAGTGGCATCTGAATGGCATGGGTATGTAAGGAATATGGTATTAAACAGTGTCTGATACCCATACAAGCAAAGTTTAACTTATAGACTGTTCTAAGTTTAGCTCAGATGTTGGTAGAGCTTTACAGCTCCTCTCAGAACAAAAGTTATTCCAAGTCACCACTATTGATCAAGTTGCCTAAATGTTGCCTATGTGCAAAATAGATTTGGCATTGGGTAGAGTGAAAGGGGGTAAAGCAGCTGGAACTGATGGAATCATGAAAGAAATGTTAAAAGCAGGTGGGGATATAGTTTTGGAGTAGTTAGTACTATTGTTCAATAAATGTATGAAAGAGGGGAGGGTACCTAAGGATTGGCAGAGAGTGTATGTGGAAATAAATGGTATAAAATACTGACACAATGGAAAAATAAACACACAAGCAGTATAATGTGATCCTTTATTGACAACGCTTCGCCCACACAGTGGGCTTTATCAAGTCATAATCAGATCTGCCTGGGTGAAAGGTATGTGAATATTTATAGAATGGAGTCAGGTGGAGAATGCTGGGTAGGTTGGATCTGAACCTGCATGTGACAATCTTCTGAGTAGGGTGATAGAGGCTGCTAGGACCTTGGGTAGCTTTCAAGAGAGATTGGACAAATATATGGTCCTAGCCTCTATCACCCTAATCGGAAGATTGTCACATGCAGGTTCAGATCCAACCTACCCAGCATTCTTCACCTGACTCTGTTCTATAAATACTCACGTACGTTTCACCCAGGTAGATCTGTTTATGACTTGATAAAGGCCACTTTCATTTTACACTCACTTGGCAGGACGGTAGTACCTCCCTGGGTGGTTGTTGTCTACCAACTTACTACCTAAAAAAGAAAAACTTATTTTTCTTTTTAAATTTAGAAAAACTTGTTTTTCTTTGTAAGGTCACCCTGCCTTAGTGGGATATGGCCAGTTTCATGAAAAAAAAAAAAAAAGTTTTGTGTGCAAGGGGCTTGAACATACAGCAGGCATGTGTGAATGTGTTAGATAGGAGTGAATGAAAATGAATGGTTTTTGGGTCTTGACAAGCTGTTGAAGTGTGAGCAAGGTAATATTTTGTGAAGGGATTCGGGGAAAGCAGTTAGCCGGACTAGAGTCCTGGAGGTGGGAAGTACAAATTCTGCTCTCAAACCCTTTCAGGGTCGGCAGGCCCTCTCCTAAACTTGTTCTAAGGGTCGGAAATTCTTCGAAAAAAAAAAAATTCTTATGAAATGATAGAGAATCTTTTCCCAATCATAATGACACCAAAAGTATAAAACTTGATGGAAAACTTACGGAATTATGCTCTCGCAAAGTTAGCGATCTTGACGATGTTTACACATCGGCAATTTCGCCCACTTTGAGCCCTATTTTCAGCCAATTCCAATGTACCAGTCGACAAAAATCATAACTATTTCGCTAGAACTCCATTTTTTCTATTGAATGAGTACAAGAAACCACCCATTTACTGATTTCAACTATCCAATAAAGTGGTCCGAAATTGGCAATTTTGCCAATTTCACACAAATTTCAAAAGAGCCAATTTCCAAATAGGTCCAGAATAAACAAGACAGACATTCCTGGCACTAAAATAACATTTCCTCTGTTCATTAGTCATGTCCCCAGGCCTCTGTTACATTTCTTTTGCTTTCCACTTTGAATTTTTATTCTCACAAAAAACAGAAGATTTACCGTTATACAGAGTACTGCATTAGTGAAGAAATGGTGTAGAAATGGTATAAATAATATCAGCACACTTGTGAAAGAATTAGACTCACAGTTGACGTGTATTGGACACATGGCTTGATTTATTTACTTTTGAACTTTGGCAAAAATCAAACATTTCTGCTACTTTGAGCTCAATTTCAAGGTACTTTTCATTGTGAAACCAATCAAAATCATCTAAATTTCCGTAATATGTCTTCCATTCTATAAAATGAGACCAGGAAAACTGGAATACAACCATAAATAGCATACGAAAATACACTGCAAAGTCGCTGTTTTAAACCATAAACATGGTTGGAGTTTTTTTTTCTCATTATGCACTGTCTCCTGCAGGATTTTTTTTTATACTGCGCACACTGACCACAGAGACCCATTCTTTCATATGTAGGCCTACCAGCTTTCTCTCGCTAGATTCGAAGGCGCTAGAATTTATGCGTGCTAATACGGCACCAACCCTGGCGTGCAAGCCGTACTAGTACAGCACCAACTCTGAAAGGGTTAAAAGGGGTGTGGGATATTTGCTGTTTGGAGTGACATCTCAGCTGTCATATCTGCATGCCTCTGCAAAGACAGTGATTATGTGTGAATGAGGGTGAAAGTGTTTCTCTTTTGGGCCATCCTGCCTCGGTGGGAAATGGCCGTTGTGTTGAAATAAAACTAAATTACTGTACTGTAGTACTACAGATTACAATACCTGTATTCTTAGTGTCCTGTAGTTGTGTTAGTTCTTTGACCAAGTCCACTGATTCACAACTTTGTTCATTTGTGATGCTCGTAAAAAATTAATCTCATAATTTCGAATGTGTCGACAATTGGCTATAACGTACACCCCCTCCTCCCTCTTAGTCTGTTAGAGGATTTACTGTACAAATATTCATAAGATGATTATTGTTAATTTTATTATTTATAGTAATTTCAATGTTTTTTCTTAATTTTGTATTAACTAAATTTGATACAAATTATTTAATTTTCTCATTTAGTGTCGCCTTAAGAATTACAGTAATTATTTTCAGGCGTTGCCTATATTTCTGGGAAACCAAGTTCTCTTGCATTTGCTGTTACCCCTATAAAATTGTATGAAAATAATTATGCATGCTCTTCTGTGGTCAAGATACAGTGGACCCCCGGTTAACGATATTTTTTCACTCCAGAAGTACGTTCAGGTGCCAGTACTGACCGAATTTGTTCCCATAAGGAATATTGTGAAGTAGATTAGTTCATTTCAGACCCCCAAATATACACGTACAAATGCACTTACATAAATACACTTACATAATTGGTCGCATTCGGAGGTGATCGTTATGCGGGGGTCCACTGTATTTGGATGTTTATATTAAAATTATTGGGGAGATGCTTGGAATTTTATTTTTATCTATTTTTTAATACACTATACTGATGTATGAAAATACTTGTAGTGACAGTTTCTATCAGCCTAGAAGAGGTATTTACACCGTTTGTTGGTGATGATCGCCTAGCATAACGTCATTGTATGAACAAAAAAAATCTTAGTTCTGTAAGGTAGTTCAGAATTTTTATTTTAAAATTATGTTTTATACAAAAACTTTAAATAACATTACTTTTTGCATAAGTTTATATGAGCTGGGAATTCAACGTAGCATCTCATAGTACACTGAATATTGCAGGCAATGGATTCGCAGAGACCGACGAAGGGAGCCACGCTCGGGTGAACGTGTTCCATATGTGATTGTTTATGGCGCCCCAGGATTACCTCTCATCCAGCTTATTCGTTCACCTGACGTTGTCTTGGCTGATCCAACTCTTCGTGTCAATGCTACACACTATGTCACTCGAGCCATTTTACCACCTTTGGAGAGATGTTTTTCACTTTTAGGCGTTGACGTTAATAACTGGTAAGATAAAAGGGCATTTTACACACATAATAATTAAGATGTGATATTAAATAAAAGTGGTGAGGCCTCAGTCTAATGGACTAGTAGTGAGGAAGAAGGTGTCCATTTAAACAAAAATCTATTATCTAAAAATGTCCAATGCAACAGACATGGTTTGTTGTAGAGCCTACCTGATGCGTGTACTATTATTAATGGACACTCTTGATGCAGTGGACTTGGTCCATTGCATGGTGAGTCTGCAGGATACACATTGCTGCTAACAGGCAGAATTTCTATGCAGTGGACTTAATCTTTTGTAGTGAACATTTGTCTGGCCAAAGATTTTGTCCATTATATCCAAAATCCATTATATAGGCAGTAAACTGCCTAGTTGTGCTTGGGTTTTCACATATCAGAACACTGTTTTCACTACTATAAACTTTTTTCATCACTATGTATTTTATAGTTTTATGTTTAGTCTCATCAGTGTTTAGCATTGCTAGTCTTATCCTATTCTGCTACAAATTTATTTTTGTTTATTAATTCTGTTCTACCTCTACTTTTAGTCTCACTGTACTATTTTCTTAGTAACCAACCAGGCCTATATACACTTGTGGAGGTGTCCCTCACTTAATTCAGTAGGTGCAGTCCAGGCCATGGTAGTTGTGCTAAGCTAAATCAGGTCAACACTTTATTTCACATTATGAATGTTCAGTAAATTTTGTGAACTACACTGATAATACCCAACAAATATATATGAGATTTCTTTTTTTCAGCTAACCAGTTGTATTCACAGAGGCAGGGTGACTTGAAAATAAAAATGAAAGTTTCTCTCTTTAAATTAGTAATATATACAGGAGAAGGTTTTACTATCCCCTTGCTCCTGGCATTTTAGTCACTTCTTACAACACACATGGCTTAAAGAGGAAGAATTCTTTTCCAGTTCCCCCTGGAGAGTTATGAGACATGGAATTAAATTACTGATAGAAATGGTACATTACACAATAATGAATTTCCATAAAATGAGGGGAAATTTGTACTTTAGAATATAAGACTCCTTTCATGCAGAAAACTTCACCATACCAGTATATGATTGGCAGTTAATTGAGGTTTCTCACTAAATAAATTTCCCCAGAGTAATACCCAGCTTCCAGAAGATATGACAGTAGTGTGGATGTTGACTGTTAATGCAGAAAGCATCTAATTTTTTTGCATCTGTGGAGACCTGTGACTTTCTGTTCTATAAACGATTTGCATACATTTCCATTTTTTTTTTCAATGAACCGGTCGTATCGCACCGAGGCAGGGTGACCTAAAAAGAAAAATAGAAGTTGTTCTTTTTAAATTTAGTAATTTATACAGGAAAGGGGTTATTAGCCCCTTGCTCCCATATTGCCATTTACCTCATATTTTAATGCTGAAGATCTAGAGGCTATGAATATAGTGTGTGTGTGTATTGAATGATGTTGAAAATAACTGATTTATTTAGTTTGCAACTCTCAGGGTGATAAATAATTTATACAAAAACATTATTACCAGATTCTTTAGAGGATATGAAAACTCTCCATAGTGTTGACTGCTGATGCAGAAAAAATCTGATGTATTCCCATGTGTGAGGACTGAGAATATACTCCCCAACTAATACCTGGGGTTATGCCTAAGGCTTATTGGTGTGAACCCTCCCCTTCCCTCCCTCCCTGGTCTTACGGTCCAGATCGACTTATTGCCAGTAATATACAGTAAGTCTAGTATCCGTCAGCACTGACAATGTTAATACGTGTAGGTATGAATGAATATTTTTGCTCTAACGAACGATTAGTGTCAAACTAAAAAAAAAAATGCACATTCATTCTATTTAAATTCCTTAATCACATACTTCACTTTCATAGTGCATCCCATTACACTGGGATGTCTGATTTTCTGCCTAAGTACTCAGGAATCCAGTTTTTGGTCTAAAGTGGGGGAGATTTCTCCTTTTGTCAAAATTTGTTGACTTCGATAATGGATGTGATTATAAGTGTAAGTAATGGACTTAAAATTGTTTTATTATGTTCTTAGATAAGTGATGCAAGTTTAGCATTGACCCATAAATATAAAATATTGTAATTGACTTTCATAACAGTACTGTAAATTAATCACAATTACAGTGGCAGCAAATTAGTATTGACTGTAGAAATTAAGTTTGCTGAAAATTAGTCATGATTGCAGGAAATAAATAATTCAGTAATATTAGTAGCAAATGTTAGAAGCACTGAAAAAACACAGGATTCGAGTGTTTTGATATTCATATAACTCTTAACTTGTTTATACCATCTTTTACGCTCTTCAAGCTCAGCATTAAGATATAACCACATTCATGTTATCCTAAGTTTAAGTTTAGACTAGTACATTACTTCATTTTACAATTTTTTCTATCCTCATCCATCTTGTAGGACAAATCCCCATGGATTGCGAGGGAGTAAAGGAGAAGCCAGGCACAATCATAGATTCTACTCCTCTACAACTACTGCCAAATCAGTGTTCTAATTCCTTTATAAGAGCATATTCAGTGCTGTGGTGGTTTGGGCTGTGATATGTGGAGCCAGTGGGCTGCCAGCAATATCAGCCTGGTTTATTAGGCAGGCACCAGACAAGCCTGGCCCAGGGCTGGGCTGTGAGGGGTATAAGAGGGTGTTTAAATCTGGGGTAGAAGGGAAGGGTTGAAAGGACTAGGTAAAGGAGGTTTTGAGTGCTAGGGGTTTGATCATCCAGCAGGCTTATACGAGTGCTAGATCAGAGTGAGTGGAGACAAGTGGTTTTTGTGGCTTGACATGCTGTTGGAGTGTGAGCAACAGTAATGATAGGAGATGGCTGGTGTGTTAAAAGGAAAAGAGTAGTGGGAGTGGTTGGGTGAGAATAGAACCTGCATAGCATGGGCTAGTAAATCTTGCTGCATTATTATTAAAATCAAAAAGGAGAGCTAAACCTACAGAAATCTTACTACAGTGCTACTCTTATGTTAAAATGCAGTTTGGCAATAGTTGTGTCTGGGAATAGTTGGATGAGAGACTTACTAAACATGAGCAACTAGGCCTACTACCATGCTCCTGTTTTTATGTAGACAAGCAATGTTTTGTATAGTGAAAATGGCGAGGTGAAAGTAGATCTTGCAAGCACTAGCTAGTAGGTCTGCTACAGTGTACCTTTGTTTTAATGGAGCAAGCTGCACTGCTTACCAAATCTTGTTACAGTGGCCCCAACACATTATCAGCTGAGTGAGTGGTTTTTCACTTTAGTCTTTCCTCCATATTTGTAAGGCTAAAGGGTATACAGTAGATTTTGGGGCTGTCTTTTTTTCTGTTTGCACGAAATATAATGCCAACACCTGGTACAATAATGTACTTTAATTCCCAAATATTGTTCCACTGTCCTTCATAAGCAAGGATAGTGATAGATGAAAATACAACTTTTTTTTTTTTTCTTTAGCAAAAAGTCAAGGTTGACTTATACAGGAAGACTAGCAGTACTCAAGTATACAATACACGATAGATAAAAAATAAAAGTGCATTTATGGCATTTTAAACATAATTTGTGGTGTATTTTAGGTACAGTGAATTGCCAAGGCCCTCCACAACTACATTTTCCTCCTTGGCAACAGAAGGTGCTGTAACCCATAAAGGAATGAAGTTCAATTGTGGTGGTATATCCATTGCCCGATACTTCACACCATCTTCCTGTGTTGCTTGTGGGGCAAATAATACTTCCTCAATGCAAGGTGTAGGACTGTGTTCAGCTTGCAAGACTTGTACAGATGTGACTGTTATTAAACTTAATGAAAAGATTCGCAACTATGAAAGAGCAGTAAGCCACATTCAGAAGGTGAGCATTGTTATTTTCTGTTCTGTATATAAATACTGTAATTATTACATTTTATATTATACTGAAAGTCAAAGCAGTAAGATAAATTTTAAAATTTTGATTGTGACAGATTTGGAATGGGTATTTATTATTACACATGTTCCTGTGGCTTTTGGATGTAATTATATTAAACACATTCTAAAATAAATATGTACCAATAGGTATGTGAAACATGCCTTGGCTGCCGTTTGCAAGAAGTCGAATGTATATCATTAGCCTGCCCCATTACTTACCGCCGTACTCAAGCCACCCGTGACCTTCACTTAGTCTCCCAACTTCGAGAGGTTATTAAGAATATTACTGATATGAAGCAAGACCCCTAATGTTGAAAAATTTGCTGAAATTTCGTAGTTTTTTATTAGGTGCTTTAAATGTAAAGTCGTGAAACACAGATACAGTACAGTATATCAACAATTTTGTTATTCTGTATAACATTACAACTGTTTACAGTATTTACAAAATAACCAGTGTGAAAAAGATTATATGTAAAAATGAGTAACATTTAGAATTCTGTTACTGCATGTTCAGAGTGTTTAATGCTGATTACGATAAAGTTAATTATACATTACTATATGTGGAAAGCTAACATATTGTTGAAACATGGAGAAAAAATGCCTGTCACATTAATAGTTAATATATTTTATATGCTGGAATGCCTCTACTTAAGTGTTTGTACAGTGTATTTCATATATATTCAAAATACAGTACTAAGCTCAGATTTTAATGAAGTATTGTAAATAACATGAAATGCTTAAAATATGTATTGTACCAGCTTCATAAAAAGTGGTACTACAGTGGACTCCCGGTATTCGATATTAATCCGTTCCTGAGAGCTCATCAAATATCGAAAAGCGAATAAATTTTCCTCATAAGAAATAATGGAAATCAAATTAATCCGTGCAAGACACCCAAAAGTATGAAAAAAAAAATGTTACTACATGAAATATTAAGTTTAATGCAATAGAATAATTACAATAACAACAGAATAATTGACACTTGCCTTTAATGAAGATCTGGTGATGATTGATGGGAGAGGTGTTAGTGTTTAGAAGGGGAATCCCCTTCCATTAGGACTTGAGGTAGCAAGTCCTTTTCCGGGGTTACTTCCCTTCTTTTAATGCCACTAGGACCAGCTTGAGAGTCACTGGACTTCTGTCACACAACATATCTGTCCATAGTGGCCTGTACCTCCTGTTCCTTTGTGACATTCCTAAAGTATTTCACAACATTGTCAGTGTAATAGTCACCAGCACGGCTTGCAATAGCTGTGTTAGGGTGATTGTCATCAAAAAAGGTTTGCACTTTAAGCCACATTGCACACATTTCCTTAATCTGTGAAGTAGGCAACTTCTTCAATTTCTCTATCCCCTCCTCCGAAGCAGTTTCCGCAGGTGTGGCCTCTTGCTGTTGAAGATGATCTAGCAGCTCATCAGTGGTTAGTTCTTCATTGTCCTCCTCCACCAACTCTTCCACATCCTCCCCACTAACCTCCAACCCCAAGGACTTCCCCAATGCCACAATGGATTCCTCAACTGGCATAGGCTTCTCAAGGTTAGCCTCAAATCCTTCAAAATCCCTTTTGCCTACACATTCTGGCCACAGTTTTTTCCAAGCAGAGTTCAAGGTCCTCTTAGTCACTCCCTCCCAAGCCATACCTATAAGGTTTATACAATTGAGGATATTAAAGTGATCCTTCCAAAACTCTTTTAGTCAGTTGAGTTTCTGTGGTCACTACAAAGCACTTTTGAAACATAGCTTTTGTGTACAGTTTCTTGAAGTTGGAAATGACCTGCTGGTCCATGGGCTGCAGGAGAGGAGTGGTATTAGGAGGCTAAAACTTGACCTTAATGAAGCTCATATCCCCAGAAAGTCGCTCTGCCAAGTCTGTAGGATGACCAGGGGCATTGTCTAATACCAGGAGGCACCTAAGGTCTAATTTCTTTTCAATTAGGTAATTTTTCACAGTGGGGGCAAATGCATGGTGTAACCAGTCATAGAAAAAGTCCCTAGTGACCCATACCTTACTGTTTGCCCTCCACAGCACACACAAATTAGCCTTGAGGACATTGTTTTTCCTGAACACTGGGAGTTTCAGAGTGATACACCAATAAAGGCTTCACTTTGCAATCACCACTAGCATTGGCACACAACAGAGTAAGCCTGTCTTTCACAGGCTTATGCCCTGGGAGTGCCTTTTCCTCCTGAGTAATGTAGGTCCTGCTTGGCAATTTCTTCTAAAACAGGCCTGTTTCGTCACAATTAAACACTTGTTCAGGTTTCAAGTCTTCACTGTCTATGTAATCCTTGAATTCCTTCACATATTTTCAGCTGCTTTTTGGTCTGAACTGGCAGCCTCACCATGCCTAATCACACTATGTATGCCACTACGATTAAATCTTTCAAACCAACCTTTGCTGGCCTTAAATTCACTCACATCAGCACTAGTTGCAGGCAATTTCTTTACCAAATTGTCATGCAACTGCCTAGCCTCTTCACAAATGATCGCTTGAGAGATGCTATCTCCTGCTATTCGTTTTTTCATTTATCCACACCAATAACAGTCTCTCAACATTTTCTAACACTTTCGGTCGCTGTTTCGTAATCACAGTTGCACCTTTTGCAAGAACAGCTTCCTTGATTGCCGTTTTCCTGGTCACTATAGTAGAGATGGTTGATTGGGGTTTATTATACAACCTGACCAGCTCCGACACACACACTCCACTTTCGTACTTTGCAATTATCTCTTTCTTCATTTCAATAGTCATTAGCACCTTTTTTCTCGAAGGGTTGGCACTAGAAGCTTTCTTGGGGCCCATGGTGACTTATTTTGCAGAAACAAACCCCAAAAACAGTGATGATGTGGAATGTACCGAATGTATCCTTAGATGCGCGCACACTGGCTGGCTTGTAAACACTGGCACACACTGGGCAGTTCAGGCCACACGTGGACACGTCTTGTACGAATCGTATCGAATACCAGGTTTTCGATCGGATACCGAGGCAAAATTTTTGCGATATAATGCATCGAATACCGGATTTATCGAATATCGATGCCATCGAATACTGGGGGTCCACTGTATTAAGGTTACCATTAAATAAGGACTGATGATGGATATTTAATAAAGTTGTCTAGTGATGTATTTAAATTTTTTTTTTTTTTTTCATATATTTTTTGCCAAGAGTATAGTATTGATGCCATTGTCTGAAACATTGTCACACTGACCTTTGAAGTTGTAGATATTAAGTATCATCCGTAACTTTTCATGATCTCACATTCTTCATTTATAAATAGCCTGTAATTCTATCAGTTCTGTTCCTTCTAGATGTATTGAGTGTACCTGTCTTTCAGTTTGCAAATACTTTGTTTTGTATATATGGTGAAAAAATATATATATTTATACTGAAAAATTTAAAATGAATGTACTTTTATATGAAGATTTCTAATCCTTAAGTTTAACCATTATATAAGTAATTTTTTTTTCATATGTTAAGTGAAAAGGTATTACTGTATATATAAATAGTAAGAATATTGAAATGAATGCACCTTTTTATATCATGAAAATTTCTTTGCTTAACTCTTAGGTTTAACTATTATAACATTGGTAATCTTTCTTTTGAATTGATGTTTTGTACATTGTTTTATAAACTGAAGTTTATGCTCTTAATACAGAGTTAATATGTATATATTTGTGTTCAGTTAATTTTCGTGGGTACTGAATAACCAGTAGGTTAGACAACCATTGCTAATCAACATTTATTTGTGAATAATTTTTTTTTTTTTTTTACTACAATTTCTTAATAGCAGCAGGAAAATTTTTAATTTGTCCTTGCTCATTTGTTGTATATAGTCATTCATGTAACTAATAATTTAGTTGTAGTGTGTCATAGTACAAATGTAATTTACCTTAGTGATTGTTTCCATTGATGTGTAGTCCATGTTTAGAACATTTATTATACTATTTAATATTGTTGCTTTTGTTGTTCCTAAGAGTGCAATTAATTTAAGTTTTACTGGATTGTTACATAAAAGGATTTTCATACAAGGTATTAAAATTCTGATTGCCTGTCATATTCCCTCTTTTCTTACTTTATCTTTCCTCTGCCTATAATATGATACAAGTGGAATACTCAGATCTCTAAATTAGGAGCAAATCTTCAGGTTAATGAAGGTTCTACTATGGCATAAGAATGAATTCTTGTCAAACTTAAACCTACATTGATTCTGATTCTTATAATAAAATGGGTATTGTATACTATTAATATAAAGTGTGTATGTGGGGGTCATATCCTTTCTCTGTAAGCCACATGTTTACGAGACTACTAAAATGCTGGGAGCAAGGGGGTTAGTAAAAACTCTGTATAAATTACTAAATGTAAAAAGAAGAGGTGGTTCTTTTTTGGGTCACCCTGCCTCGGTGGGAGAAGGGTCAGTGTGTTTAAGAAAAAATTGTGTATTTTTTTTAAACACCAGCTACCTCCCACCAAAGTAGGGCGACTGAAAAAGAAATGCCTTCATCACTCACTCCAGAGGTGTGCTGACATAACTGATACCCCTCCTAACTGCAGTATACCCACCCTTCTTTCAGAGTGTATGTACTATACCTCCAGGACTAGTCCAGTTAATCAGTTTCCCCGAATCCCTTTATAACAATGGCAGTCTCCTACCAAGGCAAGGATGACCCAAAGCATTCTAATTGCCATTTTTACAGAAGTGTGCCAACACAAGTCAGATTAACCCCCCGACTACAACACACCCCTCCAAGAGTGCAGGCACTCTCCAAGTCTTGAGTCCAGCTAAACAGTTTCCTTTAACTCCTTTGTGAAAGTTACCTGGCTCTATGTATATCAGTCCTCCTCTGTCCCATACATTATTCCTCTAGAAAAACAAAAAATTATCTTGCCAGTAGCTTATAGTTGTTTCCTAGGCCATCATGTATTAAAAAAAAAAAAAAAAAAAAAAAAAAAATTGGTACATTGGCAAAATATTTTGGCTATCATAGAATGGGTATACTATCTGTTTTTAAAATTTAATATATATTATTAATGAATGATACTGCTAAATTAGGTAGTAACTAGATCCTGGACAATAAATACTGCAGCTAGTTTTAATAACATTGAGGTGTTTCCACGAGTACCTTCCATTAAAATTTATAGGTAATTTTTTTTTTAATTTTGTGTATAAATACTTTATATAGAAAATTCTCTGCCAGTAACATAAGTACAATTTTTTTTTAAATTTGTCAATATTTGTTACTTATGTACTGTACACAGATTTATATGGAGAGGGTAAAACAAATCTCATATGTCTTGTGTCACAGTGTGATAATGCCTAATGTGAATAATCATTGTGATCCTTGGATAGTACTACAGATGCTGTGCTCTTCCTATCCCTAATGTGCTCATAATCATGGAATCCAATGGTCATATTGACTGTCCATATTGCGGTTGTAAGTGTACACTATGCAAATTGTAAATATTTAAGAATATTGTGTACAGAAAAGTATTTATGAATGTATATGGTGTAAGTTTTTTACTGTTGAATAAAAAAATGATGATTTTTTGTTTTATTTAAATCAGTATTAGGTATCCCTGTTTAAGATACAAGGATACCTTGTTCTTGAACAGGGTTAAGTTCCTGAAATTATAGCTGTATGTGGTGGCAGGATATGTAGTGTGAAAAAAAATTGTAGGAAAATTGGGTCATGTTTCATGACACCTTTAAAAACCTCTTTGTAAATTCATAATTCATTGGAAATTATTTTACAATGGTGTCCTCTTCAAGGGGGGCTCCTTGGCGTGGTGAAGAGGCTCTTGGTCTGAGAATTAGCCCTGTCGTCTTCTTCCTCAGACCGAACTATTACCACCCCCCACTCGACCCCCCCCCTATCCCATCCTCGCCCTTTTTCCACTCCTCCTCCTCCTCTCACAGTCCACAACCCCTCCCTTTTGCCCTTCCTCTTTTTAGCCTTCGTGATCTCTCCCACAGGCCGCGCTAGTTCCTAGTAGGGGAAAGGAACCGGGGTCCCAATCCCATTCCGTTGAGGTTTCTTGGCGTGCGTAGTTTGCCGTGGAATCCTGGATTGCCTAGGATGTCCCGATCCTGCTCCCTCTCCGGTATCCCGGAGAGGCTTTGGGTGTCTTTTGGGCGACGGTGTATCTCTGTAAGCCAGACCTTTCGATCCGGGGTGGAGGCTGAAGAGGTATGCTTTGTGGCGGATATCCGGTCCGCGCCGTCTCTTTTGTGCCACCGAGGTAGCTCGGCAGATGTGAGGTTCTATCCCAGATTGTGGTTTAACTGGCATGAAGGGTAGGGTATGGCACGGGTTCCATGCTTGCATCTGCGCTACTAGCGGTGTCGAGTCCTCTATGGGCGCGGAGGGAGATTTCTGGCCCTTCATTCCTCCTAGGAACTATCCCCCTGGTCCCCCCTTTTTTTTTTTCCTTTTTTGTTATTTTTATTATTCTTTTCTTCTTTCTTTTTTTTTCTAAAACAAAAAGAAAGAAGTAACCTAACCATAGGCCAGCCCTAGTCCCATTGAACCTGGTTACCCCCCGGGCCCCTTCTTGATACCGCACCCCGTTCTGATGACACCGGCCTCGTCTTTTTGGACCACTCTTCAGACATATCCTCAAGCCGTCTGTACCTATTGCCGTGCTGTTCCTCACCCGCTTTCAGGTACTGAGGCCTCGACTGACTCCTTTCGATTTACAGACCTTCGCTCTCCTCTGACTATGCTTCCGCCTCGTCCCTCTACGGTGCGGTATTTTCAAATCGCCGGACCCTTTCACAACGTCGGACAACACTGGTCCACGCAAACGTCAACGACAATTCCTGCTGATCTGATACTTCTCCCCTTTCACGCTTCCTCGTTTCTTCTCCAAAACGATCGATCACGCCTTCACTGACCTTTCGCACGCTGCAGTTCAGACTGAACCAGTGGACCTAAATTCTCACTTACGACCAACTTCCCTACTGCATTATTCTTTCTGACCATAGTATTGGCAAGGCAACTCCTACGCCATGTGGTAAAGATATTTCTTTTCATGCTCTTAAGAGCGGTACGCGCATTCATTAACCTACAGAATGCTAACCCCCAGGCTGTGGCTCTCTCGTCTTTCCCCATAAAGATACTGTTCCTGTCACCCTTGAAAAACATCCATCCCTCAATTCGTGTAGTGGTACCGTTATTCTGTCCCCATACCATAGTTCAACAAAATTACCAGACATGTGGCACCGACATCTAGAACAGCTGAACGTCCAAGATCTCCAATCCCTCAAGGTAGACACTTACGTTCTTCTTCCTGCCCGTGGCGGGAGAACGATACCCTAGCAATGTGGCTCTTTTAACTTTTGACAGCCGAGAACTCCCATCCTCCGTTTATATAATCAGGACATGGCGGTTTACAATTCGAAAGGTGATCCCTACACCACAACAGTGTAAGAAATTGCTGCGATTTGGCCATCCAGCGAAATATTGCAGATCTATCGCCAATGCCCAGTCTGGTGGTGCCGATGACCATTCTAAACGTCCTTGAATTCGATCTCCCCTCTTGCCTTAACTGTCATGAGCTCACCCTTCGAACTCTCGCCGTTGTCAGGTCTATTTAAGACGAGCGGGAAATCCGTTTTACCGTCAAAGAGACAGAAGGTCCTCCCCCTTATGCCATCGCAGTTTCTCATCTCCGCCTCCAAGGGATACTCCCACGTGTTCTATTCCCGTGTTTCACAAAACGTCCCCCGCCGACTTCTGGTATCCCCATCTTCTACACCCACCTTCTGTGGTTACCTCTCCCATAATCACTCCTGTATCAATCCTTTTGCTGTCCCTACCTCGGCTCGAGACGTCCCTACTTCAAACTGCCATCAGTCTAATCTCGCTTCTTCGAGTTCTCTCTTACAAGCCATCAAGTATCGACGAGACCTTCGTACGACTACCTCTCCCTAGATCGTCCCCTACATCTCAAAGTCAAAAAAGGTCCGTAACACCTCTACCCATTCTCCACCTCCTCATATTTTACCCTCCCCTGTCTCAGTCCCTAGTTCTTTCCCCTCTCACTGTCTCCAGTTAACAAGTGCGAGAGGTTCACCCTCCTCCTACGTAATGTACCTTCCTCCCCTGTTCCCTCCCAAGTTTCTTCCTCTTCTGCCACCTCCCAGGTTCCTGTCTCTGTTCGTCCCCTCCACGCTTCTCCATTTCCCTCCACCTTTCGCCCCCTTTCCCTAACTACCTTGGTACAGGTCCAATACAGTTCCAATCTTTACTCATCCACCCCCTACATTCCCAATATTGTTCACCCATACGACATCTCTGAAGTCCCGGAAACACTTGAAGCAATCTCTGATATATTGCAGAGACCCAAAACCATCAATGGACACTGATCCACCTTCCGCTCTTTCTCTTCACCTCTGCTCCATCTGCGCTAACTCCTTTCTTCACAAGCGCACCGTTACTTCCTTTCGCTCTTTGAACATTCCACTGGCCGTCCGAATGTGGACTTTTCTAAACCCTTCTAGTCCGTAGGAACCCTACATGCGGATTTCAAGTATCTTTTATCATTGCCAATCATGCCCTTTTTACAGTGGAATATAACGCGGCATTCAGGGGTAATCGGGGTGAGCTTTCAGATGTTACCTCCCAGTTGCCCCTGTTGGTGTTTGCTTACAGGAACCAAAATTACACTCTGCTGTTATTTCCTCACATCTCAGGCTATAATTTTATTGTATTCTTCAGATTCCTTTTCCTGGATGGGACCTTTAATTGAAAGTGCCCTTCTTCACCGCACATGATATTCCGTACCATCAGCTATTTATTCATAACTTCGCTGCATACACTGCAGCCCGTACCACTCTCAAGGTGGTATACGCTCTGTTTCATTATTATCTCTCCTTCTCGGTTCATTATCTATTCGGATTTTGCCTTCCTTGATTCGTCATTACCGCCACCTTCTGTTACTTTGGTGATGTTTAATGCCCACCCATTTCCTCTGGGGAGGGTCTCACTGTGAATTCCCGTGGAAATTCAGTTAGAGTGCTTTTCTTGACACACCCCCCCTCCAGTTTTAAATATACAGGTACCACACACATTTTTGATCCTCGGACTCATACTCTCTCTTTAGCATCGACTCTTCAGTTTGCTCTCTTCCTCCGCCGCTTGGACTTTACTTGGTCTGTTCTCCCCGGACGTTACTGACAGTGATCATTTCCCAATCATTCTTACTTCCCCTTCAATTCGCCACCTCTTCGCACCCCACGCTGCAATTAAAATCGGGCAAATTGGAACCTTTACTCACCCTGACTGTTTTATAAAGAGGTTCCTTCTTCGTCCTCCATCGATAGCTTTTACACCTCTTCTCGTCCTCGCGTTTTCACCGCAGCTTCTCATTCTATACCCCAAACTTCGGGCCAGGCATTCTTCTCAGTAATGCGTGCCTTTGGGGGTGGTCTCACTGCTTGGTGCTCGTGCAGTACTTTGAAAGGCGCTGCATGGGGCAGGTAACAGGTACAATAGTACCATAGAGCGACTCCTTGAATTTTAAACAGAAGCGTTCGATCGCTCGCCGTGTCCATCCGTGACCTAAACGCACTTGCTGGGCGAGATTGTCTCCACCATCACCTCTGCTTTCCTCTGAGTGCAGTCTAGGAAAAAAGACGAAAACTGAGTGGTAAAATATTCCTTCCTGACCCCGCGTCCTTTCTGCGGTTGCCGGTGTTGATATAGCAAACCCACTAGATTTGCCAATGAAATTGGCAATCATACTGGTCGTATTTCTCAGGGACTTCCATCTATGCCCCTCATTTCTTCCTCAAAGTCTGCCAGAGAGTTAGCAGTGGTGCCCTTGACTTTTCTTCTCTCAGAGAAGAACAGTATAATGTGCCTTTTTACACTTCAAGAACTGGAGGGCAACACCTCAGCTTGTCGATCATCGGCAGCTGGGCCCGACGACATTCATATTCGTAATGCTACAGACATTTACTCAGCAGCCTTGCAGTCCTATTACGCCTTTACAATCTTATTTTTGGTCACAAGGATTCCTTCCACAGCTGTGGGAAATCCGCCATTGTTCCACCCCTCCCTTTCCGCAAACCAGGCACTACGGGACAAGGAACTCCTCACTATCGTCCCATTGCTTCTTAGCCAGTGCAGTTTTCAAAGTAATGGAAACGTCTAGTAAATAGACTTTTAGTGAGGTATTTTAGAGACCACACAACAGTCTCTCCACTAGTCAATATGGCTTTTCGTAAGGGACGTTCTACCATAGACCCCTTACTGCGCTTGGATCGTAATGTTCGAATAGCCTTTGCGAATAACAACTCAGTTATTGCCAATTTTTTGACCTGAGAAGGCATATGCACAACTAGAGGTATAATATTTTAGCCCAAGCCCACTCCTATAGGCTGTTCGAGGCAATCTACCATCCTTCCTTAAGAACATGTTTCACTGACAGCATTTCCGTGTTCGGGTTAAATAATGTGCTCTCATCCCTGACTTTGTCCAAGCTGAAGGTGTCCCCCAGGGATGTGTTCTTGAGCACAACACTTTTTTCTCCTTGCTATTATTGATTTGGCCTCTATCTTCCATCAAATATTTGGTCATCACCTATGTGATGACCTTCGCTATTGCCTGTTGCAGCGCGCTGACTGTCACCAGGTCCCTTACAGTTTCTCTCCAGCAAGCAGTCGACCGTGTTTCCAATTTGTTCCACCACACAATTGAGTGTTATATTTTCCCAGCACTAAAACCCACCAAATCACTTTCACTAGATCGCTCTGCCATCTCTGATCATCCTTTGTACCTCTATGGCTCACGTATCCCTGAACGTGATACAGTCAAGTTTCTGGGCCTCCACTTTGATCGAGGTATCCTGGAAACCACACATTACCTCTCTAAGGCAAAAATGTCAACAGCCGGCAGAACCTGTCTTAAAACCCTTGCCTCATCTTTCGTGGGGAGCTGATCGCGAACCCTCCTTCCCTACATTCCCCCTTATTTTATCGAAACTTGATTATGGTGACCATTCTATTCAGCGGCCATCTCCCTGCTACTCTCTCTAGCCTTAACCCCATTCATCACGCAAAGGATTATACGTTTATGCCTTGTTGCTTTTCGTTCTTCCCCTGACAGAAAGCCTCTATGCAGGAAGCGAACGTTCCATCCTTACCGATCGCCGTGATGCCCATTTGCCTTGCGCTACTATGTACGCTCTCATGATCTCCGCAAAAATCCTTCCTTTAATAGAATGGTCCACCTGATATTAAGTAGACATTCTTTATTTGTTCGCCGCCCCTGCTTACTCCGTCCCTTCTCTCTTCGCCTTCAATTCGCTCTTGTCTTCTCTTCAACTACCACCTTTCTATTACATGTAGCACTCACTTTTCCCTACCCCCCCTGGTAAGTTCCAGCATGTTCGAGTCTGTTCATTCTCCCTCCCATGCTCGAAAGCCCAACTGTCCTATGGACCTTCCCGCTCTCTTTTTCTTGACCACTTTCCACTCCTCATTCTCATGCCATTTGCTGTGTACACAGATGGCTCTAAGTCTTCTGACGGCGTAGGATTCGCAGCAGTGTTTCCCGGACAAAGCGTCGACAAGGCATTTATACTATCTTCCAGCTAGTATTTTTACTGCTGAATTATATGCCATCCTTACAGCAAACCTTTTTTATCCGTATTCATCTATGCCTGTGTCATCATATGTGGTTGTCTCAGACTCCCTTAGAGTCTTTACAGCTATACAAAATTTGATACACCTCACCCCTTAGGTCCTCCGTAACCAACTTTGGCTACGCCGCATCTTTACTAAGCATAAAGATATTGTTTTTTTGTTGGGTCACTGGTCATGTTGACGTACAGGAAATGAACAGGCAGACACTGCAGGCGCTGTCACAGTACATGACCTACCATACTTATAGAGGTATTTTCCATTGTACGGACTATTTTGCTGTAATATCTTCCCACCTTCACAACGCCGTTGGCAACAACGTTGGTCTACTAGTGCTCGGCAACCAAACTTCAGTCTATTAAACCGATAATTGTTACTGGCCGTCTTCTTATCACCAGTGTCAGGTTGTGAGACGCTACACTCGGTCCCGTCTGTCGCATTTGCCATACTCGTCTTACTCATGGGTATCTCATGGAGAGGCGGCTTGCTCCTCCTCTGTGAGAATTGCCAAGCTCCATAACAATCAGCCACATTCTGTTGGACTGTTGCCCACTTTATCAACGAGCACGCAGAATTTACCATCTGTCGTCGTCTTCGTCGCCCCGCCGCTCTCTCTTACCTTCCCTTCTCGCTGATGGACCCACCTTTCATCCACTCTCTCATTGACTTTTTGACAACGACTGACTTACTTTCACAAATCTTCTGATACTTTCAGCCCTTTCTACTTGTATCCTTGCTAGCCCCTCTACCCCCGTACTAATCCCCTGCAGGCCGCTGTTTTTCTGTAACCTGCTGACAAGTCCCCCTTCGCTTTCTGCCATCCAATTCCTTTGCTTCCTTCCCTACCCTGCAGCGCTGTATAGCCCTTGTGGCTTAGCGCTTCTTTTTGATTATAATAATAATAATTTACAATGGTGGTGAAAGGAACACATTACAAGCACATTAAAAATTACAGTAGAAAACCCTAGTCATGCAATTATAGCTTGATTTATCAGTGTTATGAGATTGAATTATTATAATCAACAGCGCTGCAAGGCAGGGAAGGAAGCGAGGGCACTGGATGGCAGAAGGGAGGAGGGATGATTCAGTAGGTTACAGAAAACAGCGGGGCAGGGGATAGTACGGGGGTAGAGGGTAGCAAGAGATTGAAGTAGAAAGGGCTGAAGGTATCAGAATTTGTGAAGTCAGTCAGTTGTTGTCAAAAAGTCAATGAGAGAGTGGATGAAAGGTGGGTCCATCAGCAAGAAGGGAAGGTATAGAGAGAGCAGCGAGGGCGAAGACGACGACGCAGGAAAAATTCTGCGTGCTCGTTGATAAAGTGGGCATCCAACAGAATTGGCTGACTTATAATGGAACTTGGCATTCTCAACAAGAGGAAGCAGGGCGCCTCTCCATTAGATATCCATGAGTAAGACGAGTATGTGCATGCAAACCGGTAGAGAGTAGTCTCTCCAACCTCTGACACTGGTGATAAGAAGGCGCCAGAAACCTATATTCGGTTTCCTCTTCAAGGGGGGGCTCCTTTGGGGCGTGTGGGTGGGAAGGAGTCTCTTGGTCTGAGGAATTAGACCTATCGGTCCTTCTTCCATCAAACCGAACCTAATTACCCCCCAATCTCCCCTCCCCTATCTCCCATCCTCCCCTTTTTCCATTCCTCCTTCTCCCCTCCCCTACCCCTCCCTTTTGACCTTTGGGATTTCTCCCACAGGCGCGCTGTTCCTAGGTAGATGGAAATGATACCGGGTCCATCCCATTCCGTTGAGGTTCTACAGTGGCGTGTAGTTTGCGCGTGGGAATCTGGATCGCCTGTGGATGTCCCGATCCCTCTTCCGGTAACCGCCGGAGTACTTTGGGTGTCTTTCGGCGACAAGTGTATCTCTGAGAAGCCAACCTTTCAGATTCCGGGGGTTGTGGCTCGAAGGAGGTATGCTTTGTGGCGGATATCCGGCGCCCTCTCTTTTTGTCCACCGAGGTACACCGGCAGATGCCTGAGGTTGCTATCCCGATTGTTAGGTTTTACTAGCAGATGGTAGGGTATGGCAGCGGGCTCCATGCTGCATCTCTGCGCTACTTGCGGTGCTGAGGTCCTCTTGGGCGCGGAGAGAGATTTCCCTGTCCTTTCATTCCTCTAGGACCTATCCCTCCCCGGTCCCTCCCCCTTTTTTTTTCTTTTTTATATTTTTATTTTTCTTATCCTTCTTCTTTTTTCTTAAAAACAAAATGAAAGAAGTAACCTAACCATAGGCAGCCCTAGTCCATGACTGGTACCCCCGGGGCCCCTTCGTTGATACCGCACCCCGTTTCTGACCCCGCATCGTCTTGACCACTCTTCAGACATTCCTCATGCCTCTGTACCTATTGCCGTGCGTTTTCCTCACCCGCTTCAGTACTGAGGGCCTCGACTGACTCTTCGCTATTATCGAACCTTCGCTCTCCTCTGACTATGCTTCCCCCGGCCTCTCCCTCGACGGTGCGGCCAATCTTTCAAATCGCCGACACCGTTCCACGTCCGGACCAACTCTGTCCCACGCCTAAACGCCAACGACAATTAACCTGCTGATGATACTTCTCCACCTTCTTCGTTCTTCTCAGAACTATCGACAACGTCCTTCACTACCTTTTCCAACGCTCAGTGTTTCAGACTGCACATGGACTAAATTCTTCACTTTACGAACGCAACTTCCTCTACTGCCTATCTTTCCTACCAAGTATGGCAAGGCACTCCTACGCCATTTTTGGTAAGAGATATTTCTTACCATGCTCTTAGAGCGGTACGCGCTTCATTACCGTGACAGAATGCTATCGCCCAGGCTCATGCCAAAATAGGAGAGGTGGCCAAATCTCCAGCATTGCAAAGCTGTTGGAAGTTCAGAAAAATTTATGAATCCGACTTCCAGAAACTGAGTGATTCTTTGCCAGAAGAAAAATAAAAAATGGTAAAAGATCAGGTGACTAAATGTGTATATTTTAAACTTCTTAAATCCCCTAATAAAGCTCATTTCACTGTTTTGTGTTAAATTGATGTTTTGCAAACTATTTTTTCACAAAAATCTTTGTGGAAAAAAAAAATATTTGCATAAATGGTACTCTACTATTTGCAGTTGCTGAGGTCTGTTCTCAGAACCTGGCCCTACCTCTTAACTTATTACTCTCCAGATTCACTCCCTCTTAACCTCATGGGTCCTATCATACCTACTCTTAAAACTGTGTATGGAGCCCTTCCTCCACTCCCACACCAAGATTATTCCACCTCCCAACCAATCTGAGGCTGAAGAAATACTTCCTAACATCCCTGTGACACATGTGTGACTTCAACTTCCAGTGGTGTCCTTGAATTCCCATTTTTCTCTTCTCAAACAGTCTGTCTCTACCTTATCAATTCCCCTGAGTATTTTGTATGTTATGTTTCCTCCAGTGTGGCTAGCTCCAATTCTGTTGCATACTTCTATATTGTCTCTAGTTTTTAACATGCTTTTTCAGGTGCAGGTACCATTCTGGTGCTGCATATTCCAGGTTGGGCTTAACATACACGGTGGAACCTCTACTTACGAGTTTAATCTGTTCCGTGACCTTGCTTGTATCTGGATTTGCTCATTTGCAGAGTCAATTTTCCTCATTTAAATTAGTTGAAATGCAATTAATCTGTTCCCAGTTCTCAGGAGGTACAACAAGATACTTCAGTATTTCGCTAATATCATCTATACGGATTATTTATCTATCACAATTCATCTAATGTGACATAATAAACACTATAAATAACATACAAACCTCTTATATACTCTAGAATGAATAAAGTATGTCATTGTGTGACAGGTGGAGGCAGCTACAATCGCTCCCGCATTGTTGTGGTAATCACTGCCATCCAGTGACGGCCTTATGAAGTCGTCTATTATCATAATTATTGTTATATAGTACATTATTATTATTATACATATTATTATTACTATTTTTTTTTAAAGTCAGCCGTCTCCCACCGAGGCAGGGTGACCCAAAAAGAAAGAAAATCCCCCCAAAAATACTTTAATCATTCAACACTTTCACCTCACTCACACATAATCACTGTTATTGCAGAGGTGCTCAGAACACAACAGTTTAGAAGCATATACATATAAAGATACACAACATATCTCTCCAAACTGCCAATAACCCAAACCCTTCCTTTAAAGTGCAGGCATTGTACTTCCCATATCCAGAACTCAAGTCGGGCTATATAAAATAACCTGTTTCACTGAATCCCTTCACTAAATATTACCCTGCTCACACTCCAACAGCTTGCCAGGTCCCCAATTCCATTCGTCTCCATTCACTCCTATCTAACACGCTCACGCACGCTTGCTGGAAGTCCAAGCCCCTTGCCCACAAAACCTTTTTTACCCCCTCTCTCCAACCCTTTCGAGGACGACCCTTACCCTGCCTTCCTTCCCCTATAGATTTATATGCTTTCCATGTCATTCTACTTTGATCCATTCTCTCTAAATGACCAAACCACCTCAACAACCCCTCTTCTGCCCTCTGACTAATACTTTTATTAACTCCACACCTTTTCCTAATTTCCACACTCATTATTATTATTATTATTATTATTATTATTACAATATAAAAAATTTGTAATTTTTGTTCACACAAAAAATGGAATATTTACTGTTATGCACACCACTGCACTGTTGTAATAATTGTATGAATAATGCCAACCCATTCATTGCTGTACATCGCCAAAGAATTGAACATTTCTGCTTCTTTGAGCTCAATTTCAAGGTACTTTCATCATGAAACCAATCAAAATCATATCTACTCCTGTAATATATCTTCCATTCTATCAAATGAGACCAAAGAAATGAGAAAACAACCATAAAAACCATAGGAAAATACCGCTGAGGGGCAGCTAACGGCTGAGAAGTGAACTCCATTATTTATTCTCCAATTTCTCTCCTTTTTGGTGTATGTTAAGCTTCTTTCCATAATCCATTTCCCAAGTTTCAATAAGATAGTCCAGCAAACAAATGAGATCCAGTTCCCTAGATCAAGAGCAAGAGCCCCTCACCAGTGTCAAGGAACCTCCCTTGAGGCCCACTCACTTACGGAAATTTCGCTTGCACATGGAAGCAAAAATTCGACTGAGCAACTGCTCGTATTTGGAAAAACTCGCATGTGGATGTGCGCTTGCACATGGAAGCAAAAGATCGACCGAGCGACTGCTCGTATTTGGAAAAACTCGCATGTGGATGCGCCACAAGTGGAGGTTCCACTATTGTATGAAAGGCCCAGAATGACTGTTGCAGTTCCTTAAAGCTGTTCTTAGATTTGTCAGATGAGCATTGACTGCAGAGGTTTGGTTGAAGTGAACTTCTGGCATTAAACTGGGCCTCAGTCTCTGGTCTGTACCCTGTTTCCAGTCTCTTTGCTCCATCCCTAATCTTCATGCCCTTGCATTTACTGGGATTGAATTCAAGCAACTACTTACCTGACCACTCTTGCAGTTTATCCAGATCCCTTTGGAGCCTTTCCTTGTACTTGTCTGTTTTTATTTTTGTTAATTTTACATCATCAGCAAGCAGAGATGTATCTGAATCAATCTGTTCTTCAATGTCATTCACATAAACCAAACACAGTACTGGTTGTAATACCAGTCCCTGCAGAACCCCACTAGTTATTGTTTTCCCATTCTGATGTCTCTTTTTTTGACAGTCTCACTTTGCTTCTTTCCCCCAAGATACTTTGATCCACCAGAGTATGTTCTGTGTAATTTCCGTCTGAATCTCAAATTTCTGTCCAGCCTCTTGTGAAGTACAGTATTGATTTGAATGCCTTCTTGCAATCCACCTAACCCTCTCTCGTCACACATCTGTTACTTAGTCATAGAACTCTAAAAAGTTAGACAAGATTTACAATCCCTAAGCCCATACTCGTCATTTTTTTTTATAAACCCACTTCTCTCCAAGTGTTCTACTATTCTCCCCTTGACAAATTTCATTAATTTGCAAGGTGTGCATGTCAGAGAAGCAGGTCTGTAGTTTAATGCTACCTGTCTGTCTCCTTTCTTAAATAGTATAGGGTCTATACAGTGCCTGCAAAAAATAAACTGGACCTTCCCTTTATTATTATGCAGATCATTAAAAAGCAACGATATAAATGTTATAGAACAAAGACTGTAATGCTTTTATTAAAAATTTTGTCGTCTTTTCCTTTGCCTTGATCATTTGAAATTATTAGGGCATGTTTTCACAAAGATTCGTAGAGTAATCAATGAATAACTGGTTAATCTAACTGTCCTTGCTCTGCTGCAGGCATTACATATATGAATGGGTATCTCATGGAAAGGCACCCTGTTCCTCTCTGTGAGAAGTGTCAGGTTCAGTATCGATTAGCCACATTCTGTTAGACTGCCCTCTCTATCACTGAGCACGCAGAATTTACCTCCAACGTCGTCTCCGCTCTCCTACTCTTTCTTTACCTTCCCTTCTTGCTGATGGACCCTCCTTTAATCCTGACTCTCTCATTGACTTCTTGACAACGACTGATTTACTCCACAAACTGATGATGATACCTTTCGCACTACCATCAGCCCTTTTTACATCAGTCTTTTGCTGCCCTCTACCCTTTCACTATCCGCTGCCCCGCTGTTCTCCATAACCTACTACTCGTCCCTCTCCCTTTTGCCACCTGATACCCTCGCTTCCTTCCTGCCCTGCAGCGCTGTATAGCCCTTGTGGTTTAGCGCTTCTTTTTTATTATAATAATAATAATAATTACATATATGAAAAGTAGCAGGATTCCTTTTTTTTTTTCATGATATAACAGGCAGAGAGCATGCATAGTTCCTTCGTATAAAGGCAAAGCGGACAAAAGAGAGTGCAAAAATTATAGGGGGATAAGTCTGTTGAGTATACCTGGTAAAGTGTATGGTAGAGTTATTATTGAAAGAATTTAGAGTAAGATGGAGAATAGGATAGCAGATGAACAAGGAGGCTTTAGGAAAGGTAGGGGGTGTGTGGACCAGGTGTTTACAGTGAAACATATAAGTGAACAGTATTTAGATAAGGCTAAAGAGGTTTTTGTGGCATTTATGGATTTGGAAAAGGCGTATGACAGGGTGCATAGGGACGCAATGTGGCAGATGTTGCAGGTGTATGGTATAGGAGGTAGGTTGCTGAAAGCAGTGAAGAGTTTTTTACGAGGATAGTGAGGCTCAAGTTAGAGTATGTAGGAAAGAGGGAGATTATTTCCCATTAAAAGTAGGCCTTAGACAAGGATGTGTGATGTCACTGTGGTTGTTTAATATATTTATAGATGGGGTTGTAAGAGAAGTAAATGCGAGGGTCTTGGCAAGAGGCGTGGAGTTAAAAGATAAAGAATCATACATAAAATGGGAGTTGTCACAGTTGCTCTTTGCTGATGACACTGTGCTCTTGGGAGATTTTGAAGAGAAGTTGCAGAGGTTAGTGGATGAATTTGGTAGAGTATGTAAAAGAAAAAAATTTAAAAAAGTGAATACAGGAAAGAGTAAGGTTATGAGGATAAAAAGATTAGGTGATGAAAGATTGGATATCAGTTTGAGGGAGAGAGTATGGAGGAGGTGAATGAATGTATTC
Organism: Cherax quadricarinatus; assembly: GCF_026875155.1. Lineage (NCBI taxonomy): Eukaryota > Metazoa > Arthropoda > Malacostraca > Decapoda > Parastacidae > Cherax > Cherax quadricarinatus. The sequence continues at coordinate 4,988,576 of NC_069400.1, read as the reverse complement.
AGATATTTGGGAGTGGACGTGTCAGCGGATGGTTCTATGAAAGATGAGGTGAATCATAGAATTGATGAGGGGAAAAGGGTGAGCGGTGCACTTAGGAGTCTGAGGAGACAAAGAAATTTGTCCTTGGAGGCGAAAGGGGAAGTATGAGAGTATAGTTTTTACCAAGCGTCTTATAAAGAGTTTTGGGAAACATGGGTGATGAATGTTTGCAGCGAGGAAGAAGGGCTGGAGGCAGTGGGGATGTCATGTCTGAGGGCAATGTGTGGTGTGAATATAATGCAAAGGATTCGTAGTTAGGAGGAGGTGAGGGATTGCCAAAACTGTTGTCCAGAGGGCTGAGGAAGGGTTTTGAGGTGGTTCGGACATGTAGAGAGAAGGGAGCGAAAGAGAAATGGCTTCAAGAGTGTATCAGTCTGTAGTGGAAAGAAGGCGGGGTAGGGGTTCGGCCTAGGAAAGGTTTTGGGGGGACGGGGCAAAGGAAGTTTTGTGTGTGAGGGGCTTGGACTTCCAGCGGGCATGCGGAGCGTGTTTGATAGGAGTGAATGGAGACAAATGGTTTTTAATACTTTACATGCTGTTGGAGGTGAGCAAAGTAACATTTATGAAAGGGATTCAGGGAAACCGGCAGGCCGGACTTGAGTCCTGGAGATGGGAAGTACAGTGCCTGCACTCTGAAGGAGGGGTGTTAATGTTGCAGTTTAAAAACTGCAGTGTAAAGGCCCTCTGGAAAGAAATGATGAGGGGATGGGGAAATTTTTCTTTTTTTGGGCACCCCGCCTTG
>NC_069400.1:4966501-4987295 GCF_026875155.1 Cherax quadricarinatus | reverse complement strand
CCCCTTATAAAGTTCAAAAAAAAAGGCAAAGTAGATAAAGGGGTAACCCCTTTTCCCAGAATCCCAAGATTAGGTGCTTTTGGGATACACAGTCACACTGTACAGTGTATGGAAGACGGACAGTAGTGAACAATCTGCTTTCTACGTCACAATCCATTCCTGTTTACACTGTTCTACCACTTATAATTAAGACAAGTAACGGGAGTCCAAAAGCAGTCTACATCTCCACACATTAACTCTTCACTTTCTGCCACTCCGTCTCATACTACAAAGTGGAGTAATTATCTAGTCCGGAGCTTTTTTGAGCTTATAGTTGTGGGAATCCCATGGAGTATCAAGCAGATTGTGCAATGAGTAGCTATAATTAGGGTATTTCGTTTGTAAAACACTAGGATTAACCCAGATTAGGCATTATCTAGTTAGGGATTGGTTATAAGATTTTTTGTCACATCGGTCCATTGCAACTGCTTGCTACACGACATCCCCCCCCCCACTATATTCGAGAATTTACATAAAAAGCAGTCCCTAAATGGCTATTAGTCCAGAATGGCTATAAATACTTTGGAGCCCATACAAGGAAGGTTCCTTGACGCTGGTGAGGGGCTCTTGATCTACGGAATTGGATCTGTGCTCCAGTTCCCCGACAGAGCCTGAATACCTTCCACATCCCCCCCCCAAAGGTCCTGTATAATTCTACGGGTGTAGCGCTTCTCCTCGATTATAATAACTCTGGAGAAAATTTTAAGTAAAGACGTCAAATTAAGACATTTACTGTAGGTACGTTTCACACCAGCAGCTGTGCCATTTGCCTAAATTTTGTTTAGCCAATACAAACAAGATAATGCATGAGGAGAGGCATTCTTAGGAGCAGGAGTGCAGAAGCTTACAGGTAGTAAGTAATCTGTAAAATCATTTAAAGGTGAAAAAAATATAAGATTTAGATAACCTTCTGCTAGGCCATTTAAGACACTAAGCTGAACAGAAAATGGTATCTAAATGACAAGCTGAACAGTTTAAGTGCCAAAAAAAAAAAAAAAAACGAAGTTAGACTACAGACTGGTAAAATGATACACGTGCATACTCATGACACTAATTATTGGTAAAATTAAGAGGTCTGGGAGATATTGCATCAACCTTCCTTTTCCAGCTTATCAAACCAACACCGACTTATGGTTTCAGGATCGACTTACCATAGGGTTCGAACCACCATTGTTCTGGGAATCATTTAAAAGTACTGTATACGTTAATGCTATGCATTGCTGTATATATAAAACAGATTCAAACCTTTTACATGTGTATATACACAGGACATTCTCCGTGGGCAGAGACTTGCTCTCCCATGGATAGAAATATGCAGTTTTACATTAACTAATTAGCAACATCAAGCTATCCTTTCCACGAAAAAGGTTGCGATTTTTATTATAACTAATTCAATAAACCCATAAGGGTCATAAAGCAACTTTTATAATAGGCAAATAAGATTATGCATTTTTATTTAAGTTTTTCCAATGGAAACCTATTTTTGAACAAGCAGAAAAGCAACTTTGCTAAGTAAATTTAATAACCCAATCAATCCTAACCTAACCTAGACCGGCCAGGGAAGTCTTAGATTATAATCAACAAAAGGTCTTTTTCCATGGACACTAAATACAAATCTCCATTGCACAATGCACCAAATACTGGAGAATTTAAAAAAAAAAAAAAAAAAAAAAGGTGGGGGGGGGGGAAGGGATTAAGTAAATATACAAAAGATGCTTACATAGTATTAGATACTCTTGTACAACGAGGCATGGTTGACAAATTTCTAAATGTGGACACCTTCTAATAGAGGTGCAAGACCCCAATGGTAACCAAGTCACTAACTTGGTTATCATATGTAATTTACACTAAGACAATGGTACTTATGTGTACGTGTGCCAAACTTTACGCAAGTGAACTGATACTCCTGTCATTACTTGTCGGGTGGAAACAGTGACATGGCCTGCCTAGCGTGAACCATTTAATATGCATGGAAGGCCCTAAACCCTCGTCATGCGCCAACAGGCCTACTGCAGTCATTTTATTCAAGGGTAAGCGCTAAACCTGCACGAGCCACACGGCCTGAGGAATGGAAGGCATTCTGGTTGGAGTCATGAAAGGGGAGTATGGTAGGACCTAACTGCAGTGCTCCTTATATTTAGCCTCTTGCAATAGATTACTAGTAATGAAGGTGTAATATTGTGATATCCAGTCCACTATGTTGAAGGGCTTTAATGCAAAAAGGAACTGGTCTTTTTCTCCCTTTCCTTGGATCGAAACCTGATGGTCTTCCATTCTCCAGGCGCTGTATGAGCCTTTGCTGTATAGCCCTTGTGGCTTAGCGCTTCTCTTTGATTATAATAATAATGTATGAGCCTTTAATATTACTCAACCCTCTCCTAGTCAGAATTAGTTTTAACTAATGAAAATATAACCGACAAAATTGCCAAAGTAAAAAATCCAGACAAGTTTAAAAGTCAAGAGGCTTTAAGTTGCAAGAATTTGAATGAACCGTTGCATATCTATCGTGAGTCAATTTTTATGCAACATTTACCACCGATGGAGTGCATGGAGCACAAAAAACCTCAGGAACCTCTGCAGCAACACCTACAATACACTGAAAACACACATGAACCATTAAGACATGTAAACAAAGATGTGAGATAAGAGAATGTTCACCGTGTTTTGCTGCTCTGGTTGGCTGTTTGCGCAAATTTGGATTGATGGCTCCAAGCACTGGTCTTCTGGCCGCTTGTGCATAGCTGCTACTTCTAGTTTCTGCCTCTGCTTTCACTCTCGTTGGGCCGGTATTCTGTTCTCCTGGTCTTCGTATATTTGCGTTGAAGACATATTTATACGAAATTTTTGTAGTTTACGTTCACAGGAGAGTATACACTTCCAGGACAAGCGAATAGACTAAAGTGCTAGCTAAGAAAATGGCCCAACGAAGCCAGACTGCACTAGGAGAGGCACATGAGTGTTTAATACAAGTGAGGGTCTGTTAAACAGACTTTGCAGGAGACGAGTGAGGAACAGACTCAGCTGACCACCAACTCCGCGGCGCCAGTTTGAAGCAACCAATCACAGTCTGCCTACTGTCCTGACGTCATAAAAGCTACCTAATCATAGCCTGTCTAACTTGTGACGTCACGAAAACTAACCAATAATATCACGCCTCGTGAATGACGTCACTGCGCACGCATGCCTGACGAGCTCCACTGCCAAACGACGCCCATCAATATTTAATTGTTGAATGCTTCTGCTTTTCCCATGATTCAATATTACATTGCAGAGAGGTAAAATAATATACGATGTATGTATATGTGAGTTATTATCTAGTAAGGAGCCACTTGAAGGATGGTGTGCGTAAAATCCTGGTGAATCCCTGAAGGGCGACTCAGCTTGTGGACATTTAAACTGAGCACAAAATTGAAAGACTGAATACATGTGCTCTGTTACAAAGATATTTACAACAAACACAGTCTGCTAAACTACCATACCAGACTTTTTATTTGGCCAAGGTTGCAGGTTAACTTAGATGAGAGGAAGGCTATATATTATAAGCAACATATATAATCATTATTTAAGAGATAATAACGCCTACAGCATCACACAATATCAATGAACTTTTCACACACACTCTTGCTACTGTTTATATTTAAAATATCTGCACACCATTCATATACTTATATATCACACATGAATTACTATATAACATTAATATTAACTGGAATTTTGAGTATTCACAGTTCTCAAAAATTGTCTTAATAACATCAAACACACTTAGTAAATTTATTATTCAATGTGCACAATTATTATGTTTTACTCACACATAAATGATATTTTTTTTTTCAAAATAAAAATAAAATCCTCAGTTATGGCCACATTTCATATACATAAAAGTTAATATCTTCATCCTTAAAGCAATAATTAAATTTATAAGTACCAATAAAAGCTATAATATTTGCATATACCATTAGTCACACTAACGAAACTATAATAATAACAATATTATACTATATACATATATATTATATATATTATATATATTATATATATATATATATTATATATAATATATATATATATTATATATATTATATATATATATAATATATAATATATATATATATATATGTATATATATATATATATATATTTATATATATATATATATATATATATATATATATATATATATTACCTTTTGTAGATATAAATTCAAATTTAAAGTGTGAGAGTATCCCTGTGTAGGATACCAGTTGCTCTATTATCAACATTATCGCTGCTGCGCTATGTATCCCCTAACATATATATCTAACCATTCTCTCTCATATGATATATATATATATATATATATATATATATATATATTATTATATATATATATATATATATATATATATATATATATTGTTTTACGGTGTTATTTCAAATTTGTTATGTTTTTCCACAGTAGTTCCATCAGTTATTCTTTGTGTCTTGAAATAGTTTTAAGTCATGTGTAGTGACTGTATGTTATCCTTATATATAGTGGTACACGACCTGTGTATGTATGTACATGGCTGTGTATGTATATACACACTTGGGCAGGTGTATATACATGGAAATAAGTCACTGACTTTTTTTGGTAATTGTACTTGTGTGTACCTGTGTATAAGTTATATATCTGCGTTCTCTCTACCATGTACCATCATCCACCATGCTGTTATCTCTACCATGTACCATCATCCACCATGCTGCTATCTCTACCATGTACCATCATCCACCATGCTGCTATCTCTACCATGTACCATCATCCACCATGCTGCTATCTCTACCATGTACCATCATCCACCATGCTGCTATCTCTACCATGTACCATCATCCACCATGCTGCTATCTCTACCATGTACCATCATCCACCTGTGCTGATATCTCTTACCCATGTACCATCATCCACATGCTGCTATCTCTACATGTTACCATCAGCCACCTGCTGCTATCTCTACCATGTTACCATCACCCCATGCTGCTATTCTCTACCAGTACCAATCATCCACCATGCTGCTATCTCTACCATGTACCAGCATTACCAATGCTGCTATCTCTACCATGTCCCATCATCCACCATGCTGCTATCTTCTACAAGTACTCTGCTGCACCTGGTTCCACCTACCTATCAGTCCCTCAGCCAAGACTGAGGGATGATTATCTCACGCACGCGCTCTGTATACGTTCCACTATCTTCCAATATATGTCCTCGGAATTTGTATTGATAAAGACTCTGGTTGGCCGAATCGTCTACAATAAAGATACAGATTGTTGCACATGTTTCTAATTCATCCAATTCCAGTCCTGCTGGAAGTTATGGTTTAAAATTACCATTGTATGAAGAAGTTCTTGTCCTGGTATTAGATATTACTCTTGGGTAGAAGGTAAATCCATTGCCAGGTTTTGTTTATTTTTTCTAAATATGAATTTTTAATCATTTTAAATTATAATTAACATCGGGGAATTGTCTCGCTTAAATATCCAGTAGACACCTTATTTATCCCCACACTTTTTATACCTGCTTTTTTAGTTGTATACCTCAGTCATATGGTCTCCACTTATTAGACTTTCAATAGGTGTGGAGGTTCGGGATGTTAATCTATTTTCTTTTCGGTCATCCCCTGGGTACCGTCATGCCCCGGGTGAAAAGCGAAAAAAAAAAATGTCAAGAAGTCAGGTAAGATCATTAATGTAATCTCTCTTTAATATTCCTCTTGAAAGTTAAACACAGGTGCAAAATCTGGATATCTTTACAGGTTTTACAATAAAGATATCCAGATGTTGCACATGTTTGTCTTAACTTTCATATTGTCGGTATTTTTTACCTTTCTTGCACAATATTCCTCTTGTTGATGGTCCTCACATTTCTCAGGAGGAAGCAGTTGAGAGACTACGTCCTTACTATGCTTTATTTGGATTGGTAACTTCGTAAGATTACATCCTGGCTGTATAGAAATCCATGGAACACAGGTAGGCTAAGGATCCAGACAGTGGGAAACGTTGATAAATTAGACACATGTGCAACTCTTGGGTATCTTTATTAAGGAAACGTTTCGCACACTGTGGCTTCATCAGTCCATACTCAGGGAAATTTGAAGAACAGAAGGAACTGACCACATCGGACTCAGGTTGAGGGAATGAATTATCTCATTCTCCTTCTGTTCTTCAAGCTTTTTCCTGGTGTATGGACTGATGGAAGCCACTGTGTGGCGAAAACGATTCCTTAATAAAGATTCCAACGTGTTATTTGAACATTAAAATGGTATAAATACCGACAGTATTGTTAGGTAAGACAATATGCAACTGTTAGGAATTTTATTATGAAACGTTCGCCTTCACAGGCTCCGCGCTTCTTCAGTCAAGTACCAGAAAAGTTGATAGAAGCAGAAGATACTTGGAAGACGATGTAAATCTGTCATCACCTTAAGTTTTGAGGTGGTCAGTCCCTCAGTCTGGAGAAGAGCATCTATTCAATAGTATGAAACAATATGTCAGTTTTGTATACCGTTCATGTATAAGGAATTTACACCTTGCCCAGCCTTCTTGCTGGCCCTACCTCAGTTATCATGGGGCAGTAACGTTACTCCGTCTTCATCTAATAACATTTTCATTTTACCACTACTCCCACTACCACCCCCCCTCTTCCTTGTCCATATCATTTCTTTGTCTTGTTTTCGAAAGGTGACGTTCCAGGATCTTTCCTTAATTCTTGGTTTAACTTTATTTATATATTTATATATATATATATATATATATATATATTATTATATATATATTTATATTTATATATATATATATTTATATATAATATATAGGAGAGAGAGAGAGAGAGAAGGGGCAGAGAGAGCTGTCAGGTACGACCCAGAAAGGTAGGTAGAGGTCACGTGTCAGGAAAGAGTGGGCGGGACCTTATATGACATGTGTCAGAGAGGGTTGGAGATAAATGGTAGACCTAAGTTACTTCTCTGTTCCTAGAAGTGTTGCTAGCAGCGTTCTTCTGCTCCTCGGGAAGAACCATTTAGTTGAACAAATATTTTTGTTAGTGGGTTTGAGAAGGACCTGACTAGTATGGGCCAATAGGCCTGCTACAGTGTTCCTCCTTTCTTATATTTAGACGAGAATACCAGAGATGGAAAAGCGTTTGCCTTCAGTAATCTTGTGTTTGCACTAGGAGTTAAGTCATTCAATGTGTGTCGCTTATTTGAACCTTTTTATATAGCTGATAAATTAGACATATGTGCAACACCTTGGGTATATAAAATGGTATAAAAAACGCTATGGAACAATGCTCTTCTCCAGAAATGAGGTGATGACCCACTCAACAACTTCAAGGGTTGATGGACTGATTACATCGCCTTCAAGTATCTTCTGCTTCTGGAAAATAAAATGGTATTCAATTACCGAACAGTGGAAATATTAAACACATATGTAAGCAGTATAATGTGTACCTTTTATTGACAAGTTTCACCCACCCACAGTGGGCTTTTTCAAGTCACAACGGATTCCTGGGGTTGAAAGGTTCGTGAGTATTTAATAGTCATGTTCAGAATGATTAGGTCAGGTGGAGAATGTGCATCTGATTGATCTACGGGGTGGGGGTTAGAGAGTCTTGGGTAGCTTTGGCAGGGCGTCATTGTCACACAGTTGTGAGTAGATCTTCTGCAGTCTTCTATGTTCTTATGTGCGGGATAGCGGAGTTGAAGCCAAGTTTATTGGGAGTGGTTCATCTATGTTTTAGAAGCCGTTTTTTGTTCTGGTGAAATTGTTGGTTATAGAGATAAGCGATGATTCCAGGATTCTTCTGTATTGAGTGTTGTCTTCTGTGGCGATAAGTCTTGAGTTTCTGTAGTTAATTAAATGGTTGTGTGAATTGCGATGTTGTACACAGGCATTCCTTGTATCGTCAGTCCTGCTTGCATATGGTATTCTGATATACGTGTTTGGAGGTCTCTTGATGTTTCGCACATATAATTTGTTGCAGTCATTACAAGGGATTATGTATACCCCTGCAGAGGATGGAAGCTTGTCCTGTGTACAAAGCAAAGCAAACAAGTTTAGGTAAGATCCCAATGGGATGAGCGGGGAAGACGGGACAGATGAAGAATAGCTCTTGGAGAGAGGAGTGTTCTTAGTAAAGAATAGAGCCAGGGCTTAACCCAGTCAAGCTAGGCGATCGTGGGCAGACTTCAGAACAGGAATAGCAGGGACTGTGGCCAATTGAATGTGTGTGTAGTTGAAAGTCTTGAATCTTGAGTATGAGATGATGGTTTGAAAAAACCGACAAGATTGATGGACTGAACACATCGACTCCAGGTTGAGGGACTGATTACCTCATTCTCCTCCTCTCCTTACGCCTTCCTCTTTTTATTGGGACTGATGAAGCCACTGAGTGGCGAAACGTTCTGAGATTCCCATTGTTGCATATAAGTTTGTCTCAATCTTCATCTTGAGTATCTGGCAGCAGGCTAGGTCACATCAGAGGGTAGAACCATATGGGAGTTATAGGAGTAAACTGAGGAGGCAGTAGTAGCAATGGAGCCATTTTCAAACTTTTTGAAGCTGCTTCTAGATAGGTTGTATAGTTTAGCCTTTGTTACTGAAGGTGAACGTAGAGGCTTGATCGAATCAGAACTTGGGTGTGAGTGTGAAGTGAAGGCGGTGTGTTACACATTTGAATATTGACTGTTCCCCAGCACCGAGGCTTTTGTAGAGTTCCAGTACAGGTCATGGTGTCAGTATTTGAAGGAGAAGTGTAAAAGGTAAGGTTTTCCCATGAGGGTTTACTGGGAGTCGTCGTTTATCTTCCTCTTCTGGAGTGGAATTCCTGGGAGGAAATCTACAATGGTGGTAGCGGTGACTGAGGTTCGACAGGAGCAGCTTGTGAGGTGTAATGGTTGTGTAAACAGCAGGCTGGGAGAGGTGGGGGGCGGTGGTTGAGGCAACTTGATCAACGTTGTTGCGTGGGAAGTGGTTATAGAAGTTACAGGAGCAGTTGCTTGGGCGGAGACAGGTTGCAGGTGCAAGTAAAGTTTCAGGAGTTGGGAAGGTCTTGAGGAGGTCTTCGAGGGTGTGGATTACGGAAAATTGAAGGCAGGCATGTTGTTCAGACGGAATAGTTCGTTAATAGTGGTGTAGAATGTGCCGGGGCTGCTGCGTTTGCAAGGTGTTGCAATTACACCATGCAGTACAAGCACCTTGGAAGGTGTGTGTGTCGGGAGTGTGAGGAGAGGGAGTTGCTGGGCGATGGTGCCTGTAGATTAGCGTGTAGAGTTCTTGGATGGCGTCGGCTTTGTGGTTTGGTTATTGCCAGCTATGTCGGTGAATTTGGTAGGTCTTCAGAACATTAGTTTTTTCAATTGGATTTCTTTCCGGAGGTGGGCACTTAGCTTGCAAGGGTTATGATGATTACCCTTGCAGTTAAGACATGTTGGTGTTGTAGTAATGGGTTGAGGATCTGAAATCGTGTCCATCTTCCACATTTTGAACAAAACTTTTATTCTTGATGGGGCAGTCCTTGGGTGGTGTGATTATAGGAGTAGCAGGGCTGTTGGGAATGTTATGTGAAACGTTCTTGATCATTTCGACTTGGGTGAAAGTGGTATATGAGTTGGCCAGAAGTCAGAGAGAGCCTTGGGCAGCCATGGAGATGTTCTGAGGTAGGTAATCTTAAGCATTTGATGCGGCGTTGGGGATCTTTGTAGTAGATGCTGTCTACCGAGGCCCAAGTGTTTTTGTTCCTCAATAGGAGGTCTTCAGTGACTTCAGTAGAGAGAGAGGTGGGACGGATATTGTCAAGTCTTTTCACAAAGGACCGAACGTTTCGACTTCAAGATGGAGGACGGGGGATAGTAGTGAATTTGATGTGTTTGTAGGGTCCTGATTTGAAGAGTCGTCCATTAGTTTAGTGCTTCCGTGTCATCTGTGCAGACGACAATGAAGGTGTCTTTCAGAGAGTGGGCATGCCGTAAATTTGACCTGCAGGCAGGTCCTAACGACGGTAGCTAAAGCTAACTTCGAGGAGTCATTTATTGCACCATTCACAGGCTTGATTTTCACACGATTCGACAGCATTGTGAAGGATATCAGTTTGTAGAAATTAAATTTCTACACCCCGACGGGGTCGAAGAGAGGCTTCTTGCGGTGTAGAGCAACTGTAGGAAGTGTCCTGTGTACTACTGGTGATGGAAATATAAACACAAATGCAGTATAATGTGATCCTTTATTGACAACGTTTCACCCACACAGTGGGATTTTTCAAGTCAACACGGATCTACCTGGGGTTGGAAGGTTACGGGAGTAGTATGTATAGTTCAGATGTGAGGTTCAGGGTGGAGATGTGCATCTGATGATCTTACCGGGTGGGGGTATAGAGTATTGGGTTAGCTTGGAAGGGGTATTGGTCAATTTGTAGAACTTCTGCAGTGTTCTATGTTCTTATGTGGGATAGCGATGAAGAAGTTTCTTGGCGAGTGGTGGTTCAGCTAATGGTATTAGAAGCCATTGTTATGGTTGAAATTGTTGGGGTATAGGGATAAACGATGATTCGGATTCTTCGGTATTGAGTGTTGTCTTTCTGTGGGCTATAAGTCTTGAGTTTCTGTATGTTATTTAAATGGTTGTTGTGAATTGCGATGTTGTTACACAGGGCATTCCTTGTTTCGTCAGTCCTGCTTGCATTATTTGTGTTCTATATACTTGTTTGGATGTCTCTGGAGGTTTCGCCCACCATATAATTTTGTTGCAGTTCATTACAAGGGATTATGTATCCCCTGCAGAGGTTGGAGGCTAGTCTGTCTACTACTGGTGATGTCCTGATGGTCGTGGTTGGGAGGTAGATACTGGTATGATGTTTTTGGCAAAGATGTGGAAAACATGTTTTGCAATGGAAGTTGTTGGGAGAGGACTATGTATCTCTTCTCGGCGTGTTTCTGGTGTGTTGAAGATGTTTAATGCCCGTCGTCGCAGCTCTGATGAAGTGACAGGAAGTGGAGTTAAAAAACTTGTTCATTATATGAATTTTTTCCTAAGGAACTCTTGCTGCAGTTTCTGAGTGCGGGTGATCACGGGATCTTCTCAATCGCATTGAAACAAAACATCAGGAAAAAAAAACCCCCCCCAGTCCCAACAATCCCACCAGTCCGAAAACTTTCTTTTTTGAAATTAAAAGGGTAAAATACCGACAGATTTTTTAGGAAAGACAATATGCAAATTAGGTACTTTATTTCGAACGTTTCCCCTACACAGTAGGTTTCTTCGTCGAGTACAAAAAATTGATAGAAGCGAAGATACTTGAAACGATGTAATCAGTCCTCACCCTTAAATTTTTGAGGTGGTCAGCCCTCAGTCGGAGAAGGCTTTGTTCCGTTGTCTGAAACAATATTAATTTAAAGTGACGGGATGGAGTTTTTTAAAGTGCCAGGGGGTGAGACGTAGGTTTTGGGAGGGCGGTCCCCTCAAACCCAGCCGTTTCACTAGTAGAGGTCGAAGTTGTGGTCTTCCCAAGATCCCCTTTGTGTTGCAGTGTCTGACAGAATTAACATTAAAATGGTAAAAATCCCGAATTGTTAGGTAAGACACAATGCAACAGTTAGGTATCTTTATTTCGAAACGTTTCGCTCACATAGGTTTCTTCAGTCGAGTAAAAAAAAATTGATAAAGCAGAAGAACTTGAAGACGAGAAAATCAGCCCATCCCCTTAAAGTTTGGGTGGTCATCCCTCAGTCTGGAGAAGAGCATTTGTTCCGTTGTCTGAAAACAATATGAATTGAATACAGGATGGAGCCTTTATATAGTGCCAGGAGGTGAGACGTGGGGTGTTTTGGGAGGGCGTCCCTCCAAACCCACCGTTCCACAGTAGAGGTCAAATTTTGAGGTCTGTCAGACACTGAAACACAAGGGTATCTTGGTACAGACCATCAACTTCGCCTCAACTAGTGGAACGGTGGGTTTGAGAGGGACCTGCCCCCCCAAAAGCAACCTACGTCTCCCCTCCTGGACATATAAGGCCCATCCTGTACTTCAACTTCATTTGTTTCAGACAAGGGAAACAATCCTTTCCAGATGAGGGACTGACCACCTAAAAATTTTAAAGGGGTGAGGGACTGTTTACATCGTTTTCAATTTTTCTGCTTCTATCAACTTTTCTGTCTCGACAAAGAAGCTACTGGTAGGCGAAACGTTTCGAAATAAAGATACCTAATGTTGCTAGTGTTTTTCCTAACAAATTCTTTTTTGAAAATATCGGGGTCTAAACCAGCAAACAACAAAAACCTTTCACCCTGGACTGTTTGCAGAGGAAAAGGGGAAATTTTTCGCGGCTTTCATAGACCCCATAAAGGATCACTTGGACAATGAAATAGGATCCCGGGTTAAAAAAACCTATACGTGTGACAGGTGAACAGGCAAAAGGGGGGGGTTGGCCTTACTTGCAGAGTCACTTGTTTGACAAAACTGTTAATGTCCAATGACGTAGTGGAATTTTAGCAGAAAAGGGTCGAGAAAAAAACCTAGTCTTGTGGTAGTCTACAACCTCCGATGCAACACCCCCAGCAATTCCAGGAACAGTTTTAAAAATTGACCACTGTCTGGAAAATTTCCACTCTGCCCCCCAACATTTTGCTCCTGGGGGTTTTCAACTTAAGGCACCAAAAAATGGAGGAATATAGCAAAAAATATTGTTGCGTAATAACACCGGAGGCACTCTGATGAAAACTCACACTCACACGAGCTTTTAAATCTTGCCAAAATTTCAAAATTTAAACCAGAAAATATAGACCCACTGACGGGAAAATCACAGCCCTCTATTCCAAAACAATGATGATCTGATAAGAAAGTCACAATACAAAAACAATATACTCGATCACACAAAATTGAGGTTCAGACATGTATGCAGGAGCCCCAACCGACAAAAGAGACTAGTCACGAGGAGCTTCACCAAATTAAACTTCAAAAACAAAAACCAAAATGGGCCAAGTAAACCAATCCTAACCGTATAAGGGGGGAAAAACAAGCAACACAGACCCAAACTTATGCCAGAACTTTTAATGGGTGGCACTCGAGTATGCACAAGGCTTTTTCCTCTAAGAAAAGGGGGAGTAGATGTAAAATAAAAAGAGACAGGCGCCCCCTTTACGGGCGACGGAAAAGAAAACAGAGGGGCCCAAAAGAGGCCCAATATATCTAAAATCGCGGGGAAAACCCTGGTAAAGGAAATAGAAAGCATCGAATTTAAGCTAAAAAACCCTTTGGGATCGGGAACGCGGGAAGAACAAAAAGCTATAAATGAAATCGAAAAAAAACCCAAAGTATTTCTTCCCCTATGCCAAATAAAAATCGAAAAACACGCCCAGTTTTGGGCCCCTACTTAAAAAAGATGGGTCCTACACAGATGACAGCAAGGAAAAGTGAGCTCCCAAAGCCCAATATGATCAGTTTTAGCAAGCCGCAACCAAGAAGTCAAGATCAAAAAAATTTTTTTGAGACAGCCAAAAATTTGATTAACACAAGCCTACCCGATTTACCCTGACGCCAAAGACTTCGAACAGCATAAATGCATGCCCATGCACCTGCCCCAGGGCCAGACTCATGGAACTCTTTTTTCAAAAGAAGCAAGAAGCCCCTATCACGAGCCCCTTTTCCATCCTATGGAGGGGAGCATGGACCCCCACGGGGGTCCCCCCTCAGTCAAAAAAACAGACAACCCCCATCCAAAAAGGGGGGGCATAAAGCAACAGCAAAGAACTACAGCCCTTACCAACATCCCATAAAAAAAAAATTTTTTTGAAAGGGCCTAAAAAAGAAAGATCACCCCCCTCTAAAACCCATCATTTTCACAACCCGGCAACGGGGTTTAAAACAGGTGCCCTGTCTGTCTCAACTACTGGACACTACGAAAAGGGTCCAAAATAAATAGAAACAAAAAGAATGCAAAATGTAATATATACGACTTTGCAAAACCCTTCGACAAGTGTGACCATGGCGTAATAGCGCACAAAAGCCGTAAAGGAATAAAGGAAAAAGGTCGATGGATCTAAATTTCCTCACAACAGAACACAGAGAGTCGCCCAACAGAGAAAAGTCGGGGCAGCACGGTAAAAGCTCTGTTCCACAAGGCACGTACAGCTCCCATCTTTTTCCCACCTCATATCCAATAGAAAGGATTCAGCCACACACCGTGTTTTCCCTTTGCAGATGACACCCGAATCTGCATGACATGCTTCCATTGCAGACACGAAAGGGCTCCAGGCGGCATCAACCAAATTTTTCAGTGGGCGCAGAAAACAATATGAATTTTCAACGATGAGAAATTTCAATTTATCAGATAGGGTAAACTGGGGAAAATTAAAATTTTCTAGAGTAAAAAACAAATTCTGGCCACAAAATAACGAAAACACCAACGTCAAAGACCGGGGAGTGATTATTCGGAGGACTCCCCTTCAAGGACATAACATTGTATCAATCCTTTTGCTAGAAAAATGCAGGAGGGATAATGAGAACCTTCAAAATGGGGGGCCAAAAACCCCTGATGACACTCCGGGTCACTTGTTCATCTGCGGAATATTGCTGCATTTAAAACAGCACCTTTAAAGGCAGGTGAAATTGCCGCCCGAAAATTACAGAGAACTTTCACGGCGCGCAAACGGAGAAAAACACCTCAATTAGGGGACGCTTGGGGGTTTTCAAAAACCTTTTTAAATTCCGGAACGCAGGGGGAGAAACATGATTATATACACCTGGAAAACCCAAAGGGGGAAAGTACCAAACTTGCACCGAAAATCCCTCACTACGAAAGCAAAAGATTGGCAACGATGCACCACCCCCAATAAAAAAGAGGGGTGTCATAGCACTTAAGGACCAAAAATAAGTTCGGGGCCCGAGACTGTTCAACTCCCCCCACCCCAACATAAGGGGGATTCCCAACAGCCCCTGGCACTTTCAAGCGGGCATGACAAGCCCCAAAAAGTCAGTTCCTGATCAGCCGGGCTGTGGCTCGTCGTTGGTTTTGCGTCAGCACAGAAACAGCCTGGTTATCAGGCGCTGACCCACCAGGAGCCTGGTACAGCCCGGGCCCCCGGGGGGCGTTGACCCCCGAAACTCTTCCCCCGGGTAAACTCGGAAAAAAAAAACTTTTCCCGCCTTGACGTGATTCCCCATTCACCAAAATACCTACTACACAACCCTCGATCTCTTTCGCGGAAAATTGACGTTCCTTGTCTTCCCCTTCCAGCCAGCCTTTTTATCGACCCTTTTTGAACTGTGTTGGCTTTACGTGTTTCTCCTTTGAAAATCACCTCTTCAGCAGACTTTTGGGACTACCCCCGGGTTCGCCCCTCAGTGCGTCCGGTGAACTTTTTAAAAGGGAAAATCTAGAAGCCGAACGTTTCCCACCATTTTTCCTTCTCTTTCCCCGGCTCCGTTATGTTGCGACATTTTTCCCCATAATCCTAAAAGCTTAAAGTTCAGCTCTCCCAAAACAAGCTCAAAACCCGGGGAGCCTTTAACCAGTTCACACTTGAAGAAGAAGTCGACAACACTCTTCCTTTCCTGATGTTCTTTCTCTGCAAACTGACCACAACTTCAGTTAAAGTCTATCGAAAACCCACCAAACCAAAACGATTTCTCCACTTCTACTCTCACCACACACCAAACCAAACGTGGTGTATTAAGGCTTTTCCTACTGGGTTGGTGGGTTTTCGATAGACTTTTAAAACGAAGTTCGTGGTCAGCTTTGAGAGCAAAAAATCAAAGGAAAGGAGAGTTTGGGACTTCTTCTTCAAGTGTGAACGGATTTTAAGGCCCACCCGGTTGAGCTTTTCTTTGGGGAGCTTGAACGTTTAAGCGTTTAGGGGGTTTATGAGGGAAATTTGAACATAACGGGGCCAAGTGACGACGAAGGAATAATGGAGGAAAGTTTTCCACCATTATTCCTTCTCTGTCACCCGGCCCGTTAGTTGACGACAAAGGTTTTTAAAACCCTTTTATCACTCCCAAGACAACCACCAGGTACCTTCAAACCAGTTCCCCATTGAAGAAAGTCCAAACACTCTTCCTTTCCCTTTATGTTCTGCTCGCAAAGCTGACCACGAACTTCGTTTTTAAAATCTATCGAAAAAAACCCCCAACCAAAACTCTTCTCCACTTCTACCCCCCCAACACCAAACCAAACGTGGTGTAATTATAGGGTTCCTGCGGCACTCAGAAAACTGCAGTAATGAGTTCCTTGAGGGAAAATGCACTTAATCCTCGTCACTTTTATCGAGACGCAGACGGCGGGCATTAAAAAATGTTCAACCACCCAAAAAGACCTGCCCCGAAGAGATACATAGTCTCCCCCAACTCCTTTTCCCAAAAATGTTTCCAACATCTTTTCCAATACATCATTCCAAGATTACCCCCCACAACCCCCACCACAAGGACATCACCAGTAGTACACAGGACAACTTCCCTCCTCTGCAGGGGGATACATAATCCCCTTTTAATGACTGCAACAAATTATATGTGGCGAAAAATCAAAAGACCTCCAAACACGTATTTTAGACACCAAAATGCAAGCAGGACTGACGAACAAGGAAGCCCGTGTAAACATCGCAAAATTTAACAACCCTTTAATTAACACAGAAACCAAACTTATCGCCCCAAAAAGACAACACCAATACCGAAGAATCCTAATCTCGCTTTTTCCTTTTAAAACAACAATTTCAACCGAACAACGGCTTTATAACTGCTAACCACTCGCCAAGAAACTTCCTCATCGCTTCCCACATAAGAAATGAACATGCAGAAGATCTACCCAACTTGCCCAAAACCCCCGCCAAGCTACCCAAACTCTATAAATCCACCCGGGGAATATCAGACGCTTTTCCACCTGACCCCCAACATTTCTGAACTTTTTGAAGAATTGAGACACTTTTTCAACACACGAACTTTATTGAAGAAAGTTTTTCGCCACACAGTGGCTTCATCAGTCCAATACAAAATAAAATGGGTAAGGGGAAAAGTTTTGAGGTAATCAGTCCCCCAACCTGGAATCGTGTGTTCAGTCCTTTCTTGTAGGAAGGAGCACAGGGGCCGAGGGGGGTTTTTATACTGCGGGAGTGAGTCCAACAGGAGAGGCAGGATCACTGGGGCCCGCCACTAGGAAGTAAGGCGTCGTCCAAAGGGTTGGGGAAGCGTTTTAAATCTTTGTACCAAGACCCCTATTTGCAATGTCTGACGATGTGATGAATTCTTTCCCCAAATTTGTCGGTTCAAAAACCCTTTATCACATCTTCAGACACTGCAACATCAGGGGTCTTGGTACAAAGCTTCAAAGCTTGCCCAAACCTTTTCGACGACCTATTTTCACTATGGGGGTCCCCCTTTATCCCCCCTCCCCCTGCGGGCTCATCTCCCGCAGTAATAACCCTTTAAGTGTGAATTTTTTGGGGTTTTCGCCCCCACCTGGAGAAATTTAGTTCCTAGTCAGGAAACTATTAAGATCAAACGACAGTGCGGGAAACTTAAAAACTGTCGGAAAAGGGGAGGTGCAGAGTATAGTAGTGTGAGAATATACCCATTTTGGCCTCTTGGGACAGAAAAAACCTTTGACAAACCCCTTTTAAGTGAGAACGTTGGATTGAGAGGGGCGACCTCCTGGTAATTTCTCCCCCTATTTTTTGGGTTTTTTTTTGGTTTTTTTTTTGGGGGGTGTTTTGCCAAGGGGGTTTGTTTTTTTTTTAGTTTTTTTTTTTTGGGGGGGGGGGGGGGGGGGGGGGGGGGGGGGGGGGGGGGGGTTTTTGGGGGGGTTTTGGTTTTTTTTGTTTTTTCTTTTTTTGGGGGGGGGGGGGTTTTTTGGGGGGGGGGGGGTTTTTTTTTTAAAAAGGGGGGGGGGGGGGGGGGGGGGGGTTGGGGGTTTGAAAGGGGGGGGGGGGGGTTGGAAAAGGGGGGGGGGGAAAAAGGTTTTGAGGAGTATTGTTTTTAGAGTTTTCGTAAAATTTTGAAAATTGTGGAAGTTGTGGGTTAAAGATGAATTGGAGGTTTTTTAATTTTTTTTTGATGGGGTTGGGGTTTGTGAGGAAGTGTGAGTTTTTGGAAGTATGAAGTTAGGGAAAATTTTTAGTGAAAATAAAAGTGTTTTGGTTTTGTAGGGTGTTTTTTTTCGGAAATGGGGCGGAAATTTGTAGCCTCCCGAAAAAGCCTAATCCCCCCGTTTATTCTTGTTCATGGGGGAAAGTTAAAGCGTTTTGTAGTTTTGGCTTTTGGGGCTTTAAAAGAAAATTTGTTTTCCCTGGGGGGTAAAACGCAAAAAGGTAAGGTTGTCCCTTCCCCTCTTTGTTTTTTATGGTTTAATGGGAAAAAGGTTTAATCCGACCAATTTTTTTTGGGGCTGAAAAAATTTCACAAGTAAGTCCAAAAAAGGGATTTACGAGGTTTTTTTATTTTAGGTCCTAATATAAATTGAAGAACGATAAGGGGGGTATTAGCCAAATTTTTTGTAAATTTTGTCTAAACCTAAAAAAGTTTAAAAAGAAAACTTGAAAACTTTCCAAAAATTTTGGGGGGACAGGTAAATCGGGTTTTCTTTTAATAAGGGGAAAAGAATAATGGGGTTGATCAACTGGGGCATTGGGGTTAAGGCAATACTCAAAACTTCAAATTTTTTTCATTGGATTGACGGTTAAAGGAGGGCCCCCGGGAATTTGGGGGGGTTAGATCCCCCTGTTGTAAGGAGCTTAGAAAATTTTTGCCCTCCCCCTCGGGGGGGCGCTTTGGGGTTCCCCGATGTAAAGGGTTAAGGCCATTTTTTTGGGTCTTTTTAACCTTAAAGCCCCTTCTGAAGGGTATTTCTAACTTTTTTTTCCATTTAATAAAGGGCCAGAACGACCCAAATTCCCCAGGGAGGTTACTTTGTTAAACCCGGGATAACCGAAACTTCGCGCTTTACACTTCGTAAAATCCCAGTAATCTATTTGCCTTATTACATACGCTTAGGCATTGCTGTCTTGGTTTAAGGTTGCTGCTTACCATAACCCCCAAGTCCTTTTCGCAATCTGTATGGCTAAGTTCTACATTATTTAACTTATAAGTGCTAGGGTTAATGGACACTCCCGAGCTTCAGACCTTGCATTTATCTACATTGAACTGCATCTGCCACTTTTCTGACCAAGAGTAGAATTTGTCTAAATCCTCCTGAAGTTCCCTAACATCTACGTTTGAATCAATTATCCTACCTATCTTCCTGTCATCGGCGAATTTGCTCATATCACTAGTAATTCCTTCATCAAGATCATTGATATATATTAATAACAACAACGGGCCCAAGAATAAATCCCTGTGGAACGCCACTTGTTACTGATCCCCACTCGGATTTAACCCCATTTATAGACACTCTCTGCTTCCTGTCTGTGAGCCATGATTCGATCTACGAGAGCACCCTTCCCCCAATGCCATGAGCTGCTACTTTCTTCAACAGTCTTTGGTGCGGAACTCTATCAAATGCCTTACTAAAATCTAAGTAAATAATATAAAATTCTTTATCGGGGTCAACAGCCTCAAAAGCTTTACTGAAGAAAGTTAATAAATTAGTTAGACAAGACCGGCCTCTTGTGAATCCATGCTGAGTATCATTAATCAAGCTATGCTTATCCAGATGGCTTCTTATAATATGAGCTATAATGACTCTAGTAATTTGCCTACAATTGAGGGCAGGCTTATTGGCGGTAATTTGACGATAACGGCTTGTCCCCTGTTTTAAAATAAGAATACATTAGCCTCTTCCACATATCAGACACTACAACCTGTTTGAAGAGATAAATTAAAAACATTAGTTAATGGTTCACAGAGTTCCATTTTGCATTCCTTAAGACCCTTGAAAAAAAACCTCATCAGGACCCGGTGACCCTATTTTGCTTCAGTCGGTCTATCTGCTTTCACAACCATTTCACTAGTGATTGTGATGTTACATAATTTATCTTCTTTTGGCCCACTATAAAAATTAATTACCGGAATATTATTAGTGTCTTCCTGTGTAAAAAACCGAGAGAAAATAATTATTTAAAATCGAGCACATTTTCATTCTCTTTGTCAGTAAGATGCCCCCTAGTTATTTTTAAGGGGACCTATCTTATCTCTGACTTTTGTTCTATATACCTGGAAAAAAACTTTTTGGGTTAGTTTTAGAATCCCTAGCAACTTTAATTTCATAGTCCCTTTTAGCTTTCTTATCCCCTTTTTAATGTCCCCTTAATGTCAATATACTGATTCATAAGATGACCCTCGCCTCTTTTTGATACGCCTATAAATTCCTTTCTTATGCCCTAGTAGATATTTCAGCCTATTATTCATTCATTTTGGGTCATTTCTATTTGATCTAATTTCTTTATAAGGATAAACGTTCTTTGAGCAGCATGTATAGTGTTCAGAAAACTGTCATATTGATATCTCTCTTCGTTAACCCAGTCAACAGATGATAAGTGTTCTCTAAGCCCATCGTAATCTGCTAAGCGAAAATCTGGGGCTGTTACTGATTATCCCTACTATCATACTTCCATTCAATGCTAAATGTAATTGATTTGTGGTCGCTAGCACCCATTTCCTCTGAAACTTCTAATTATTAACAAGGATTCATTGTTTGCCAAACTAAGTCAAGCAGGTTATTACCCCTTGTAGGTTCTGTCACAAACTGCTTCAAAAAACAATCCTGGGAAATACTTCTAAAAGTCTATATTTTAAATTCCCAGTCAAGAAATTCCAACAATATGACTAA
>NC_069400.1:4942188-4966001 GCF_026875155.1 Cherax quadricarinatus | reverse complement strand
TTTTAATTTTTCCAAGAGAGAATCCGCAGTAATGGTTTAAAATTTGTAAGTTTAGATTTGGGGAAAGGCATGGGAAAAAGTTTTGGTTTGGAAATGGGTAGTTGAGGGTGGAAAGTCCCCTTTTTGGGTTTTTGAGGCTAGGATTTTGGGTAGTTTCAATTTGTTGGATAAGTACATGAGGGGGAGGGGTTGGATTTGAGAGGGACTCGCACATGGGGCTTGTTTTTGGGGTGGCATTGAAATTGGGTTGGGGTCAAAGTTTGTTAGTGGGTGAATTGTAAAGGACCTCCCTAGTATGGGCCAACAGGCCTCGCAGTGTTCCTCCTTTTTATTTCTTATGTTCTTATAATCTCAGCAGGATTACGGAGGTCTTTCCCTGCCTGACAACTTACTGAGTTCTTCAATAAAAACATTTGAGGCAGTTGACAGTGATAAGGAAAGATATTGTTTATTTGGATTTTAGTAAAGCCTTCGATGGTACCCAAAAGAGACTCTTAAGAAAGGGGCAGTCGGGATAGGGGGTAAAGTTTACATGGATTGGGGCAGGCTTCCATAAAAAGCAGGGTTACATTAATGGAGTGAAATCGAATGGGATTAGTCATAGTGGCGTTCCAAAAGGATCGTTTTGGGCCCCCTCCTTGTTAATAATTTACATTAGACCTTGATGAAGGGTTTTACGAGTGACATGAGTAAATTTGCTGATGATACGAGTTGGCCGTATAATTCACTCTGAGGGGGATACAATGAATCCAGGAAGATTTGGAAAATTAATGTTTTGGTTGAAAAATGGCAGTGAAGTTCAATGTGGATAAGTGTAAGGACTTGCCCATGGTAAGAAAATAACCCCGAACTTAATTAGGTAAAGTGAGTTTGATCATACAGAATGTAAAAAAGACTTTGGGAGTCATGGTAAGCGAAATCAAAACCCAAGAAGCAGTGCCTTAGTGTGCGCAACAAGGCCAAAAAGATTACTTGGATTTATCTCAAAAAGTAAAGTAACGAATCCAAAAGTTATTTACAGCTCTTAAAACATAGTGAGGCCTATTTGATTAGCTGCTCATTTTTGGGCCCCTTACTCAGGAGGGCATAGATCATTAGAGAACATACAGAGAAAAAATGACTAAAAAAGATTTACTGAAGGAATCCCCTATGAAAATAGACTTTAAACCTTAAAAACTCCACTTGTGTTAGGGAAGACACATATGAAAGTTAGACATCTTTATTCCAAAAAGTTTCGCCTACACATAGGTTTTCAGTCGATTTCGAAAGTAGGAGGAGCAGTAAATGTGAAGCGATGTAATCATCATCACCCCTTTAAAATCTAGAATTGAGGTTGTCAGTCCCTCGGCCTGGGAAGTTCTTCCTATCAGGAAATATTGAAAATCAAGCGCAGTGCGGGACTTAAAAACTGTGGAAAGGGGAGGTGCGGGTAGTGTATGGTAGTGTAGTAGTGAGAGGCAACTGAGGGTCATGTCCCCCTTCAGATCCAACCCTTCTCACTTGAAAATTGTCCCAAAGGGGTTTTCTGACCAAGTGCCACGTGTTTTCGTGTCTGAAGATGAACACAAAATGGTATTACAATACCACGGGTTTTTAGGTAGACACTATGCAACTTTTGACTCTTTTTCCGAAACGTTTCCCCCACACGTGGCTTCTTTTTAGCGAAAAAGAATAGGCAGGAGCAGTAGAGATGTGAAACGATGTAATCAGTCCTCACCCTTAAAGTCGTGAATTTGAGGGTTGTCAGTCCCTCGGCCCGGAGAAATTCGTTCCATAGTCAGGAACTATCTGAAGATCAAGCGACAGTGCCGAGGGACTGACAACCTCAAATTCTACGACTTTAAGGGTGATGGACTGATTACATCGTCTTCACATCTCTACTGCTCCTGCCTACTTTCTGTATTCGACTGAAGAAGCCTACTGTGTAGGCGAAACGTTTCGGAATAAAGATGTCTAACTGTTGCATATGTGTCTTACCTAACAACCTGTCGGTATTGTATATACCATTTTGATGTAAATCTCCACTCTCTGGAGAGGCGTAGAATGAGGGGAGATATCATTGAAGTGTATAAGTGGATGACGGGCATAAACAAGGGAGATATTAAAGTAAAAGGACACAAGTGCAACTAATGTGACATTTATTGTGGCAACGTTTCGCTCTCCAGGAGCTTTATCAAGCCATTACAAACAATACATGGACACAGAGGGTATATAAAGGCTCAGAGTGAGGTGAATACTAGTGAGGTACCATTTCGATGTTCACTAGTGGTAGTAGTAGTAGTAGTAGTAGTGGTAGTGACAAAAGTAATACAATATGGTAGAGCAATTAATTCGTACATGAGTAAAAGGATATAAAAGCTATTACTTGGGTAACATAAAAATAGGTTGGACAAATATAAACTGGAATGAGGCAGCTTGTTTCAGTGTTCATTCTCTGTGCTTTGTGTAGTATAACAGGAGAGACTATGTGATGGCAGGGTTACTGTTTTCAGGAGGATTCTTGCTAAGACTTCGGAGATGGTGAAGCTGCCGTTGTTTTGTTTAATTGTATTCGAAACAGCGATCAGTGAGGCACTTGCGTCTGCGGAAATTAGTTTCTTTGATCACTAATTGGGCGTCTCTGAATTTCATGAGATGATTGGTGGAATTTCGGTGTTGTACACAGGCGTTGTTCAGGTTATCGTTCCTACATGCGTAAATGTGTTCATTGAGGCGGGTGTCGGGTTTCTGGCTGTTTCCCCTACGTAAATCTTGTCACAGCCTCCACGGGGTTTATAGTGTAAACTCCTGCATTGAACTGGTTCGTGGTATTTGGATTTTGTCCTGGTTATTCCTTTATTGAAGTGCTAGAAGCGATGGCGACTCTGGTGTTAGCTTGTGAAAGTGCTTTTGAGACGTTCAGTGCAACCTGACTGTTGGGAAGAATTATAACTTTGCTGGAGTGGTGTTGATGCGTGGAGAATTATGATCTGAAGAGCTCTTTTCTTGCAGTCCTTTTATGAAAAAAGAAGGAAAAAGTAACTTGTGAATGTTTGGTGAATGTATGTACACTCCTCGTCAAGAAACTCAGGACTACAAATTCGGTATGCTCTTAGGAAAAACCCGAAAGATGATGCCTCTTTTGGTCTTGGTATCTTGACTGGAATAGAAGTGTGTGAGATCATTTTTATTGGGGGATTTCCCATAAACTTGAAATCTTAGGTTGTTGTCTACTTTGTGAATGAGGACGTCGAGGAAAGGGAGCTTGTCATTGGACTCTTCTTCTAGTGTAAACTGGATCGCGGTTCAACTGCGTTGAGCCTTGCTGAAGATCCGTACATCAAAACGTTTTGGAGTTATTACGAGGACATCGTCCACGTAACGTAACCAAGTGACGCTTGAAGGGATGATGTTGGCGAAGTGTTTCGGACTCTAGGTGTTCCATGTATAAGTTGGCTAGGACGGCACTGATGGGGGACCCATTCCCCTGCCGTGGTTTGTTTGTAGAGCTTGTTATTGAAAGAAAAACAGTTGAGATTAACACAGAGTTGATAAATTAGACACATGTGCAACTCTTGGGTATCTTTATTGAGGAAACGTTTCGCCACACAGTGGCTTCATCAGTCCATACAAAGGAGAATCTTGAAGAACAGGAGGAGAATGAGGTAATCAGTCCCTCAACCTTGAGTCGATGTGGTCAGTCCATCAATCTTGAATAGAATTCTATTCAAGATTGATGGACTGACCACATGACTCAAGGTTGAGGGCTGATTACCTCATTCTCCTCCTGTTCTTCAAGATTCTCCTTGTATGGACTGATGAAGCCACTGTGTGGCGAAACGTTTCCTAATAAAGATACCCAAGAGTTGCACATGTGTCTAATTTATCAACATGTCGGTTCTCTGAGAAACATTCATCTACAACACAGAGTTCAATTAAGTCAACAAAATCTCCGGGAGGTAGAGGAAGATTAAGGTCCTGATTGACTTTACGTCATAGAACCTCGATGGCTTTTTTGGTAGGTACTTCACAAAAGTACCTACCAAAAAAAGTCATCGAGGTTCTACGACGTAAAGTCAATCAGGACCTTAATCTTCCTACTACCTCCGGAGATTTTGTTGACTTAATTGAACTCTGTGTTAATCTCAACTGTTTTTCTTTCAATAACAAGCTTTACAAACAAACCACGGCATGGGAATGGGGTCCCCATCAGTGCCGTCCTAGCCAAACTTTACATGGAACACCTAGAGTCCGAACACTTCGCCACATCATCCCTTCAAGCGTCACTTGGTTACGTTACGTGGACGATGTCCTCGTAATAACTCCAAAACGTTTTGATGTACGGGATCTTCAGGCAAGGCTCAACGCGTTGAACCGGAGATCCAGTTTACACTAGAAGAAGAGTCCAATGACAAGCTACCTTTCTCGGACGTCCTCATTCACAAAGTAAACAACAACCTAAGATTTCAAGTTTTCGGAAACCACCAATAAAAATGATCTCACACACTTCTATTCCAGTCAAGATACCAAGACCAAAAGAGGCATCATCATCGGGTTTTTCCTAAGAGCATACCGAATTTGTAGTCCTGAGTTTCTTGACGAGGAGTGTACATACATTCACCAAACATTCACAGAGTTACATTTTCCTTCTTTTTTCATCAAAGACTGCAAGAAAAGAGCTCTTCAGATCATAAATTCTCCACGCATCAACACCACTCCCAGCAAAGTTATAATTCTTCCAACAGTCAGGTTGCACTGAACGTCTCAAAAGCACTTTCACAAGCTAACACAGAGTCGCCATCGCTTCTAGCACTTCAATAAAGGATATAACCAGGAAAAAACCCAAGCACATAAACCCATCAATGCAGGAGTTTACACTATACCCGTGGGGCTGTGACAAGATTTACGTAGGTGAAACGCAAAACCTCGACACCCCCTCAATGAACCTTTTACGATGTAGGAACGATAACCTAAAACAACCCCGTGTACAAACCAAAATTCCCCCAAACTCTATGAAATTCAGAGACCCCCAATTTTAGTGATCAAAAAAACAAATTTTCCCGCAGACGCAAGTGCCTCGAATCGCCGATCGCTTTTTCGAATCAATTAAACAAAACAACGCAGTTTCACCTTCCCAAAGTCTTAGCAAGAACCCTCCTGAAAACAGAAAACCCTCCCATCACATAGTTCTCCTTTATACAAAACCAAAGCACAGAGAGTGAACATGAAAAAGTGCCTCTTTCCCTTTTTATATTTGTAAAACCTATTTTTAGTTCCAAAGAAATGCTTTTATACCCTTTTTTCCATGTACAAATTAACTCTACCATATTGTATTCTTTTGTCACTACCACTACTACTACTACTACTTCACTGTGAACATCAAAGGGTACCTCACTAGTTTTCCCTCCCTGAGCCTTTATATACCCTCTGTGTCCATGTTTTGTTTGAAGGGTTGTAAAGCTCCGGGAGCGAAAGTTCCCACAATAAATGTCACATTAGTTGCACTTGGTCCTTTTACTTTAATATTTCGGTAATTCTACAACTTTATTTTTACAAGGGGATATAAAAAGTATGAGGGTGTCGAACCGGTAAGAACCCGGAATAAGGATTTAAGTTGGATAAATTTTGATTTTTAAAAGGCATCCGGGGGTTACCTGGAGGTTTTTCCGGGGATCAACGCCCCCGGGCCCGGGGCCCTGACCAGGCCCCCCGATGGATCAGGGCCGAAAATAGGCTGTTTCTGCGGCCCCACGCGCCAACGTACGAGCCACGCCCGGGTGACCGGCACTGCTTTTAGGTATCGTCCAGCTCTTTTGAAAGGGACCCGGGGTTTATTTCAATTCCCCTAATGGTGGAAAAAGACACTTTTTTACGTTCAGGGCATTTTTTTAAAGGGAAAAGTTTCGCCCCGAGTGTTCTTCAGTCCTAATACAGAGAAAAACTAAGAAAAACATTATTAGTGGTGGAGTCAGGTGATGTGAAGCGTGGGTAAGGTGGTAATAGTGTAGTATAGTAAGGAATAAGGAGGGAGGTTAGAGAGGGACCCGTGGCTCAAGTAACACAGTTCCCAGGATGGGTAAATCCCCCCTTGTTAGTAATTTTGAAATACTGTAACTACGATTTTTGTTATGTGTTCTGACAGAAATTTGTGCAGCTTCAATGATTTTTCCGTCTTAAGTCGTTTCTTTAATAACTAGTTTTGCTTCATTTAAATTTTTGAGGTTCCAACTGTCTCTATGTTGAAAAACATCGTTTTTGCGGTATCATTTTGCAAGCATTTTTGTGTTTGCTTTCTAAAGTCCCGAGTTCTGGCTGTTTCCCCCCATATACTTTGCCCCCCCCCACATGGGATTGTAGATTCCCGCACTTTGGGCCCGGGAAAATGCTTGGGTTTTTGTATCAGGTTCCCAATAGTAGTTTTAAGACTGGTAGTTTTTAGCCAGTTTTCTGTCAAACATTTTTGAAACATTAGTGGCAACGTTGCTGACCGGTAAAACGATGTAACTTGGAGGCTTTTCTTCAATTTGATAGGTGTTGGTCTTGCTGAGGATACGTGTTGCACGTTTCCTGCAGTCACGTAATGAAGTGTAGGGAAAGTGTAGTGAACTAAAAGAGTTGGTGATGTATGTACATTCTTCTTCGAGGAACTGCGGACTGGACATTAGAATAGCAGAACACAAAAATGCTTGCAGAAATGATGACCGCAAAAACGCATGTGTTCAACATAGAGACGATGTTGGACACCTCATGAAATTCAATGAAGCTAAACTAGTTTATTAAAGAAGACGACTTAAGACGGAGAAAATGCATTGAAGCTGCACTAATTTCTGTCAGTAAACACTATAAAGCAAAAATCCGGTAGTTACAGTATTTCAAAATTACTAAGCAAGAGGATATTTACCCATCCTGGGAACTGGTGTTACTTGATGCCAGCAGGTCCCTCTCTAACCTCACCTCCTTAGTTCCATTACTACTACTACTACTATTACCACCTCTACCCACGCTTCACATCACCTGACTCCCACCACTATATATATGTGTTTTCTTATTTTCTCTGTATAGGACTAAAGAACCCACCGTGGCAAAACTTTCCTTTAAAAAATGCCCCTGAATGTACAAAAGTGTTTTTTTTCAATCTTGTCGGTACCCCTTTTCCATTTCCCTAATTCCCCTAATGTTTGATGGGAGGTTTAAACATTTTGGGGGCCCGGGACATTTATGGTGTTTTCCCTTTTTAAACCCAAAATGGGCCCCTACTTTTTTTTTGGGGGCATTTTGCTCCCCCTGCCCGTCTTTTATTTCTTTGGGGGTGATTCTGTGTGCAGTTTTGGGACCTTTCCTTAAAATTTTTCCAAGTGTAGATTATGTTATCTTCTCCCTCCGCTTTCCAAACGAGTAAAGTCAAGTGTTAAGCGCCCCTAGTTGGGGGTGTTTGACAGAATTATACTGCAGTAAAGGATCTTGTACATCTCTAATCTGCGATTTCCCCTGTTTGAAGGAGATGTTAATGTACAGCAGTTTCACCCTGAGGAAAACAAGTGTTTTTAAGTACGGGTTTTTTCAAATGAGTTGTGGTTGCGTGGAACGTTTCCCCCAGGGGGGTGATGGGCTAGGATTGGGTAGTTTTAAAAAGAGAGGGAAAAATATATGAGTGGGAGGGGCTGGTTTGATTGGTGTCATTGGAAGGGGGAGTTATTTCTTGGGAAGCTTTAGGTAGTAGTCGTTTTGATAAGGCCCTGCCTGCGGGGGCCAGTAGCCCCTCTGCAGTGTTCCTCCATTCTTATGTTCTTGTTGGAGTCCGGAGGGCCACTGTGGTCCGGAGGCGCCACTGTGAGTCCTGGGGGGTACTGGCTGTGCCTCCAGCCCAACAAGGCCCCAAGGGGTGGCTATTTTTTTTTCTTTCCTTTTCTTTTTTTCGTTTCTCCACAAAAATCACTTGGAGTGTTGTCAAAACTACCATAAATAAATCATTTGTTTTACGGGTGTGTGCCTCCCGGTCCCTTTCAGGCTATGCGGGGCAGCTGGTATTGTTACATTGTTTTTTCGATGATGAATAATGCACATTCAGGGGGGAAGAATTTGCAAAAGGCAGCGCCATTTCCCTTTTTGACAGGAGGTCGCGGGTTTCTTGGGGTGCTCAAAGGTGCTGCCCCCTTTGTTTTCCCTGTTTTTCCCGTTTACGATGCCCCAAAAATGAATTTGCCCATTTTTTTTTTGGTGGATACTTCGTATTGGATGTATTCCTATCTGTGTGATCCTAAAATTCCATACAGTTCTCCCTAAAACCCAAAACCCAAAAACCACCTTCCTTTTTTCAGGCCAATTTTTTTCCCGGAAGGGACACCCCTCCCATCTGTCTAGGGGTATGGGTGTGGTGCTGTGGTCTCTACAAATCCGGATTTTCAGTATGGGTGGGGGTGGGGTTTGGGTTTGCCTAGGGTGGGGATAAGCTTTTTTTTTTCCTTTTGGGGTGTCTGTTTATTTTTGGGTCAATGTTTTAATGGCATTGTTGTGTAAAATTTATTCCTTCCTATCCCCCCATGTTCTATATATTCAGGAAGCTATCCAATAGTTCCCCTTTTTTTTTCTGTTATAGTTTATAACCCCCTGAGTGCTTTCCTTAAAATCTGTCCATAGTTTTCCCATTATGTTGGATAGTGGGGCCAGTGAACAGCCTGGTTGATCAGGCCCCCGATCTCCGGGGGGTCTGATCAAAGGGCTGGGCCCCCGGGGGCTTGACCCCCCCCCGGGTAACCAAAGGGACACTCCAGGAAAAAAAGGAGAGACGAAAGAAATTTTTACACCTGCTACCCCTACCCAGCGGTGTTAGTTGATTGTTGTGGGTGGCATCCTGGGGTAGGACGACTTAGAGGGAGGTGTGGAAAATATGAGTGGTGGTAGGTGAAAGTATGACAGCTGTTGCTGAGGCAGGCACGACAGCTGTCACTAGGGAGAGTCAAGCAACAGGACAGACAAGGTGGAAGGGACAGGGAAGTTGAAGCAGCAGTCAGCCATGCTGTCGTGCTGCCGACGTCCATAACTTCCTGTCACCCACATGGTGACACCAACAACCACCCAAACTTTTTTTTACTAAATAAAGTTAGTTACAGAGTTTCCTTGTCATATTCTATCAGTTTTTTTTTTTACATCAAGTAATGAAATGTGTTAAGCTGAGCTGTGAGACTTCCTGAGGATATCGTCAAACATCCCACTATAAGTTCAATAACTACGGGAGCCTCAACAGTCTTGTAGAAGACCTAAAGTTGCTGTTACTTAAGAATTACTAACTGTGGGGAAAGAGGTGAGAGAGGAGCATGACAGGAGAGTTAAAAAGGTAATGGAGGAGGTAGTGAAGAAGGTGGGAAACATGAAGCTATTTTTTTATGTAATAAAATAGCAGACAGCGTGGTGCTACCCTAGTCTGTAAAGTAATTACACAGTGGGAACAAAAGCTATGTTTCCCTGTCATATTCCTCAAAGTAATATGTGGGTTTGTACAACGATGTTGAAATGTGTCAGCCTGAGCTGTCAGCCAGAGCTGTGAGATTTCAGTGGTGTCAGCCTGAGCCAAGAGACTTCAGCAGTGTCAGCCTCAGCTGAGAGATTTTAGTGGTGTCAGCCAAGGCTGAGAAACTTGGTGGACAATGAGGTTATCATTCAGTGTTCCATTAAAGGTTCAACAGCTACGACAGCTTCAAGGGTTTCCTTCAGCACAGATGCAGTTACTATCACTTGATAACTGCCACGAGGGAGTTGAAAATACAGACAAGGAGGAAGTCTACCCACTGTTGATTCCAGGGTCACCGCCCCCACCACTCGGTCCCAGACCAAACCTCCTGATTGCTGGCCTACGTATACACCACAACCCGGCTTATCAAGAACAAACTTTAGGAATATACTGTGTGGAGAGAGAGAGAGAGAGAGAGAGAGAGAGAGAGAGAGAGGGGAGAGAGAGAGAGAGAGAGAGAAGAGAAGGGGAGAGAGAGAGAGAGAAGAGAAGCAAGGCAGATGGAGGGTGAGGGAGGTGGAGTGTGTCATGCAGGAGAAAGGTAAAATGAATGAGACATGAGTGAGGGTTATCTCCCTGGAGGGGAAGGAAACGAGGGGAGGTGAAGGAACACCAAATTTGTGGGGTAGTGTATATCATGAATAAGAGGTTCTTGTTTAGTCGGGGAGAAGGAAAGGGGGAATAGTATGGGGGAGGGAAGAGTGAGGATGAGGGGGTTTGGTAGAGGGCCAGGGGCAGAGGTTCAGGGTAAGAGATGAAGGGGGTGTCTGAGGTCATGTGACCACTGGGTAAGGGAGGTGGAGGGGAAGTGCCGAAGGGTCGTGGTCAGGAGGGAGGGAGAGAGAGTGAGAGAGAGAGAGAGAGGAGAGAGAGGAGAAGGAGAGATGGAGAGAGAGGAGAGATGGGAAGAGAGAGAGAGAGAGAGGAGAGAGGAGAGATGAGAGAGAGAGAGGAGAGAACGGGCAGAAAGCAGCAACTTCATTCTGGCTGTACCCTTCTCCAGAACATCACTCCATCTGAGATCATACATACCCAGGATGACTCGAGTATGGAACACATTCGTACAGCATAATGATGTCAACGAGATAAAGTCAGTTGATCAAATGAAAATGCTGGCCCACAGATGGCTCCAACTTCATCCTGTTCCCTACTTGTATGTCTCATAACAATAAAAATGCTTTCAAATGAGCTGATGTAGGTAACAGCTCTTAGCTTGTCAATAAAGTTAGGAATCCTTAACCTGTAAATAGCTTGTCAATAAAGCTAGGGATCCTTAACCTTGTCAAACCCAGTGTAAAGAGAGAGAGAGAGAGAGAGAGAGAGAGAGAGAGAGAGAGAGAGAGAGAGAGAGAGAGAGAGAGAGAGGAGAGTGGAGAGGGAGAGAGAGGAGAGAGAGAGAGAATGGACTTCATATATCAAGAAACTTAACAGAAAGGAAACGATGTTGGTGTTCAAGAGGTGTCGGAGTGGGCGCAAATGACAAGTGAGGTACCTGAAGGATCAGTACCAGGACCTGTCCTATTTCTTGTTTACGTGAGGCAAGGGAGAGAATCAGACGTATTCCTATTGGCAGATGATGTGAAGCTAATAAGGAGAATACAAGCAAATGAGGACCAGGAAAGACTATGAATGGACCTTGACAGGCTGCAGGTCTGGTCTAAGTGTCTGCTCGAATTTTATCTCAACAACTACAAATTGGGCAAATGCTGTAAACTTTACTCAAAAGAGGACCTCGGAGTGCCATACCGAGCATCAGGCCTGAGGCTGAACATCAACCAAGTAACTGCTGCAGCAAACGCGCATATCTCAACTCTAACATTAGAAATATAAACACATAAGCAGTATAATGTCATCCTTTATTGACAACGTTTCGCCCACACAGTGCGCTTTATCCATTCACAAACAGATCTACCTGGAAAACAATATGATGTTCAGTGAGGGCAAATTCCAACTACTCCGTTATGGAAAACTGGAGGAGATAAGAACTAGAACAGAGTATACTACAGACTCTGGTCATACAATAGAACGGAAAAATAATGTAAGGGAACTGGTAGTAGTAATGTCTGAGGATCTCACCTTCAAGGACCACAACAGTGCCACGATCACAAGTGCAAAGAAAATGATAGGATGGATAATGAGAACGTCAAAACGAGAGATGCCAAGCCAAGGATGATCCTTTTCAAATCACTTGTTCTCTCTAGGCTGGAATACTGCTGTACATTAACATCTCCATTCAAAGCAGGTGAAATTGCAGATCTAGAGAATGTACAGAGAACCTTTACTGCACGTATAAGTTCTGTCAAGCACCTTAACTACTGGGAAGGCTTGGAAGCCCTTGACTTGTACTCGTTGGAACGCAGGAGAGGAAAATCCTGGAAGGAATGGTCCCAAATGTGCACACAGAAATCACTCCCTACGAAAGTAAAAGACTGGGCAGGCGATGCAAAATACCCCTAATTAAAAGTAGGGGCGCCATTGGTACACTAAGAGAAAACACCATAAGTGTCCGGGGCCCAAGACTGTTCAACAGCCTCCCATCAAGCATTAGGGAATTACCAATAAACCCCTGGCCGCCTTCAAGAGAGAGCTGGACAGATACCTAAAGTCAGTGCCGGATCAGCAGGGCTGTGGCTCGTACGCTGGACTGCGTGCGGCCAGCAGTAACAGCCTGGTTGTTCAGGCTCTGATCCACCGGGAGGCCTGGTCGTGGACCGGGCCGCGGGGGCGTTGATCCCCGGAATAACCTCCAGGTAACCAGGTAACCTGGGTGAAAGGTACGTGAGCATTTATAGGATGGAGTCAGGTGGAGAATGCTGCATGTGACAATCTTCCGAGTAGGGTGATGGAGTCTAGGACCTTGGGTAGCTTAAAAAAGAGATTGGACAAGTATATGAGTAGACCTTCTGCAGTGTTCCTCCAGTCTCATGTTCTGTGTGGGATAGTGATGAAGAAGCGACCATGGGATAACTGCACACAAAATGCTTGCAAAAGCAATAACTGGGAGGGCAGATGAATGATTAACTTTCTTACAAATAAAACTCAAAGAGTAATATGGGGGTGATACGATAACATTGTACAAAATAGTGGGAGGAACCGACAGGGCGGACTGGGACAGATTACCCGAGACGGGGAAACAAGAACATGAGGGAACAGCTAAAAATTGAAAACACAGATTAGTCACGGGGATCTCAATAGTATGTTACCAGTAGTATCAGTTACTAGTAGTGTCAGTAGTAATGACTCAGCCAACCGTTACTGATTCACTGCTGTGTGAATCGCTGACTGTTATTCACTGACTGTTAATGCTGACCTAGTATGTTTTGAATGCCGCTCACCCTCCGAGGCACTCTAACAGGGCAGTTCAAATAGAGACGTAAGAGAGTAGACAGGTCAGGCCTGGTGTTCCCATATATATTCCATCTAATATATGTACGAGTACATCCAACGTGAGTGTTTATTACCCAATCCATGTTACGAACTTCCATACGTCAGGGTTGTTAGAAAGTATATCTTCATCCTTAGGGTAGTCAGGAAGTGGAATGACCTGGACAATGGAGTGGCAGAGGCAGGATCCATCCACAGCTTTAAGTAGAAGTAGGATAATGCTCTCGAAGTCAAAAGAGTGTGAACCCAGCAGCAGTCACCAAACAGGCGGTGCTAGGAGCTGAAACTCGAACCCCTGTAACCACATAAAAGGTGAGTTTCACACATGCACACACACACACACACACACACACACACACACACACACACACATCTGTCATCCTTCAACTTTAACACAACACTGACGACCTAACAGTGGTCCACACAAACATCTCAACAATACTCAACACAATTCATAGACATTAATACGTCAATACCAAATGAAAGACAGACAAAACGATATTTATATAAAACCAGTTTTGTTGATGAGGGGAGAAGGTGGGAGAGGAGTGAGGCTGAGACCCTTCATTTACAGACCAGAGCCTGCAACACCCCAGCCTCCCCTCAATCCCCTCCCCACCCACTAATCCGGACCCTGGCCACCCACCCCCTGGCCCACCACTCATCCCACCCAGCCCGCTAACACCCTGGCTGGCCATTCTAATAACTTCACCCACCTTCCCTACCCACCAAACTTTCATAACCCTGACTCGCTCTTGCAGACATTACACAAAATCAACAACACATATTATTATGGTACATAAAACATAAATTCGGGCCGAGGGACTGATTACCTCAAACTCCTTCTGATTATCACCATTCTTCTTTGTTGAATATTGAGACACTTATGCAACATATGGGAATCTTTACTGAGGAAACGTTTCGCCACACAGTGACTTCATCAGTCTATACAAACTCCTCTCATTACACCTTTCAGCTTTGTATTGGACTGATGAAGTCACTGTGTGGCGAAACGTTTCCCCAGTCAAGATACCCAAGTGTTGCACGTGTCTAATTTATCAAAAATCCGGGATGTAGTGAGTACACTAAGGAAAAAAACTCATAAATGTGAAAGGACCTAGCACCAACAACCCGGTTGATCAAGTCATCCAGCAGGAGGCCTAGTCCGGGACCAGGTCACAAGGGTGTACTATTGGAACACACTCCAGGTGGGATGACTCAACGGCTCCCGCAACTCACCTCCACACCTCTAGAATAAGACAACGGCTCCCGCAACTCACCTCCACACCTCTAGAATAAGACAACGGCCCCCCGCAACTCACCTCCACACCTCTAGAATAAGACAACGGCTCCCGCAACTCACCTCCACACCTCTAGAATAAGACAACGGCTCCCGCAACTCACCTCCACACCTCTAGAATAAGACAACGGCTCCCACAACTCACCTCCACACCTCTAGAATAAGACAACGGCTCCCGCAACTCCCTTAAACACCTCTAGAATAAGACAACGGCTCCCGCAACTCACCCCACACCTCTAGAATAAGACAACGGCTCCACAACTCACCTCCACACCTCTAAAATAAGACAACGGCTCCCGCAACTCACCTCCACACCTCTAGAATAAGACAACGGCTCCCGCAACTCACCTCCACACCTCTAGAATAAGACAACGGCTCCCGCAACTCTAGAATAAGACAACGGCTCCCGCAACTCACCTCCACACCTCTAGAATAAGACAACGGCTCTCGCAACTCACCTCCACACCTCTAGAACAAGACAACGGCTCCCGCAACTCACCTCCACACCTCTAGAATAAGACAACGGCTCTCGCAACTCACCTCCACACCTCTAGAACAAGACAACGGCCCCCGCAACCAACCCCCAAAACCTCTAGAATAAGAAAACGGCTCCCGCAACTCACCTCCACATCTCTAAAATAAGACAATGGCTCCCGCAACTCACCTCCACACCTCTAGAACAAGACAACGGCTCCCGCAACTCACCTCCACACCTCTAGAACAAGAAAAACGGCCCCCGGGCAACTCACCTCCCACACCTCAGAAATAAGAAAAACGGCTCCCCGCAACTCACCTCCACATTCTAAAATAAGACAACGGCTCCCGCAACTCACCTCCACACCTCTAGAATAAGACAACGGCTCCCGCAACTCACCTCCACACCTCTAGAATAAGACAACGGCTCTCGCAACTCACCTCCACACCTCTAGAACAAGACAACGGCTCCCGCAACTCACCTCCACTCCTCTAGAATAAGACAACGGCTCCCGCAACTCACCTCCACACCTCTAAATTAGACAACAGCTCCCGCAACTCACCCCCACACCTCTAGAATAAGGGACAACGGCTCCGCAACTCACCTCCACACCTCTAGACTAAGACAACGGCCCCCAAAAACTCACCTCCACACCTCTAAAATAAGACAACGGCTCCGCAACTCCCCTCCACCCCTCTAGAATAAGACAACGGCTCCCGCAACTCACCTCCACACCTCTAGAATAAGACAACGGCTCCCGCAACTCACCTCCACACCTCTAGAATAAGACAACGGCTCCCGCAACTCACCTCCACACCTCTAGAATAAGACAACGGCTCCCGCAACTCACCCCCCACACCTTTAAAAATAAGACAACGGCTCCGCAACTCCCCTTTCCACACCTTAGAATAAGAAAACGGTCCGCAAACTCACCTCCAAAACCTCTAGAATAAGACAACGGCTCCCGCAACTCACCTTCACACCTCCAGAATGGGACAGCGGTTCCCACAACACACCATAAATGATAAACTCTCATTGGCCGTGGCTGGCTCAACTCTCCACCAATCACAACTCGGGTCAGAACTTTTATCATACGGGCATTATGAAACAACTGTCAACAAGGCAAAAAAATATCAGAGTTTAATTTGCGTTAATAAACGAATCGTTAAATAAGCTCTCTCGTTACATAATGCACAGATACAATAGCAAATACAACATTATACAATTTTTCCTGCATTAATTGTACATTTTTCTTAATCAAACAGTATGATGTGATGCAGCTATATTTTGTTTTTTAATTTTCTAATTTTTAACGTTCAAATGTCATAGTTTTTCGTTATAATCGCCAGAGTTTGAATGAAAAATGTTAAAAGTAGTTAATTCTTGTTCAACGGTAAGTTTCAGGTGGTGGTCCTTGACCACACGTGGCCAGGATAACAGTGTGGTCCTGGGCAACACGTGGCCAGGACAACAGTGTGGTCCTGGACCACACGTGGCCAGGACAACAGTGTGGTCCTGGGCCACACGTGGCCAGGACAACAGTGTGGTCCTGGGCAACACGTGGCCAGGACAACAGTGTGGTCCTGGACCACACGTGGCCAAGGTGTCACTCTGGGAGGGAACTTTAAATAAAGTTCTCAAAAAATCTAGAAAATTATCTATAAAAAATAATTGTCATGAGGTGCATAAGATGTCACCCAACAACGTTGTCCAAGCTCAGTGTAACACTCAAGTGTAACACTCAAATATAACACTCAATGTAATACTTAAGTGTAACGCTCGGTGTAACACTCAAGTGTAACAGTATAACACTCAAATATAACACTCAGTGTAACACTCAAGTGTAACGTTCAGTGTAACACTCAGTGTAACACTCAAGTGTAACACTCAGTGTAACACTCAATTTCACTGAACTCCTCAAGAATGCTAGATTATCTGAAACACGGAAGGAAGCGCTAACCTGGGAAGTAGAAAATATTGAATTTAAGTTTAAGGACTCATACAAGATCCAGGAAAGACAAGAGGAGCTTAAAGCGATTAGTGAAATTGAAAAAAAATCGAAATATTTCTTTTCATATACCAAAAACATGGCAAAAACCACTTTTTGTACAGGGCTCCTGATCAGACAAGACAGATCCTACACAGTTGACAACAAAGAAATGAGTGAGATACTGAAATCTCAATATGACTCTGTGTTCAGCGAACCACTGATCAGTCTCAAGATAGACAAACCAAACAATTTTTTCATGAATGAGCCCCAAAACCCTGCCAATGTAGGCCAAATTTCTGACATAACCCTAACTCCACTAGACTTTGAGAAAGCCATAGACAACATGCCCATGCACTCATTCCCAGGCCCAGACTCATGGAACTCTGTGTTCATTAAAAACTGCAAGAAACCCCTCTCACGGGCCCTAAGTATGCTATGGAGAAGCAGCATAGACAAAGGTGATATTCCACAGTCACTAAAAACAACAGATATAGCCCCACTCCATAAAGGTGGCAGCAAAAGCAATAGCTAAGAACTACAGACCAATAGCTTTAATGTCCCACATGATAAAAGCCTTTGAAAGAGTTCTAAGAAGCAGGATAGCAAACCACTTGGACTCCCATCAGTTGCACAACCCAGGGCAACATGGGTTCAGAGCATGTCGCCCCTGCCCTTCGCAACTACTGGACCACTATGATATGGTCTTGGATGCACTGGAAAACAAACAGAATGCAGATGCAGTATACACATCTGATCATGTTGTAATAGCACACAAAATACGTGCAAAGGGGATAACTGGCAAAGAAGGCAGATGGGTCTTCAACTTTCTAATCAATCGAACACAAAGAGTAGTGGTAAACAGAGTTAACTCGGAAGCTGCCACAGTGAAGAGCTCTGTTCCACATGGCACAGTACTCGCCCCTATCCTGTTCCTCATCCTCGTATCAGACATAGACAGAGATGTAAACCACAGCGCTATATCATCCTTTGCAGACGATACTAGGATCTGCATGAGAGTGGCATTCAGTTAGGACACGGCAAATCTCCAAGAACATATAAACCAAGTTTTCCAATGGGCAACAGAGAACAATACGATGCTCAATGAAAACAAATTATAACTACTCCGTTATGGAAAACTGGAGGAAATAATAACTAGAACTGAGTATACTACAAACTCTAATC
This sequence comes from Cherax quadricarinatus, assembly GCF_026875155.1. NCBI lineage: Eukaryota > Metazoa > Arthropoda > Malacostraca > Decapoda > Parastacidae > Cherax > Cherax quadricarinatus. Next base: position 4,948,183 of record NC_069400.1, on the reverse strand, counting down.
ACATAATAGAGCGGAAAAGTAATGTGAAGGATCTGGGAGTGGTAATGTCCGAAGATCTCACCTTCAAGAACCACAACAATGCCACTATCACATCTGCGAGGAAACTGATAGGATGGACACTAAGAACATTCAAGGTAAGAGATGCTAAGCCAATGATAATCCTTTTCAAAACACTTGTTCTCTCTAGGCTGGAATACTGTTGTACATTTACATCTCCATTTAAGGCAGGTGAAATTGCAGATCTAGAGAATGTACAGAGAACCTTTACTGCTCGAATAAGTTCCATCAAACACCTTAACTACTGGGAACGCCTGGAAGCACTTGACTTGTACTCATTGGAGCGCAGGCGTGATACATCATAATCTACACCTGGAAAATCCTACAAGGAATGGCCCCTAATCTGCACACAGATATCACTCCGTGCGAAAGCAAAAGACTTGGCAGACGATGTAACATACCCCTAGTGAAAAGTAAGGGCGCCACTGGTACACTAAGAGACAACCCAATAAATGTCCGGGGCCCATTACTGTTCAACAGCCTCCCACCGACAGGAAAGCAGCCCAGCCACCGTGGAGAGAAGACGTCGTCGTTCCTGCTCTTCAGCTGAGCAACTCTGAACACTGTTGCTCGAGATTTTTCTTGGGTTATCCTGAGTAGTTCTTCACCAGAGCTGAGAGGAAACTTGCTTGCAGTCACTTCGAGCCCCATCCCATCAAGAGGGTAAGGCGGTGACTTGCTTGCTTGTTCACCCCTCTCTTCCCCATCCCCCCATCCTTCCCCATCCTCCCCTCACCCAAACATCAACACTGGCCCACACACTAACACACTACATACGTTGCTATCCTTCTGACTTTCCTATCTTCTTTTTCGGCAACTTCGCTTTGGCGAGTTAACACAAGGCATTTTGACCATCCGGTAACCCGTGTGGTTTTTTAAAATCCGGCCGATCTTTGCCTTGGGCCCTTTCCCCTCACCACTCGAGGGTAGGCTATCTTAGGGGCTGACCTTCATAAGTCAGCTGAAATAGGATGCTAGTATAACATCAAGGAAAGTTCCCTTTTTGTTAAGAAACTCCTCTGCCAGATGTTCCTTCCTAGACATCATGGCGAGGATACGAGTAAGATTACGTATTGATGGAAATCAAATGTCGATGAAAGAAATTCTAGCATGTACTTGCTCGAACTCAACTGTTGCTCCAGTGGATGTTTTTCAAACTCACGCTGGAGCAGTACTTCTCCTCTCTTCGGAAGAAGAGTTACTTCAACTGCTGAAGCATGATGTCCTTGACAAACTGAAGATTGTAATAAAGTTGGTAGAATTACCGACAATATGTAAAGTAAAAGGACACAAGTGCAACTAATGTGACATTTATTGTGGCAACGTTTCGCTCTCCAGGAGCTTTATCAAGCTCCTGGAGAGCGAAACGTTGCCACAATAAATGTCACATTAGTTGCACTTGTGTCCTTTTACTTTACAAAAACTGAAGACTTCTGGAGTTACCCCAGTTGCACCTGAGAGCTATCAAGCTCACAGGACTGTTTGTGGCCAGAATCAACAGTTTCATGAAAGAGCACAGCGAATGAAATTGTTGAGGACTTTAATACAGAGAATGCTGAATTTAGGGCTGTAGAAGCACATAAATTCTCTAATCCTAACAACAACAAGGTAACCTTAAAGTTAATACTTGAGACGCCTGAGGAGGCCAAACTTGTGTCAAAATGGCTTCAAATGTTTTGGCACCAGATGTACACCTGACCAAATCTCTCTTGAACGATTTGTCAGTGTGACACAATGTTTTAAGTGTTATGCCTTTGGTCATAACACCAACAAATGCAGTACTCAAGGGCAGATTTGTAGCATTTGCTCTGGCCAACATTCTTATCGAGATTGTAATAATAAAAATACACCCAAATGTGTCCTCTGCAACGGAAAACATCATGCTGTTTCTGCTATTTGTCCTGAAAGAAAAAGGAAATGTAGAAAATTCTTGAAGCCAAGAAACTGTCCACTTCTAAGAAGACCACTCCCCAGGCACCGCCAACCATGTCCCAAACTTCCTTCCCAGCTCTGCCTGGATCACGTGGGACTCCTCAGGTCTCTACCAATGGTTCCAATGTTTGGAATTCTGCCCCTCTTGGAGCGCCCCAATCTAACCCTCACCTACAACATACACAAACGCAACAACAAGGTTCAGTCTCATCTCCTATGTCTCAGGTATCCACAGCCGGGGATATGACGAAAGCACAACTAATGTATATGATGGCCAAAGACATAGCAGGTGGTGACATTCAACTCTGGAGTTTACCTGGAGAGAGTTCCGGGGGTCAACGCCCCCGCGGCCCGGTCTGTGACCAGGCCTCCTGGTGGATCAGAGCCTGATCAACCAGGCTGTTGCTGCTGGCTGCACGCAAACCAACGTACGAGCCACAGCCCGGCTGATCCGGAACTGACTTTAGGTGCTTGTCCAGTGCCAGCTTGAAGACTGCCAGGGGTCTGTTGGTAATCCCCCTTATGTGTGCTGGGAGGCAGTTGAACAGTCTCGGGCCCCTGACACTTATTGTATGGTCTCTTAACGTGCTAGTGACACCCTGCTTTTCATTGGGGGGATGGTGCATCGTCTGCCAAGGGCTTTTGCTTTCGTAGTGAGTGATTTTCGTGTGCAAGTTCGGTACTAGTCCCTCTGGATTTTCAGGTGTATATAATCATGTATCTCTCCTCCTGCGTTCCAGGGAATACAGGTTTAGGAACCTCAAGCGCTCCCAATAATTGAGGTGTTTTATCTCCGTTATGCGCGCCGTGAAAGTTCTCTGTACATTTTCTAGGTCGGCAATTTCACCTGCCTTGAAAGGTGCTTTTAGTGGAGCAATATTCCAGCCTAGTAGAAAAGGACCTAAAGAGTGTCTCAGGGCTTGGCCCCCTGTTTTAAAAAGGTTTCATTATCCCCCTGTATTTTTCTAGCAGATGCGATTGATACAAGTTATGGTCTGAAGGTGAGTCCTCCGACATGATCCTCCCGGTCTTTGACGTTGGTGTTTCGCTTTTTTGGGGCCCCAGAATTTTTTTTTTGTATCTGTGAAGTTTTAAATTTTCCTCATGTTTCCCTTATCTGAGTAATTGAAAATTTCATCGTTGAATTCATATTGTTTTCGGCCCACTGAAAGATTTGGTTGATTTCCGCCTGGGCCTTGCGGTCTCAATGAAGACATGTCTTGCAGTTGGGGTTTTGTCATTGCAAAGGAAGCCGGGGCTGTGGCTAAACATCCTTGTCTTGGGATATGGGGTGCTTTGGTTTTAAATGATTTGTTAATGGCAATGGGATCACCCCCCATCACTACCCCAGAAAATGTAAAGGCATTTTGCCCAGCCTTCTCATAACAAGAAGATGTCCCTCTCTACATTAAAAATAAGCCTAAGTCCCTGGCCCAGGGATCGCCCACCTCCCCCTCCGGTTGTAAACCCCCAAACCCGAAAAGTAAAACACCTGAACATAACATGCCCCAGAAATTGGTGCCTACTCTCCCGCTATTGAAGCTGATCCTGTTGAACAGGAACTTTCCCAGGGTAACTCACCTTGCCTACCTAAGTTTCCCTTGGAGCCTCCACAGTCTCCCATTAACTCTCACGAGCCTCTGCTTCCTGTAACAGGGAATATCATACCTCAGTTTTCTGATGAGGACTCTAACGATTCTAATGAGTAAATAAATAAATAACAAAAAAGCACAATACCGTGACTGGAACAATACACAAATAACCTTGACGAGTCCAGCAGGAATAGTGTGGATAACAAACATGACATTATTTGCAGGCGTTCAGACCGCAGTACACGAGCGAAGTGCAAGAAATAATGGGGATTACAATTTTCCAACTTAATGTTCAACATTTCTTTAATAACCGTTACCTCCTTGAGGTTGAACTACATAATTACAATCCCGATGTTATACTCTTGAACGGGGACAGCTGCAAGAGTTGATCAACATATTAAATTACGTGGTTACTGTACTGTGGAGAAATCGAGAGGTCCCTTTAGTGGTGTAGCCATCTTAGTTAAATTAGGCTTTTCATTTAAAATATTCATGTGATGAAGATAACATTCTTGCAATAGAACAAACAACGTCTCATGGAAAAACTAGTGATGTAACTGGATATTTTCCCCCGAGAAAACCCAATATATAGAGTCAATTCCTCTACATAGGATATTAAGCAGAAATATTCCAACATTCTAGCTGGAGTTTTAATGCTCATCACCCTGCCTCTTCAACTGTGGAGCTGGTATTCCACTGGGTGACTTAAAAGGAAAACAACTCTTTAATATCATGACAGCTAGAAACTTGTCATATCAAGGCCCATTCTTTAAATCGTACATTGGACCTCATCCAGGGACACCAGATATAGTACTGACAAACAGAGACTGTGACATTTTTCACTGTCGTATATCTCCTGGTGGAAACGTAGGATCTGACCATATCCCTGTTATAATACAACTACAAACTTCTCCATTTAGAATACCTGTAACTCCTAAAGCCAATCTTAACACCCTAGGATTTGACCCCTTCAGGGCATATCTGGGTGATGATGAAATTGTATCATTGGAAAATCTACCTTCCACTGCAATTGATGATGCAATCAGGTCCCTGCATAATCGAATAATTGAAGTTACTAATGCAACTTGTCAATTAGCTTCCACAAAGATATACCAACAATATAAACCTACTAGGGAAATTAGAAACAATTTAAGAAATTATCAAGCAGAATGTCGAAGGCATCTTCAAACGCGACAACCACCAGCAGCTACACTGCACCGATTAAGGCACGAATTAATTAACATGATTAGTCATCATAAACGGGACTTATGGAAATTGCTAGTTCTTCAAGCTAATCAGTATAAACGTGAGCCAGCAAAATTTTGGAGTAAGATCCGACAACTTTTAGGGGCAAAGCACAAGGCTCCTAACTACCTAGTTCATACCTTCACTGGTGAGGATGATGAAGATGTTGAAATTAAACTTGACGATCCACAGGACCAGGCTAATTTGATGGGAGATGTATGGGAGAAAATTCTCTCCCACAATAACAGTCGTCAATTTTAACAATAATCACTATCAGTTGGTAAATGAATGGAGAGATGAGAACTTGGATGATTACAACCACTACCTTCCATCATACTTCAACTCTTGAAGATACCCACCGCTTACTAGACCTATTACATTACTCGAGATGAGTCAGGTCATTGGAAGAATGCGAAATAGAGCCCTGGTCTCTCTGAAATAACAATGAAACAAATAAAGTTCCTACCAGAAATTGTAAACAGTCTTTGGTAAATATCTTTAATGCCATCTTGGCCTCAGGACATTTTCCAGTTGTTTTTAAGACTGCTAAGATGATCTTTCTTGGTAAGCCCAATAAAGACATCCACCAACCTGGGAACTATAGACCTATATCTTTACTTGAAGTCACTGAAAAGGTTCTTGAGAAAGTCATTTCCAACAGATTGAACTACTATAGGAGTTTAATCACTTTTTTACTGAAAAACAATTTGGCTTTCGAACACATAGAGGTACCAATCATGCAATAAATGTTATTTTCGATACTGTAGCAAGTCTAAAACATCAGGGCAATCTTGCCTTAATTGCCACCAGAGATGTTCATAAAGCTTTTGATAGCTTATGGCATGATGGCCTTATATACAAACTCATTGACCTACCAGACCATAACTGGACTTTTCTCAGAGTAATATATAATTTCTTAACTCAAAGATAAATCATTCCCACCTTTCATGGCAGGTCGATAGAGCCTTTTATACCGACAGCTGGTGTCCCACAAGGTTCTTGTCTCAGCCCACTTCTGTTCAACATTTATGTGAATGACCTTCCTCAACCAGAGTTCAATGATACAATTGTGACATCAACTCCGGTAACAGGAAAATACAAGTATGAGAGAGTCATAGAAAAAATGAATATTGAACTTCGTCGAACATTAATTGGGGAAAGAAATGGAG